>PVKU01002345.1:135939-163761 GCA_004027475.1 Anoura caudifer | reverse complement strand
TCACTAATCATCAGAGAAATGCAAATTAAAACAACAGTGAGATATCACCTCACAACTGTCAGAATGGCTATCATCAATAAATCAACAAACAATGAGTGCTGGTGAGGATGTGGAGAAAGGGGAACCCTTCTGCACTGTTGGTGGGAATGTGGAAAGCAGTATGGAGATACCTCAAAAAATTAAAAATGGATCTGCATTTTGATCCAGCAATCCCACTTCTGGGAATATAACCAAAATAAACAAAAACACTAATTTGAAAGAATATAAGTACCCCTGTGTTCATTGTGGCGTTATTTATGATCACCAAGATATGGAAGCAGCCCAAGTGTCCATCAGTAGATGAGTATGTAAAACAACCATGGGACAATTTACACAATGGAATACTACTCTGTTGTAAAAGAAAGAAGAAAATTTTACCCTATTTAACAATATGGATGGACCTGGAGAACATTATGCTAAGTGAAAAAAGCCAGTCAGAGAAAAACAAATACCGTAAGATTTCACTCATATGCGGAATCTACTAAACAAACTGAACTAACAAGGAAAATGGGGACGGACTCATAGATGGAGAGCAAGCTGACAGCTAGTTGAAGGGGGAAATTAGGGAATGGAGGGATTGAGCAAAACGGAAAAAGGACTCATGGACAGCAGTGTGGTGATTGCTGGGGGGAGGTGGGTGTAAGGGGACTAAATGGTAATAGAAAAAATACAATAAAGATTAAATTAAAAAATACTGTTGGTGTGCAGAGACAAAAGCAGCAGAAAGGAATTCGTGTGGGAGCAAGAGCCCTCGGAAGGGCTGAATTGCTGTTGACTTGAGTCTCACATAGGGTAATGGGAGCATTTATTGGCACAGATGATATAAACGGATGGGGCTGGATGTTTGGGTTCTGCCTGATGACTAACTGATGAAGAGTGAATTAAAAGCAATCTGTCTTCTCTAGGAAAATAGTCTGTGGCAGGAATCTGAGTTCATTGGTCACTAAGCAGATCTATACTGTCATTACTGCAGCAAGTCGTGGGCGAAGGACTGTCAAGCAGTTCCATTAGAAGCCTGAGTTGTCTAGCTTGCTTATCCATTTGAAGTTGCATTAGGTTAAAACTCAGCACTAGGTTTGTCAGCTGAGATGTGAAATTTTATTGTCAAACAAACAGTCCACAAATTAAGAAGTTTCCAGGGATCTCAGATTGTTGTGGTTTAAGAGTTCTTTCATTGGAAAATTGAGTCAATAGATAGAAACTTCCATTTGCATGTAAAATTTTACAGAGTTACTACATTAAAAAATATATGACTCTGTCTATACTCTTTAACAGCCAATAACATAGGAAAACAAATGTGCTTATTAATAAACTATTCTGGTGGGCACATGTGTGTTCTTTTTCTATCTTGCCACTGAAATAAAACCTTGACGTTAAATAAGAAACTTTGACCTACAAATAATTTTTCTGTCTTTCATGATTTTTTCCTGGGCTTTTACTAGGCAAAAATGGTAGCACAGACTGGGTGATATCTTGATAACAACACGTGCCTTTGGAAGAGAAAAACAGCAGTCATTAAAAGAGGAGACAACTTTTGAACAGTGTCTCACCAGGTACAGGGCTGAAATTCAGCCCCACAGGACATATGTTAACTAAATGTCCGGGCGAACCAGAGACTGTCACACTTAGGAGTAAAAGGCTACTTTGTCAGAATCAGAGAACACTTGGGCCACCTAATATCTAGAATAACTTAGCATCACAAAAATGAGAAACAGGGTGGGCATGGACAGTCACAAGTGAAATAATTAGAGTGGCATTAGAATCTGGCAAACCATGAGAAGATAGAGCCTAAGTAAATGGTAAATCCCTACTGGAGCATAAGCAGAGACAAAGCTCTTGACAAAGCATGACGACTCTGGGAGACCAACACGCAGGCCCCTGGAAATCCACTGCAGACGACCAGGGGGGCCTGGACCACCCCTGGAGGGCCACTGAGCCAGCGGGTAACTCGGGGAACACAAAGGCAACAGTCTCCGGCAACAGCCACAGCTCCTTTTATTGCTTAAAAGATACAATGCTACTTACAACCCATTCTGGGAGTCTGTAGGGCTTAATAAGTTCACGTGCATAGCCACTGAGAAGCTGGAGAAAAGACTGAAATTATATTATTTCTGGCTGGGAATGTTCCCTTTAAAATACCTTATAATTACGGTGCTACCCTTATAGACACAGGCCACTGTGAGGTCCTGAGCTGTATCATAAACTTATTCTCACCTAATAAACCTCCTCTCTTGGCATTTTCCTCCCTAAAGCATTTGCTTTTCCCTCAAAGCCTTCTCTGGCCTGGCCTACCAACCTCAGTGGGAATCTCAGAAGGCTAAAGCTGGGTGAGGACCAACAGAGCTTCAAGTCTAACCACTCTGTGTTACAGGGGAAGAACTGGGGTTCAGAGGCACGGCACTGCATGGATTTGGGGCTGCAAACAACAGTCAAGAGGTCACCTGAATGACCCGTGGGCTCAGCCATTTTCTAGAGCTTTCAGACTTTGCTCCTTCACACACTGGTACATCATGGGCTATGCCCCCTGCACGTGGGCATGGCCACAGCATGGCCATTGTTCCAAAAACAATCTCTCCCCCTCTCTCTGATACACACATACACACATATACAGTTAGCCAGTTGAATTTCCTCCATTAGCAATGGAATTTCCTCCATTGTAAGAAGGGAAACATTTGTTTATTTGATCAACAAATATTTACTGAGACCAGCTATGGATCAGGTACTGGAGATACAATAGATGGAGATTCAATGATGAATAAAAATATACAGCCCCTTCACTTGATGAGCTTATTGTCCAGTAGAACATAGGAAACAAATATAAAAACCACATTAACACAATATTTTGGAATAAAAGGTACTGAACAGACACTTTTATCAGTAGTTTCCATTGCTAGTATTTCCACTAGGACTTTCATGCCCATGGATGGGAGCTCCACGATGGCTGGGGATTGTATTTATTTTGTGCATTGCCAAATAGCACATAGTAGGCAACAGAGAAGCATTTGCTGGATGAACTAGTCCAAATATTTCTCATAGCCTTTAACAATCTTTCTTAGCTCCTACCTAAGTAAACATGTTTTGAATTGCAAATGCATGTATTTCCCCATATGCTGTAAAGGGCTGATTTGTTCAAATGATATTTGCCTCTGAAATATTTTCCTTGAAACATTTATATACACATTAACACTTATTTACATATTCACACTTAACACTCCAGTTTAGTCATTGTTAATGTATATTTTCCCTGCGCTCTGAGGACCAGAACAAGCTCCGAAGCTAGGCAGAGCCTGCCACGCAGACTCCCACCTGCTCTCGGGGGCGAGCATGTGCTCTCCCTCGCGCTCCCTGGTTGAGAGTGCTCGGCAATACGTGTTGTTGGCTCCACCGTGATCGCCCTTTTGGCCACGCATCTTATGCTCTGGAGGAACAGTTTTGATCCCAGATGGCTGACAGAAGATGCACAAGTCCTTAGAGCCATAGCTGACATATGGCAGCAGAAAGTGTTCTGCTGGATGGTAAAATGCAAGTTTTATGGAAGCCCAAGGTGCCTTCAAGGCAATGGTGGTGGAAGTGGGAAGAAAAAGCAGAAGGCTGTCAGGGCCTGGTAGAAATCCTTAGACATTTACAAGGGAAATATCACAGCAGATGGGAGGCCTGGCAAAGCACTGTGGAGACGGTAGCTTCAGAGAACATGGCCAGAGGCAGCCATGCCTTAAAGAGACACGAGGAACGGAACAGCCAACACCAACAATAAGAAAGTGTCTCTCCACAGGTGGGATGTTCTAATGGGCAATGCAGTGAGGACTCCCTAGCGCTCCCACCTCCTGGAGCGTAACTGCTGAGGGTGTGCAGGGAGTTGATAAATGACTTAAACTAGTTTAAACTAGGAAAGAACTTATCCATCAGTGTTTCTAAAACCTCAAGGGTAAGCATGCAGCAGACCTCAAAATAAGCTAGAATCTGAGGTACAAAAGCCATGAAGAGCTGCCCTTCTATCTCTTCCTCGTGGCGAGTCCACTTTCTTCTCTCCTGTTATACCCTGGCTTTCTCTGCGTCTGTGGGAAACACCAGTGAAAACATAACCCGGGTAGTCTTTATGGTACAATAGTGTTGTCTACCTATCTGGGAAAGACTAACTATCCACTTCGTTCCTAATAGATATTTCTATTGGCCCACTCTGGGCCTGGTGCCTACACTTGGAACGGTGGCCAGGGGTTGATTCACATCTAAGAACATGGTCACCGACAGCCATGATGGGGGTTCCCCAAAAAGCCTGGGGTGGAATAGGGGTGACTTGCTGGACATATAGCCCAACAGGTTTCCAGCACAGTTCCTGATTCAGCACATGGTCTATAAATGCACTGATTTGTAGTCTGAAATTGAGCCACAGGTTCTTAGTTGGACCCAGGATGGAGTAAACTGGACTTGGCCTCATGGTTGGAAGCCTGGGATCTTCTTTCTGCTTTGTGGCCTAAGACAAGTTCTCTCTTTTGGAAATTAGTTTCTTCTTTTGAAAAATAAAGAAATTACATCAGGCCAGTTTTACATAAGTAGTTACATCAAAAATATTTTTAAAATTCTAACATTTATTATCCATCAACAATAAGGCTGCTTGGCTTAAACTTTAAATTAGAATGATCTTCCCCTCTTACCAGAGTTACAACAACTGATTTCTCACATGAGAAGTTCCGATGTTAGAGAGAACAGCGACATTGCTAATCCATAAATGCAGTTTTCATTGGCAAACCCCTCCAAAATCGAACCCATTCAGGGTTGTATAATAATAATAGCTATAATTTTCCTAGCTAATAATAATGTTTTGCTTGCCAGCCTCTGCTAAGACTTGATTTGGTATTTCTTTGAGTTGTCACACTGTCACTACAAGGTAGGTGCTATTTTTAATCCTCATTTTCCAGATGAAGAGCCTGAGCTCTGGCTCACAGAGGTCATCCAGTAAGGATATGGTGGAGCCGAGTTTCAAACCCACTTGTTTTGTAAGAGATTGAAAACTTGCATTAACTGATCTCTGCCCCTTAAATTAAGTAAAATGTGGTGGAATTAATAAGCGATAGACTTACACGATATGATGTATTATATGTAACTTGTATGCTCTCTTTCATCTCTGACACCCCACACCCCAACGTACGCGTCGTGAAGGTGTAGGTGCATGCGAGCATTCACAGAGAGCCTATCCCCTCATCTGAGAGGCATGGCAGGGTTTCGGCCGCAGAGCCAGGCACATGGCGGGTGCTTTGCAAGCACAAGCTCAACTCTATGAGGGCGCAAAGTTAAGTTTTTATTGGTCTGGGTAGGGAGACTCAAGCCTTGATGTTTTACTGCTTGGGCCATGTGGTTTGGGAGGTGCTGTTGCAGGGTGTGTGGGTTTGTGATTGCTCACGTGTGTGACTGCACGTGCGTGTGCATGGCTGGGGGTTTTCCAGAGTGGAACAAGAAGGATTAACTTTCAGCATTTGGCTCTCCCTAACTTGTAGCAGATGGGCACTGGTTTTAAGTTCTCATAAAGTTAACCCCCAGAGACTTGTTAAATAATTTATCCTCAACTTTGGAAGAGCAAAGGAATAAGGTGATTAAGAAAAAATGGAAGGCCACACAGTAATGTGCCATTGATGGAGCGGGGTGTCTTTCACTCCGGTACATGGTGGGTGTGGCAGTGACTGGATTTGGAGGGGTGGGGGGTGGAGGGTTAGGACTTGGATGGCGGAGCCCTCAGAGCAGACAGCTCCTGACTTTATCCCCAGCAGCGGCATCAGAGAAAGTGAGAAAAGCCTCCATTCTCTACTCATGGAATAGCCCAACTTTAAAACATACAGACTCATGCTAATTTTAAGGTCTCCCAATATAACCATTTTATTTCATCCAGCTGTGGGGCCTGACTTTTGGCTAGAAAAGAGAGGCAGAGAGAGAGGGAGGCCAGAGCTGGAAAAATAAGTCCACAGGATGCCTGTCAGTACCTGTTTTTAAGTTGAGGGTGTGGGAGCCGCAGAGAAGTCGTGTGGGTGATTTAATGTAGACCACCACCCCCTGCTGGCTTTAAATGGCCTCCTTTCCTGTCCCCAATGCCAGCAGCAAGCCTCAGCCACGAAGCCCTCATGCTCTCACTCCCTTTTCATAAGAGACCATGAGTACAGCTCACTCCTTAAATGCTCACCTATCCATTCAAACAACTTGAAGGAGACTGGGCTAGTCAGGGTTTGTGGGTGCAAACCACAGAAACTATTTCTAGCTTACTCAAACAGAAAAGCAGTTTATTAGAAGGAGATTGGACAACTTGCAAAATTGATGAGAGGGCCTCCTGGAGAACTAGGCATGGGCTCTGTCCTGGTGATAGAGCACAGCTAAGGTCATGCCACAGAAGAGTCTGGATGTTACAGCAGCTTCCCCCAAGATCCCCAGGGGTGAGCAACTCTTAATGTATCTCATTCTGCCAGAATTCGTCTTTAGCCCCTATTTCTCTGCATCACTCACTTCAGATTTCAAGGCCAGGGCAATTGCATTCAACTCCTCATGCCAGCAGCCAGGTTGCTGAGACAGGAACTATCTGACCTGCTGCAGCCTGGAAGTGAGAAACCGGCTCTGCCTCCAACATGTCTTGGAGGATTCAGGAGTTGGGGAGGCAACACTGCCAGATATTTACCACATGGCTTTCTCTACAACCGAGAATTCCCTCTTGCCCGAGAAGGAGAAGGAGTGACGAGTTCCCAATATCACAATGAGCCCACAGGCTGGTCAAGATGGTTTGTACTTTGTACCTTCCAGAAGGTTTATATTTCTCTGACCTGGGTTCAAATAAGAATCAGTCCTGAGGTTGTTTGTCCAGGAAGGGTAACATGAAGGTCTTCTGGCACCTGCAGGTATGGGCCCTGCAGCTATGACATCCTTTGAAGCAGAGGAAGGAACAAGCATTAGAGGAGTTACACGCCTATAAAATGACAGTCCCCTCTTTACAAGTAGCCTGAGTGATTTGATCCTATGAAGTAAATCTAAAGTGAGTGTTTGTTTCTTTGAGCTCCTCACCAGACATGGCATGTGTTAGGCTGAAGATTTAAAAACAGAGCCCAGGGTGCGGTCTGCCTGGCATCTCTGATTAGCAAGTATTTATAGTGAATCTATGGCAGGCCCCAAGACCACTCTTTCCACGACTTTGGGGGGATATTTTCCAGCTGTTGGTCTGCTTTCTCTGTTACCATCTCATGGCGAGCGCTGAGGATCTGGGGAAAAGAAAACTGCTCCAGGAGTTGGAGACTCTTCCTCTGGTGAAAAGTGTGATTCGGGGTAGATCGTCAGATCTTTCTGGGTTTTGGTTTGAGGGGTGGGAGGAGAGAAAAACCCTTCTAGTCTTAAAATTAACCAAAGAATGGAGTAGATTCTGCAATGGCTAAAAACTTTGGTAGCTTGAAAGGGAAAAAAATGTAAATTCTAGGAGCATTGCCCTCTCGAGGCCCAAGGTTTCCCATCGGAAGGATGAACACGTGTTTGTTCACAATTGCTGAAGTGTGTCTGACGTGGCCAGTGCCCCCAGGGGCTGCTCGTTAAGAGCTAATTAATTTTGTGAGGGCATTTCTTCTCCTCCAGCCAAAGTGCAATCAGCATATCAAGTGGGGCCTGATTTAATAACAAAGATGAAAATCCAGTGGGGGAAAGTAATTAAGAATTGGTCACTGAGACAGGTGAGCTTCCCGCGTGAGTTCCTGTAAGAGGAATGTAAAGGAAGCACAGCCCGGTGGTCGGCCGAGGGCAGCAATCGGTGAACAAGGCAGCGCTCCTTCCTCCCCTCCCACTCCCCGCCAACCACCGCCTCACCACCTCCACGCCCCACAAAGGCGGTCCACCTGCTCATTTAGGAATGCACCTGGGACTGAGTGGGTATGATTCGGTTGAGAACATGCACTGCCACCTCTGCAAGTTTAGCAATGTGACCAAACAGTTGGCTGTTTGACTCAAATGCTCAATTTTTGTGTCCTTGGGCAAGAGCCAATTTCTCTGAGTTCTTTATTAGCCTGTTACAAGAAAAGAGAGTGGCAGAAAAACTTATCACTTGAATGCATAATGTGCTTTGCAGAGCCTGTCCCTGGAGGTGCTCACAGCCTTGGCAGGGACCTTCCCCAGAGCAAGGGGATGGGGATGCTGGTCTGCCCCTGCCCTGCTCTCCTCTTTGGAGACTGTTTGGCCGATGGTTACTCAGAGAGGCGTGTCTGGGAAGGTGGTGGGAGTTGCACTCTCCTGCTGGTCTCTGGACAGCACAGGCTCCTCAGCCAGGGGTCACCATGAGCCAGCCCTGCCGGCAGTGGGGCCCGTCTCCCTCATGTTCATGGACCGCCTAGACCAGTTTGTACTGTCAATGCTCTATCCCTTGAACTCATAAGAAACCTGCAGTTTTCTGTCTGACTTCTGAGTTAAAGAGTAGGGCCACTGGTCCGTTCAGGTGGAAGGGTTTTTTTTTTTCTTTTCTTTTTTTCATGTGAGTTGTTAACCGGATTTTACTTGGCAGGGGCTTCTGTTTCTGCTGATGCAGCAGACTACATATCCTAAGAACTCCTCCTACTAGAAAATACTTATAATGCTTGGATAACATAACAAGCACAAGAGTCAAGAAAATCCCTAGGGGCCAAAAATGAAGAGGGGGGCTAGAGCCCACAGTGGGAAACAGGTGTCGAGGCAGGTGGTGCTGAGGGTGTTGTACGATTCTGATGCTCTTGGGTTTGAACAGCAATGCGAGGGGCAGGACCTGTGTCAGGGAGAAAGGTGGAACTGAGACTCCTGTCAAAATCTGGGACTTCTAAAGTCAAAGTGTAGATTAAGCGGGGAACAGTCTATTGGCAAAGGGGATGACAAGGAAATATTCAGGACTTGACTTGGGTTTTGAGTGGTGAAAAAGAGATTTGGGGAAAATCTGCAGCTTGTGTTTGTCATTCTGTGGGCTCGGGGTTTGAATTTATACCACCTGCATGTTGAGAACACCCTAAATTAATCTGAAGGTTTTCCAGATGAGGAACTCTCTCGAACATTTGATTGGAACCAATGCAAATCCTTTCTGGAGAACAGCATCGCCCATAGGCCATAGAAGAATCTCACGAAAACAAAACATGAAATAAACACGATTAATGGTAGTGAGAGGAAGGGACACAGAACGTTGTTTGGCCTGGCCTGTGAGCTGCCCCACCTCCCACACACTGCACACCCTCCCTCCCTAGGGTGCCCATGGTGTTTGAGAAACAATCCTTCCTTGTTGTCCTTTGAGAAGACAAAGTGTGTTGCAACTTTACAGGTAGCAGGACTTTGGTTAAGGCCTCCTCTCTAAGAAGATGAAACTAGTTCTAATGGTTACTTGACAGGTTAGTGGTCTGGTTTAGAGCTGGCTCCAGAGTCAGAAAGAGCTCATTTGAAGTCTGGCCCATGCAGCCATGTGACCTTCTCAGCCTCACAGAAATGAGAGTAATAATCATATTGACTTTATGTGATTGCAAAGAGTTTTAAATAAGTTAATGCATGCCAAGCATTTAGTATAATTTTCTGACACATAGTAAATACAATATTCGCAAATATTTAAGTATTACTATTTCATAATTGTTTTTTTCCAATTATTAACTTTTTTAGAGAGAGGGGGAAGGAGAAAAAGAGGGAGAGAAACATCATTGTGAGAGAGACACATGAAACAGTTGCCTCTCATACGTGCCCCACCCGACCAGGGACTGACCCACAACCTAGGCATGTGCCCTCACCGGGAATCGAACTGGCAACCTTTCACTTCGAAGGACCATGCCCAACCAATTGAGCCACACTGGCCAGGGCATCATTGCTTATTATTGTAATTTTATTCATTTTTATACTTTTACTCTGAGGCTAGTGAGCTAGTATTGCAAAAGCCCACACTATGAGCACAAAGACTTGCTTTACATAGAATAGCCAGGATCATACTTTTTTTCACTCATGTTTCGTCTGGATAATGATACCTTATATGGGTGTGTGATGAGCACTACACTGTCTGTAAACCCCCTTTACATCCATTACTTTATTTTGCTCCAGTACTTCCCTAGTTAAATGGATAAATTGAAACCACTTTTTGCTTTTGTAAAAAAACAAAACAAACAAAAAGCAACAACAGGTTTAGAGAGACTGAGTGTCCAGCCCGTTAATGCATGGTAGTGCAGGAATTCCTCATGTCTGTTAGGTCTGAGTCCAGTGAACTTTCCAATATGGCAGCCCACTTCATTCACAGACAAGCTACCTTACTGAGCTCTCCTAAACTAGGGCTGCGGGCTGGGGACACTGTGCCACTCAGGGTGCAGTCAGCAGCATCAACAAGCTTACAGTGTCACAGGAAGGTCATACCAGAAACAGGCAGTGGGATGACTGATGGGACTAAGAAGGAGGCCCTCTGCAGGTATGGAGGAGGGACACCTAACCCAGAACTGGCAGTCAGAGAAGGCTTCCGGAGACCCCAAGCTCTCACGCTGACCCCCGCTGGTGTTAGCCACAGCAGCGCCTCCAGATCTCTCCCTCAAAGCCCCACAGCCCAAACTGACCTCCTCACTCCCCAGCACAGTCGCATCCCCACTGATGTTAACCCCTGCACAGGAAGTCCAGTGATCTAATTTCAGTTGCTGCCTGAATCTCCAAAAGCTAAAATGGAGGGTAGACAGGATTAGGGGAGGAGAGGATTTTGAAGAGTAAGACTGGGGTGGGGGGCGGAGAACAGCTACACACCCCCCTTCTTTCTCTCTTTCTCACATCAGCCTCGCTAGGAGCTCAAGCTGCTGTGAGGTCGGTGTGCTGTGCTCTCCAATGGGAGAGGAGGTTGTTGAAAGATGTTCAGAATAAATGGAATTTGTGTTGGATGCTTTTTTCTTCCTCTCTGCACCCTGTCCTATCCTGCAGCACCCCATCCCACCCAGCACGCACAAAGGGAGATATTTTGCCGGCAGATGGAGATAAATTAGGGTCACCGTCGAGGCCCAGAGAGGCTAAGAGGATGGAGGATAAGAAAGTTAAAAGAGAGGAGTAGGGGCCTCATTGTTTTCCCACCCACCCAGGCGCCCCTGGCAAATCCCAGAACCTTGCTCCATCCAGCTTCTGCAGACCTCCAGTCCCTCCCCTCTGGGAGAACTAGGTAAGTGACTACAAACCGTAATTGTTTACTTTGTGATTCAGAGATGTAAAATGATATGTACTGCAGTTTCATTAAGGTGTAATTTTTGAGTAAATATTTTTAATAAAGCTCTTTAAATCTATAATACTTCAGTGTTTGGGTTTAAATCATCTCTTAAAACTGAATATACATGATAAATTATAGTCACAAGTCCCTCAATTTTCCATAAGCCAAATGCTTCTAGCTACAGGGTTTTAAGTTACAGGACATTTTCAGCAGTGGTTGGAGTTGGAACACAATTTCATTTTACAGCTTGAGAAACATTTCATATAGTAAATACTCTTCAAATAAATCTATGGGATGACTGCATGTTAGAAAAGCAAGGAGAGTTTTAAAAGGCAGGTGTGGTGGAGCAGGAGAAGAGGGAGGTAAAGCCTAGGCAGACATTTCTGGGGATATCTGGGTAGGTGGAGGAAGCTGGTGGGACAGACAGCCTTAGTCCATTTGGGCTGCTGTAATAGAACACCAGAGATGCGGTGGCTTAAACAACAGGCATTGCTTTTTCAAAGTTTTGAAGTTTTGTGCCAGTGGACCCAGTGTCTGGTGAGAGCCCTGGCCCTGCTTTGCAGATGGCCATCTTCTCAAAGTATCCTGGTAGGGCAGGAAGTGGAGAGAGCAATCAGCCTTGGTGTCTCTCCTTACAAGGACACTAATCCCATTCCTGGGGGATTCACCCTTGTGATCTAATTGCCTCCTAAAGGCCCCACCTCCAAATATCATCATGTTGGGTGTTAGGATTTCCACGTATGAATTTGGGGGCACCACTGCCATGGGGATCTGAGTCTCATGAGAGAGAGAAACCTTAAAGACAGAAGCCAGGTACAGCCAGTGGGACCTAAAGCAAAACTTCAGCTATAAAGAGGAAAGCGTATTCTGTGCACATGGAGACCATCACTTAGTTTTGCTCCAGGTACAGCTACTGGATTCAAGGTGGGACTCGATGGAGAACAACATGGACAGGAAATAAAAAAAAAGGCTTTCTCTAAAACTCTGGAAATGCAGTGCTGTTTTGCTGCGAAGGCTCCAACTGAGTGTGATACAGATGGGGAGGGAGAGAAAATACGGTGTGCGGCTGTAGTGTGCGTGTGGCATCTGGGGCATGGTCTGGCGGAGGAAGAAGGTGGTGCCCAGTGGGAGGCAGCAGAGCAGTAGCAACGTCCACTACACAGACCAAAACATCAGAGGGGCATTTAACAGGAATCAGGCTCTTCAGCAACAAGTGGGGTCAAGAGGTAGTGCACTTGGGCAATTTTGCTAATGCGCCTTAGGCTTGGGAGACTTGAGTCACACAGGTAACTGCTAAACTGAACTCCAAGCCCCTGTACCTAGAGCCCTGTATTCCTTCTTCTCTCTCCCATACCCCAGAGCTATCCTTCAAGCTGATTTTATTTATCAGGATCATACACAAAAAAGCTTATCAGTATACAAGCCATAAATTCACTCAAACCAAGAGCTCTTTGAGGTTAAGGATTATGTGCTAACAATGCCCTAAAGAATGAGGACAGATCACAACTGCACAGAGCTTTGCAGTGGTTTTCAACTCCATTGTACATGTCTTATTTGGTCTACATAACAAGCCGCTGAGGTAAGCACTGAGCCAAAGAGTTGGAGGTAAAACCAAACATAAGTATAGCCACATAGTTGAAAATCTGTCCATTCAGAGGTCTCAGCCTCCCACTAGCAACTACCAGCTCCCTTACAAAGTGAGGCCGAGGCTCCTCTTATGAGCCAGGCTGCTGTGGTTATTTGAGATCTTATCAGTTCTGGAAGGGGAAGAAGTGAATTTCATGTGGTCTTCTGGAAAGGATCAAGTATTTTTTCTTCTACCTGGAGATTCGATTCTCCCTGACAAGGGGATAGACTTGATGAGCTAATGTAAGGAACTAGGTCTTACAGACTCAGTTTGTTTTGAATCGTATTTGTGAGGTTTGTTTTAAGATGTGTCTACCTGTCACAATGAAATATGCCAGTGCTTATGTGCTGAAGCGGCCCTGTTAAGAACCTCCCCAGACTCAAACAGGGCCTGAAACTTTGTAGTTAACCTCTGCCCTCACAGGCGAAGATACTTTTCACTGTGCACCTCCAGCCCCACCACCAACCACTGTCACCATGACTTTTTAATAGGGATGGCACAACTCCCCAGAAGAATATTATCCTTTAACTCTCAGAAGTCTCCTAAGCCCTCTGGGTCTAAAGTTCCCACTTCTGAAGTGAATTCCATGATTTCCAATGTTCCTCCTTCATACATTAATTCTGTCATTCCATGGAGCTGGGTCTTAACCCAGGGATTTCTAAGGAAAGGTCCATTTGGGCAAAGGAGATAATCTCAAGAAGCCCAGAGATTTACCTGTGGTAGTCACCAGAATTCCTCCTGCTCTTGCACTTTTAGTCAATGCCTTTGTGCGTGAATTGGACCCATTTTGTAGTTTTGGAGCCGTATTTGTGACTTCAGTTCACAGGTCTGACTGCATCTCTTATTATTCACCCATTCATTTATTGGTGCAGTTCACATTTGTTTGAATAACTGTGTTCTAGGCACCAGCTACTACTAACTAAATACTAATATTCAACATGTATTGTAAGGTGGCAGCTACTATGCTGAGCAGTTTACCGATGTCATCCCTTACTCCTCCCAACTCACTATGTGGCAATGACTGTTACTATCCATTTTCACAGCTGAGAAATGGAGGTTGAGGGAGGTCGGGAGGAGCACTAGAGCAGGTGTTCCGCATTAGACTGTCTAGCTGCCGAGACCAGGGTCCTGATCAGGATACTACACAGCCTCCAGGATCTTCAAAGGTGAGCCACACAGGGCCCGTGCCCTCATGAGCTCACAGTTTGGAGGAAGAGGAAGAATTGTAAAATAGGCACAATCAATAATAAATGTTATCCTAAAACAGCATAAAAGATAAAATAAAGCTGAAATCATTGTTAACAGGCCCACATCTTCTGTGGAACAGGTCAGCCTTTATTGGCAAGAGAGTCATGAGCTGCTTGCTCCCCGAGAATTTGTAAACGAGGAAAACCTTCCCTCAGAGAATTAAAGTATCAGATATAAGTACTCGAATAGTGTCTCCGTCCATTTGGGCTGTGATAACAAAATGCCATAGGTGGGGCGGCTTGTACACAATGGGAATTTATTTCTCACAGGAGCCTGGGAAGTCAAGGTTAAGGTGCTGGGAGATTGGGCGTCTGGCGAAGGCCCACTTCCTGGTTTATAGATGACTGTCTTTTTGCTGTAATCTCTGATGCTGAAAGGGGCAAAGATGTTCTCTGGGTTTTTCTGTTCGTTTGTTTTTTTAAAGAGAGAGAGGGTAAGCGAGGGAGAGAGAGAGAGAAACGTCAATGTGTGGTTGCCTCTTACTTGCCCCCTACTGAGGACCTGGCCCACAACCCAGGCATGTGCCCTGACTGGGAATCCAACCTGTGACTCTTTCGTTCATGGGCCAGTGCTCAATCCACTAAACCACACCCGCCAGGGCTAGAGGGTCTGTTTTGTAAGTGTAGTAATCTTATTCATGGGGGCTCTACCCTCATGACCTAATCACTTACCAAAGGCCCCACATCCTAACACCATCACATTGGGGGTTAGGATTCCAACATATAAATTTGGGGGGACATAGTCAGTCTATGACAAAAATACACAGTGTCCATGTAGCTCGTGTTCCCTGGCAGAGTCAACCTCCCTGAAAGTGTTAACATGCATAAATAAGGAATGCTCCAAATGGGAAGACTGATCAACCATGTCGCATGGTCTTAGACAAGGACAGATTCAGGACTAAAGGTTGGCACAACCTCTCTAGGCACCGTTTAGGAAATAGCATGCCCTTTTAGGCCAAAGCTAGCTTCCCGATGTATCCACCCACATCTGGCTGTCAATTCCTGAACACCACAGTAGAAATCAACTCCCTGATTTCTCATCTTGCAATTCTGCTTTTGCAATTGCAAAATCCTTCCTTGCAATTCAGGATTTTGTCCATAAGGACTGAGTGCTCTGGCCTGCCAATTTGTGTACCCACTTGGGCTTGACAATATTTCTCAGTGTAAAATAATAAATAAGCTTTCTAGCCTCAGTATAAAATAACAAGTTAGGCTTCTATAACAGCTAGTTGAGGAAACTGAGGCACAGAAGGGTGCTACAAATTCTTAAGAATACTCTTTATCGCCCTTTTTTAATTACCATCATCAAAATAAGACACTACCCCAGGCAGGGCATCCCCTAGAATGCCCTGGGTCCTTATCTATATAAACAATTTGATTAAAAGATATATTGCAAAATTCTCAGGCTCAATTGAGGTACAGTAATTCATCGATGGAGATTTGGAATAATAGAAAAGAGGTCCTTATGCATTTGGTTATTGTTCAATAAGTGACCATAAAGTTTCTTTATAGTGTCCAAGCACCAAGCTCTTCCTATTTAAACCCAGGAAGTAAACTTGTCAAATGCACTGCTTACAGCTAACCTCATACCTGTCCCCTCAAGAAAAAGGTAGCAATACTGTTACTACTAATGACGTTGTGGCTCTCAAGAACCTGTTTGTATTGCAACAGTTTAGATCTGCTCCCCTCTGCTGGTCCTACGTGACTACTGACTTAATGCCAAGACATCTTCATTCATGACACTGAATCACTCATCCTGCTATTTGTGAATACTGGCCGCCAGTGACACTGTCAAATATTGTTGCTGGGCTTCATTGGCAATGACCATAAATCACAATTGCCTAGAGTATGTAGGAATAAATGAAGAATAACTCTCTTTCTGGTCAACAAGTTTTCGTTTAGAATTTTATACCACCATTGCGGAATAGCACATCTTCCAAGCACATCTCCTCTTGAATTCTTAAGGCCACAAGCAATGACTTTATAGATTGTGATCCCGTCAGTGTTGACTGCACTCCTGCCTCCCACACACAGTGGTAGGGAGGATGGGTGTGGGGCCAGGGCAGCTGGAACACTGGTCCCATTCACACAAAGAAAGTCTACCATTTAACTGGCAGGGATTAAAACCCAGCAGGGAGAGCATGAGGTCATTAGTTGGAAAGATCTGTTGGCATCACCGAGCACAAGACTTGAAAGCCCTTATGGACACAGGTGTGACCACCCTGAAGAACTACCTGACATATGGCTCGAAGTCTTTGGAGGGGTGGGGTGACTGCTCTGTGTGCCAGTAAAAAGTTGGCTGCCACCCCTACAAGCTCTGAGTGGGGCAGAACAGGGCAGCACCATGGTCAAAACACAGATGGTTGACAGCAGAAGCGTGAGTTCACCATGCAGCTGGAGGCCAAAGGTTGGTGGTGTGCCTTTGGCAGCCTGGAGGGTGGAGCCCTCACGAAGGGAGTTAGTGCCCTTATGTGAAGACGTGCAAGATCTTGCTCTCTCTCTCTGCTCTCCAGCACATGAGGACACAAGAAGAGAGCCATCTGCAAACCATGACGTGTGCCCTCACCAGACATCAGGTCTGCTGATGCCTTGATCTTGGGATTTTCTAGCTCTCAGAAATGTGAGAAATAAATACCTGTTGTTTAACCCACTACATCTAGTTTGCTGTAGCAGCCTGACTTACTAAGTTGGTTACATTACATGAATGCAAACCTTGAGGATCTTAAAAATATTTTGGCTCCTAAATGTATTAAGTAGCCTCTGGCCTAGGAGTCAGGAGTCCTGATTTTTGGTTATGCTACACTTTATTTTGCTATTAATTTAAATTTACAGAAAAGTGACAAAAACAGTACATAGAACTCTATATACCTTATACACAAGTTCACCATTGTTTGCATTTTGCCTCATTTTGCTTATCATTTTGTTTGCATTTTGCTTATCATTTTATCTATCTATAATGTGTAATATATTATATAAATGCATGTATATATAAATACATATACATATCTGTATGTATACATATACATACAAATGCATGTGTGTGTCTACAACATATATTCATTTTCCCCTAAACCATTTGAAAATGAATGGATACACCCTAAATATTTCTTAAGAAAAAAGACATTCTCTTAAATACAGTGCAATTATCAACATTGTTAAAAAGATTAATATTGACAGAATACAGTGATCTAAGCCACAGTTCATTTAAAGTTTTGTTACTTACCTCAGCAATATCCTTCACTTTGGACTTTCTAAGGATCCAGGCTAGTTAACTCTCTTGAGTGCCCCTCAGTCTGGGTTTGTCTGATGTCTCCTGCGCTTAGACTCTGGCTGTGCATTTTTGGCAGGAACACCACAAAGGTACCATTGTGTTCTTCTCAGTGCCTCATATGAGGTGGGACATGATGTCATTTTATCCCAATATTGGTGATACTTATATTTGATATTTAGCCCAAGTTTGGTTACATGGTTATTGGGGCTCACTAGGTTTCTTCACTATAAAGTTACTTTTTCCCCTTCGTAATTAATAAGTGATTTGTGATGAACTTTTCTTAGGCTATGTAGATAATGTATTCCCATCAAGACTTTCTCTAATTTTAACATCCATTGATAATTTTATAAATCAATCTTTTAACTTATTTTCTGTTATCCTAGTTAAAGAAGAAATTTTCCTTTTCACTTATTTATTTATATGTGTATCAGTACAGAATCAAGATTTTCACTTGATTCAGTGGGTTATAAGGTAGCACAATCACTTATTTTGGTATTAAACTTGTCCCAGATTTAAAAAAAACATGGATTTTAATAACACTTCTGACTCTAACAAGCTATGTGAACTAGGGCAAGTCACTTTGCTTGTTGAGTTCCAGTTTCTCATTTTGCATCACAAGGTTACTATGCTAGAAAACCTATAACTCCTTTCTCTTTGCTTATGTTTAAAGAACCAAAAAACATAATTTTCCTTCTGTCCCTTTTGAAAAGCCTTTTTTAATGGTTGTTTTTGTTTTGAGAGTATTTTTTTTACTCAATGGCATTTTAAAAATCACTTAAATAGCCATAACGGTGGTTAATAAATCTAAAGCAACACACGATTAGTTAATTCATTTATCCCTTAGCATGGGGAGAAGGAGGCGTAGAGTGCAGCCCTTTGTAACAAACAGGATGGGATAAATTGAAGACCTCTGACCCTCAGCAGGAAACACTTGCCACTTCCTCTGACAGTGACAGCTCTTCTCCAATGGGGCATTGTTCTTGGAACTAATGGCCAGAGAATTCTCACCCACCTCTTCATCTTCCCTCATCTTCCCCACCATTTCCCCACCCACTGAGATGCCTAACACCCAAAGTCCTATGGTTCTCTCTCCCTTACATGCTTTGATGACCAGGGTGGGTTTGGTTTTATTACTGAGAACTGGGAGGGTGGTTTGGAGAGGAAAAAGGTGCACGTGAGGTCCCTTTTGTGTGCTCCTCTCTTACAGGCAAGCAGGCCTGAGGCTCTGTTCACAACTGCGTGGTGGGGTGCCATGTAAGTTGCGCATGCGTACAGACATGCTCCTGCACACACTCTGCAAGAAAAATCACTTAACTAATTTTTATTTCTGTTTACAAAAATTCTTAGACATTGTAGAATATACATTTAACTGAATTATAATTTTATTCTTTCTTCGCAATGTTGATTAAACTATTAGGAACATCTTTAAATCAGCATTAAGGCCAAAGCAACAAAGGTTAAAAAAAATGAGGAGCATCCCTATGATCCTTTTAAAAATGTTTCCTTTGGTCATTTACTATCGAGGATTTCTGGCGGTTTTGCATTGTCACTTCTCTATCTTGCAAGCAGGCCACTAATGAAGACAACCAAATGGAAAGGGTTTCTTTCTTTTTAAAAAAATACTCCTATCAGCTTCCTAGTACAATATCAATCTCATTATCAAAACACCTCTCACCTCATCTCCCCAAAGACTATGGTTTGGTGGGGGGAAGGGAACAATTATTTATAGACCTTTCACAATATTTCCAGGCAAAAATAAGCCCAATACAAATTTCCCTTCAACTAGGTTCCCAGTTGTTTGGAAATACAGACTTTTTCTGTTCCTTGAGGAATTCCATGGAGAAAACTCTGTGAATCTAAATATCAATTGTATACAAGAGTTTAGACTAAACTAAATCAAAAACTAGCTACAAATGAGAAACCAAACAACATCTTAAAGGTTAAGAACAGGGCAAACACACAGTTTTTATTCCAGTCACTGAACGTATTACTGTAGCAGATCTTTTGACTGTGCCAACAGTCTGCAGAAGCCTTTATGAATGGAGAAACTTCTAGAGTAAAATGACTCTGAGGAAATGAGTTGTTCTTGTTATCAATTGGGGACAGTTGCCATTCATTCTAGAAAAGAAAGCAGACTTATTGCAGGGCATGAAATTAAATTTTTCAGGTAGCAGCAAGTAATTGATACCGTGGGGTGACCTTTGCCCGTGGCAGCCAATTTCAGTCTGCAGAGAACAGCAATAGGGCCAGCTACCCTGTCTGACCCCCACAATCTGAGCCTGGAAAACGAGACAGCCAAGGAACTTCAATTTCTTTCTCATAAATGCTCCCCATTTTGTTAGCTGTAGTCCCTCAGCCTTTGTTCTAATTCAAATTTTCCTGATGGTCTTATACATTTTTTATGATATTATTAATTCATCCAGCTGAGACACTGAGAAGCAGATCTATCAATTTACTCTGTGGTTCAGGGTTTTTTGGGGGTTTCCCTCTTGGGCTTTTCTTTTTGTGTTTTTATTTGGGGGGGGGATTTGAGGGAAAAGTTTGCAACCCAATACTAGTTTTTCTGGGTTTTCAAATTCTACTTTTAAAAATGCATTCTCAGAAAGGTTTTTTGGAAAATAGAAAAAGGTAAACCTAGAAACACCTTTTTTTCTTCTTGAATACTCACTTATATTCAAAATTAATCAGTTTCCTCTGGATTGTGGCAGAGCATCTATCAACTAGAATTAGCTTTAGGAAGAGCATTGAATTTATTTAAATAACTAGTTAGAAAAGGAAGGGCAACCAACAACAAAGAAATTGTGTGTCTGTCTTTTCGAATTGCTCCAAGATTAAATCATTTCAGAAAATCACTCCATAACCTACTGCTAGTCTTGGGATTCTTGACACTGGGCATGCAACTGCTCCCAAATTAGGATTATTGGGTTCAAAGCTCCAAACCTTTTAAAACCCTTAGGTAAGGAAAATGGACTTAAAGTCCTAATGTAGCAATTTGGGGCATAAATCATGTAAGTGCAAGGAATAGACCAGAAGACCATGGCTCCTTGAGGCAATTTAGATTTTAATCAGATTTTTCACTCCAACTTAAAAGTGTTTGACTTAGAAAAATGGCTTTTAGAAAAACTGACTGCTAGTAAAGCAAAAAAGAAAAATTAATTAGGAAAAAAATGTACCCTAACTGCTATGAAGATTCATAGCATATGCTAGGAAAGGGAGCGGAAGAATGCTTTAATGAACTATTATAACATACAGTAGTATTTCTTTCTCTTGTCTAGAGACATATAGAAAAATGTGTGATATGTTTTTCTCCTCTATGCTGACATAAGTAAAAATAACAGAAAATTTTGTTGTTGTTTTTTTTTTTTTAATGTAAAATGTAATGGTACCCTCTAATAGGCTATAGCTTTTCATCAGCCTCTTCTGCCAGGTTTGGTCAGGCTAATTTCTGTGGCAATGAATCAATCAGCCAATATTTGTTGAGTCTTTGTTGGCCCAGTAACCAGCAGGATTACTGAAGAAGTATTAAAGACGGTTCCTGCT
Organism: Anoura caudifer; assembly: GCA_004027475.1. Classification (NCBI taxonomy): domain Eukaryota; kingdom Metazoa; phylum Chordata; class Mammalia; order Chiroptera; family Phyllostomidae; genus Anoura; species Anoura caudifer. The sequence continues at coordinate 142,864 of PVKU01002345.1, read as the reverse complement.
CTTAGAAAGCTTGGCGTGTCATTGTGGAAAGAGGTAGGATGAACCTAAGACAATCCAACCTCAAGCCTAAGAAACCGAATGGCACATCACCCATGCTCACAAAAGTCGAGATAAGGATAAATCTGTCTGGTCATACAACTCCACCAGCATCTACAAAGGCAAGAAATTGAATGATGGACAGGATTTGGATAGGTGCAGGGGTGTCCTGAGTTACTGCAATGCAGGGGACAGCTGAGCAGGCTCAGGCAGGAGAGAGGAGCCATACCTGACTAGAATGGAGAGTTGGTATCGGTGAGTAAAGATACAGGAGTTAGGCTGACCTAGACCTTGACTATCAAAGACATTTACATCAGATGTGATGTATCTAACCTTTATCCTGTGCTATTACTGTCTCTCTGGGTTTCGTGCATTTGTATTATTTCTGTTGTACTACTTCTTTTCTATCAGTGCCAGAGATCTCGGGGTGAGAGGATGCCATCCTAAAAAGAGCAGCCTGGTGGTTTACGCAGATTGCATTATCAGAAGGAGACCGCCGCAGGGCGGTTAAGAGGCCCCTGTCCTGTCCCGGGGTGAGGTGGGCCTGTCTGGACTGAGGGAGATGCAGCAGTGATGGATGCAAAAAGGAGAGCTTGAACCCCCTGCATTCAGCGAACATTGTTAAACACATTCTATGGGCCAATCCTGGGGATAAAAGAAGGAAATCAGTAAGACTTGGTGGAGGAAGGGGAGACTCACAGTACCCACCTAACAAGAACACGATGCCAGTGCTCTAGGAAGCACAGATGCAGGCTCTACCACGTCTGGCTAGAGATAGCACAGCCGGGCCTGGCAGGTGTGCATGCAGGTGGGAGGAAGGCTTCACCCAGAATATGTTTACCTGGGCTGGGAAGGATGAGTCCGATTTTTTCGAGTAGAGAAAAAAGAAAACCCAAAGGCAGAGGGTCAAAATTAATTAGAAAGTTAAGCTAGCAAATTTAAGACAGAAATTTAAAAACAGAATTACAGAGCTACCATCGTCTTCTTTATTCTCATACATTTCATCTCTGGGATTTTCTGTAGGAAAAAATAAAGAAGAAGGGATCTCATACTTTGACCAACACCAAATCATTTATAGATAAAGAAGCAGAAGCCGTGGAAGTGTGGGCCAAGTGTAAGTGCTCATGCTTCATTAGGAAGTACAACACAGGGAGCAAAAGTGAGCGAAAGGACTGAGGCCATGTATTAGAGCATCAGCTGCTGTGCCACAGTAAGCCAGGAAGTGACACAACCAGTGGCTTGAGAGGTGCGCATATCTCTGGACAAGCCGTGGGAAACACCAACCGCAGACGACACGTTAGAGAGAGGAACAGAGAGTCCTGCCGCTGCCTCCCTGCTGCCTCTCCTCTTTCCCACTCGTTGAAATGAACCCCATGGGAGGCTCACCCCCTCTATGTCTGGGTTGGGTTATCTGGCCCCTATTGGAGAAGCAGATCTTTATTGGCGAGGCATTTTATGGCATCAGAGGTGGGGGGAGAGCTGACAACACAGGGGAGCCATGAGGCCCTGCATGGAGCTTCCTCCCTAAGCTGTCAGTCTAGGAGGTAAGGGTCCAGGATATGGGTAAGGGTGGAAGAATTTGACAAGGCCTATAGGGTGCATCCTATACCAGACATTATTAGCACACACATATCTCATTATAATTGTGATCAGTTCTTCCTCTATGCCAAGAAACTCTCAGACCCATTGCTTGTTTGATTTTTTTCATTTTGCATCCTTACTGTGCCCAGTTATTTAAATATTCTACAAGGGTAGCATGAGGAAAGGAGGAACAGAACCCACACTGGCTAATGCTGTCACTTAGATGCTCACTGGCCAAACTGGGCAAGCAAGACAGAGATGAATAAGGACAGATGGCATCAAATTGAGGGGTGAGGGGAAGGAAGTATGTTTCTGATCAAGTTTGCTTAAGTTGGTTTTCAGCAAAATTTCTTCTTTGTTTTAAATTTGGGGCATAGGGGACTGAATGTGTCCATTTCCTTAAAACTTGATCCTTTTCTCAGGGGAGGAGCAGGCGGAGAGGGATGAGGAGGCACACAGGCGCGGAGGCACAAATGTCCACCATCAGCGTTGTCGGGAAACCGGGCCTAAGGCTGCCACGAGACATGCAGAACTGGAATATTCGCAACTATTGCCCTCACAGCCCGCTCTGACATGTTCATAAACTTGAAAACTACTTTTGGATAAAAACTTTAAAACAAAAGAGATGACAACAACAAAAAATCAATGCATTGAATTCATATACATAAACAGTCTAGATGGCAACCAGCCCCTGACAACAATCATGAGCCTTCTCCGGAAGACTGCTCTTAAGGTTGAAAATGATGATATCACCAGCAACTGACCGCAAGATGCAGGTCCATCTGACCTGTGGCTCTGCTGGTCCCCCCCCCCCCCCCAGCCAGTCTCACACAAGTCAGCAGGGGCCTGCAGATGTGCCTCCTTTCCCTCAGGCTTTCTGCTGACTGGAGCTAATCCTCACAGCACCCTGCAAAGAATGAAAAGGAAAAGATTAGCGCTACCTGAAGCTACAAATGAGAAGGCTGTGCACGTGGAAGAGGAAGCATTGTTTCTCCCTTTGTCCATCTGAGTCCCTATTTTTTAAGCTGTCCAGTGTAACTAATTAGAAGAGAGAATTCTGAATCCGCCTTTTTGTCATGCTTATAGTCAAACAACCAATTTAATTTTTCTTGTCTAAATAGATTTGGCATTATGCAAATTTTTTACCTGATGTCTAACACCTTTTTTTCAAAGTTCACTCATTTTCATGCCATCTTTACCATTTTTCTATGTCTGCGCATCACTTTTAAATTGGTCTACTTTGAAAGAAAAGCTGCTGTAGCCTTCTCTCAGCAACAGTATTGTGAACTTCCTATTGCGATGTGCTCTGCACGTGTGGGTTTGCACATCTATCACTTTTAAAATGCAGAATCTCACCCAAATTTTCTGGGGAAAAACAAAGTATGGAGGTGGCACTCTTTAATTAGAGCACTGAAGCAATAAAATGGGAAGAAAAACAGTAATCAGAGACCATCTATCTTCCTGGAAATGTATGAGTCTAAACTGATGTGTCCACTGGTTTCTGAAAGGAAAAGACTGCAATATTTGCTGTTGTGTGTTAAGAAGCACTCTCTCTATAAATCTACACCTATATTCATACTTGACTCATCTTTTTATATAAATTTTTCTAGTAAACCTATAAATAACCTAAAAAATGTTAGTCATGTACTATATAAAATCATCCTGTGCTCTACAATGCATAAAAATGGTCTATGAACTTACGTTAATTTGGAGGGAGTAGGGGAGATCCCTTGGACGTGTGACCTCGGTCAAAAGGGCTGCTGCCATAGCTGGATGCCCAGCCTCCCGGCTCCCCATTCCCTGGGGGTCCGGTTGCTGAACAGGGCACAGCAGTGCGACTGCGCACAGAAGGCGGAGCAATCAGGGCAGACTCTGCAGAACTGGTGGTCGGACTTCCCGCCACTTTGGTCCTGTCCAGAATGTGGCCCCAGTTCACTTTTCTTAGGGACTATCGTATAAAAAATCTGGACTCATATCAAGATAGGTAGACAGACTTTTAACACCAGGAAGTTAGTGAAAATAAAGAAGTTTCCATCCAGGGTAAGAAAACAAGAGGAGTTCCACATTCAGAATAGTGCTGACTAGCTCCATGGAGTCCTTCCCCAGCAAAACAACCATGACAAGGAAAATCTATTATAAAAAGCAACGATATAAACCCCCCAGAATCATCCTAAGGGCAAACAGCAAATTTAGAAGCATTTATTCAAGAAACTCTTCTAAATCTTGGTAAGAACAGGAAGAATCTGTGGTACATGAGCCACAAGCCATTCTCTCCCTCCTCCCTCATTCCAGAAGCTCAGAGAGACGGGAAGCTCTGCTCTGGTAAGATGTGGCCAAGAAAAGGAGATTCCTCTTTCCTTCTCTTCCAGGCAAGGGATACAGTATCTCACTGGGAGGGAAGGGCCACCAGCATTTCTCATTCCCTTCAGCTCTGACTTGCAGGAAGTAAGTTCCTGGCAAGTGTGGCTAAGAGGTTGCTTCCTTCCTTGCCCCAAGCCTCCACTCATCCAGGAGAGGTCCTAACTCAGGCACGGCAGTCCAAGAATACAAGAGCCCCAGTTACCTTTGCCTCAGCTAACTGTGGAGGTTCCATGATGGAAGAAACAAACCAAGAAGTCCAAAAGCTACTGCCCCTGCCCAGCACCCTGCTCTTAGGAATCTCTCACCCTCTTCCCAGCAGCAGCTCAGAGATTTTGCCAAGGGGTAATAATGCAGACCACAAGAACAGAGAGCTCTGAATTTCCTCCCAAAGGAGCTGAAGTTATTTGAAACAGTGTGGGAGGTTCAAGCCTAAGGGTATTCTCAAAAGCAATAGAGGTTTTGGTGGCTGGTAGCTCCCTGAGAACAACAAACTAAACTGTAGGTCAGCTAGTTTACCAGAGAGAACAGGGGAAAGATGTAGCCAAGAAAACCTACCTGGGGTCAGAACAAACTTCAAAGATTGGCCCTGCAAATGGGAACTCATTTAACAGGATCAGAGTAGGAGCAATTCATGCCCCAGACAAAAACAATAGAGCAATCTGCCAGCAATTAAGGGAAACTATCATAGGGATGGGCTATCAGGTGAGACGCACATCTCGACAGATAAACCAAGGGGTCGGGGAACAGTCGAAAAGAGTGCTGCTTAAACCACTGTCGCCCCAGGGTGAAGGCGTGTTGCCAAGCAAGGCCCCACCTGACAAGAAGCGGCGTCATAAGGTTCGTACTTAACAGGGGAGATAGACATCGCTATAATGGGCCAGCCAAATAAGCAAGCAAATAACATCAAAAACAAGCCCCAAACAAAGGAAAGAGATCAGTATCCAGAGTTGCTACAATATATTTCCTAAAAATGTTCAGTTTTCAACAAAAAAAAATGAGACATGGAAGGAAACCTGAAAGTATGACCCATACACGGGGAACAAAGGAAGAAGCAAAGTGAGGGGCACAGGCACGGGGTCCAACAGTTAGAGACTTCACAACAGGAAGGGAAATGACACTTTGAAAAGGACAGGAAGGTATCAGGACAATGTCTCATCAATAGACAATATTAATAAATTGTTTGGAATGCTTTTGCAATAAAGCTTTGTCTTTCTCCCCATTTGTGGTTTTCATCATTTATTGACTTGTATATCGGTATGAATTCATATTTATTTTATTTTATACTTTGAGTTATAACCCAATACATCTTCATTTTGTTGCTCAAATTGTTTCAGCTTTGTTTGTGGGGAGCTCTTTCGGTTGGTTCCAGAGTCCCTTTGACATGCTCTGTGAATATCGTGTGGATGAAAAGGGGGTCACATACTAAACCTGACAAGCTCAGGGGAGGCCTGCATGGTGGGCTTTACAAACTCAGGGACCGAAGGAAACCACATGAGATGGTCTGAAATTAAAACTTCCTAACTGAAAGTGAGTCATGGCCAGTAGTCATGTCCTAGGCTGGCATCTTCCTTGGCAAAGCACAGTCTTTTTTTAAAATATATTTTATTGCTTATGCTATTACAGTTGTCCCATTCACCCCCCTTCACTCCCCTCTGCCCTGCACATCCCTTCCCACCCACATGCCCCCGCTTTAGTTCATGTCCATGGGTCATACATGTAAATTCTTTGGCTTCTACATTTCCTATGCTATTCTTAACCTCCCCCTGTCTATTTTCTACCTACCATTTATTCTCTGTACCTTATTCTCTGTACCTTTCCCCCATCTCCCTCTCCCACTCCCCTGTTAATAACCCTCCATGTGATCTCTATTTCTGTGGTTCTGTTCCTGTTCTAGCTGTTTGCTTAGATTGCTTTTGTTTTTGTTTTAGGTGTGGTTGTTACTAACTGTGAGTTTGCTGTCATTTTACTGTTCGTATTTTTTATCTTCTTTTTCTTAGATAAATCCCTTTAACATTTCATATAATAAGGGCTTGGTGATGAACTACTTTATCTGCCATTCCATTCTAAATGAAAACTTCGCTGGATAGAGCAATCTTAGATATAGGTCCTTGCCTTTCATGACTTGGAATATTTCTTTCCAGTCCCTTCTTGCCTGCAAGGTCTCTTTGGAGAAATCAGCTGACAGTCTGATGGGAACTCCTTTGTAGGTAACTGTCTCCTTATCCCTTGCTGCTTCTAGAATTCTCTCCTTCATTTTAATCTTGGCTAATGTAATGATGATGTGCCTTGGTGTGTTCCTCCTTGGGTCCAACTTCTTTGGGATTCTCTGAGCTTCCTGGACTTCTTGGAAGTCTATTTCCTTTGCTGGGTTGGGGAAGTTCTCCTTCATTACTTGTTCAAATAAGTGTTCAATTTGTTGCTCTTCCTCTTCCCCTTCTGGCACCCCTATAATTCGGATGTTGGAACATTTAAAGATGTCCTGGAGGTTCCTAAGCCTCCTCATTTTTTTGAATTCTTGTTTCTTCATTCTTTTCTGATTGGATGTTTCTTTCTTACTTCTGGTCCACACTGTTGATTACAGTCCCAGTTTCCTTCCCATCACTATTGGTTCCCTGTACATTTTCCTTTATTTCACTTAGCATAGCCTTCATTTGTTCATCTAATTTGCAGCCAAATTCAACCAATCCTGTAAGCATCCTGATTATCAGTGTTTTGAACTGTGCATCTGATAGATTGGCTACCTCTTCTTTGCTTAGTTGTATTTTTTTCTGGAGCTTTGATCTGTTCTTTCATTTGGGCCTTTTTTTTTTTTTTTTTTTTTTTTTTTTTTTTTTTTTTTTTTTTTTTTTTTTTTTTTTTTTTTTTTTTTTTTTTTTTTTTTTTTTTTTTTTTTTTTTTTTTTTTTTTTTTTTTTTTTTTTTTTTTTTTTTTTTTTTTTTTTTTTTTT
>PVKU01002345.1:0-135839 GCA_004027475.1 Anoura caudifer | reverse complement strand
TGGAGCCTTAGGTGTTCACCAGGGCAGGGCAACCCACATCATTTTACTGTTCATATTTTTTACTTTCACTGTTCATATTTTTTACCTTCACTGAGCCTGTCTATTGTCTTTTTGCATCTACAATAACACACCTTTGGAATATCACAAATCGCTGCTTTGTGACTTCTGTATGTGAGGAAGGTGTCAAGAAGGAACAATGGCGCTTGCTCTGCTCTCTGCTGGATTTCAGTCATTTCCCCTGCTACCCACTAGCAAAGTGGGCCCTTCTGGTGCTGATTCCTGTGTGGGTGGGCTTATGTACATTCTAGGGCCCTGTGGGTCTCTCCAACGAACTCTCCTGTGAGGCTGGCAGTTTCTCCTGCTGCTGCCTCAACCCCCACAGGTGTTTTCAATCAGTGGTTTGCGGTTCTATTTCCCAGTGCTGGGACCCTGGGTTATGAGGTCTGTCTCATTCCCCAGGTGTTCCTCTGAGTTTATCCACACGTGAATGTGGGACTGCCCACTCCACAATCCACTGCTTCACTAGGTCCACCAGCCACCACCTTGCCCACCCTGGTCCTCCACCACAGCTTTGCCACGTGTCCTCTCCACCCCAGCTGCCCTTTTCTGCCCCTCCTACCGGTCTGGATGAATGTGTCTTCTTTAACTCCTTGGTTGTCGGACTTTCACACAGTTTGATTTTTCTGTCAGTTCTGTTGTTTTTTGTTTCTAAATTTTTGTTGTCTTTAATTTTGGTTGTGCGAAGAGGCACAGTGTGTCTACCTACACCTCCATCTTGGCTGGAAGTGCAAAACACAATCTTTACCTTCCCTGAACCTGTCTATTGTCTTTTTGCACCTACAATAACATTTGGAATATCACCATATTATTATTTGGAATAATAACCTTTGGAATATCAGCGTAAGCCTCTTTTCCTCCAGACCCCTCAGGGCACAATCTCCCACCACAGCATGATGCCATGGACCCCTCATTTTTATTTTGTTGCCCAAATGCCATCTCTATGAGATCTGTCCAGAAGGTATCCAGCCATGTACTATGAAAAATAGAGACATTTATTGAAGAAGATACAAGAAACATTGTACATAGGACAATGATGCCTCAGTCCCCTTCTAAGTAGGCACCTTGGGAACTCACACAGTTCTCCCAACCTCTCTTCTCTCTTCCACTGTTTGAAACACTGCAAAATCCTTTGTTGGAATTGCCATCAGCTGCCCAGTCATATTTTCCTGAATCTCATTGATGGTCTGAAATCTCTTCTCTTTCAAAGGTGATTTTAGTTTTAGGAAAAGCCAGAGGTCACAAGGCACCAAAAGCTCTGCGTAAGATGTGATGCATGAGCAGGCACATTGTTGTTATGAAGCTGCCAATTGCCAGTTGCCCATCGCTGTGGCCATTTTGGTTGTATTACATCTTTCAACCAACAAAGAACATCAAGGTAGTACTTCTTATTAATTGTTTGGCCTGGAGGGGCATACTTGTGATGGACAACACCTTCCCAACCAAAAAACATAATTAACATGGTCTGGATCTTGCCCCAACCTTGCAGCACCTTCCTCAGGTGTGGAGAATCAGGCAACTTCCATTGGGACAACTGAACCTCCGTTTCCATAGCTGTAGACCCACAATTCATCTCTGGTTATAACTTTCTTGAGGAATTCTGGTTCAAGGTAGCAGTTTGAATCAAGTCATTAGCACCTGCAGCACAATGTTGCTTCTGCTCTGGTAGCAGAAGCTGTGGAACAAATTTTGCCATGACACATTTGATGGCAAAATCTTGGACACAGTAGTTTTCAGAATCCCCAGATCAGCTTCTAGTTCTCACACTGTCAGTCGCTGATCTTTGTTGATTGCAGCCCGTACACGTTCAACATTCTCAGGTGTTCTGCTTGCTGCAGGCCTTCCAGAACGTGGATCACTTGCAACAGATTCTTGACTGCCTATGAAGCATTTGTGCCACACTTTTATTTGCACTGCACTCATTGAATCATCCCCAAAAGCCTTCTGAATCACTCGAATAGTTTCCACAGAGGAATGTTCAAGCTTCACGCAAATTTGATGCAGATTCATTGCTCTACTCAGTCATTTTGACTATGACAGCCACACAGCACACATGCTGACACAACAGGTCTACTGTCCCCCACTGACTAGTACAGTGAAGTCATCATTGTTCACACATGCGCATTCCAGTCCACTCTCCTTGGCTGCCAAGCTATGTAGAAGTCGAGCAAACCATTCTTGTTATACAATGGCTGGGCTTTTTTCAGACAGACCTCATATGTGCTATAAAGGCTAACTATCCTGTACTCACCAATGTAAAAGAAGTATGTGTCTTTCCATTTTACTTTTTATCCAGTCTCAGAGGTCTTACCACTTTGCTTTCTTCTGCCTCCCTAACTACCACCAATGGATTTCATGTAACTGCCCTTATATCTTCTCCTTTGATTCTGATGTTTTTCAGAGTAATGAAGATGTTCTAAAATTGATGGGGGGGGGGGGTGATGGTTGTACAACTTTGAGAATATGCTAAAAATCATTCAGTTATATACTTTAAATGGGTGAATCTCATTAAAAGAGAAAAAATAGTCTGGGGAAGTACTCTTCCATAAAGCAAAAGAGAACAATATAGACAAAAGCTGTACACAATAAATTCTTTGTCAAGCAGAAGCATGTGTCCCCAGGGAGGGGAGGGAAGGAATACATTTGGAATATCACCTACACATCAGGAATGACTACCAATAAGAAAGTCTTAAAAACTTGTGAGCACTTTTAAAGAAAATTAGACCATCCCAAATCATTCAAATTACTTCTTTCTTAGGGCCTTAGGGAGCATTACACATGGCATTGTTTAATTAGATCTCTGAAACAGCTGAATGGAAAGAAACAGCTTCAAAAACTCGTACATTCCTGTAAATTTCGGGGAGTCTAAACTATTTATTTGTCTTTAATGGGAAACATTGTAGTAATTTCTACACAGCTGCCATGAACTTTTAATGCATCCTGGCTGGTAAGAAGTCCCCTCCACCCACTACACTCAAAACAAAGAGTTGGGGCCATATTTGCTCCTTCAGAGCGGTCAGTAAACATAAGCCCAAACAGGTGTGAGTGTTGTTTACTTCTTGAACATACTCAGGAACCCAGGGCTCTTATTCAATATGTGGGAGACTATGTATTGGTATGGGAAAGAGTGGGAGAAAGAAGAGGAGATGAGAATTCAGACCCAGCAGTTGTCTTGCCACCTCTGGTATTATTATCACAGCTCCCAGAGAGATGCCCTGTTGACCTCCTTTCTTGTCCTCACTTCCAATTTGCTCAAGGGACAATGCATACGCTTGACTGTATGAGCACACATGTAGATTTAAGTACATATGTGTAAAAGGAGTTAGATATGGACATATATACATACATATATAAAAATCTGTGATAAAAGACTATAATGTAATGGTTTGGGTATCTCTCTAGGATGAAACTTGGTCCAAATTCTGCCTCTGTCATTTACCAGCATAGGACCATGAGGCTCCATGGATGCCTTAGTTTCCTCACCTATAAATGGGGGAGAAAATAACACCTCTCTCATCACGGTAAGAATTAGATAATAAATAGGGTGACATATTGCAAACACATATCTTAAATGCTAGTATCATAAATACATTATGTGTGTGTCCTTAATGTTCTTTGGCGATGGAATCAGCAGCAGCCCATTTCAAACGTGCACATTATACCCAGAGGAAAACACTTCCAACTAAGATGATTTTTAATCTCTTCTTAATATTTTCTCACTTTGTGATCTTACTCATGTTTGAAAAATTTTTTAAATATTTATTCTAATTATAAAAACTCATTCATGCTCAATAAGGATACTTGGAAATAAAAGGATTAAAGAGAAACAAAAATCAGCATTCCCTCATTCAGATGTAAGCAATAAAAATTCACATTTTGATCTTTTCCTTCCTATATTTTCCTATCCATTATAAGATGCTTGAAATCACACTATTGATATAACTTATTTGTCTTTTTTATACTAAGCATTATAAAGTCATCCATTATCAAAATTACTTATAGACTTCTCACTGAATATGGCATATTGACCACATGTATTTATATCATCTCCCTTCCAAAACCCATTTAAAATGGGAGTAAAAGAATTTCAAAAGTATAAGGTTGTAGGGACAAAGAGAATGAGAGATAGACAAGAACAAATAAGAGACTGAAACAAATCTTTTGGAGGATAACCGACAGAGAAGCAATGTAATGAATTTCCAGAGCACAGGAGGCTACAATCCCAAGGATGGCTGTGGTAAATATCCCATTTACGCTGCAGAACACAGGCAGGCTCGGACTCCGTGTCACCAGGTATTACTGAAGGGCGGAGTGAGATGCAGAGCTGGACACGGGGGGATTGACTGAAGTCTTAACATGGAGCTGTTGGATTCTCAGCCCTGCCTCTTAGCCTCTCCTCACTCCAACAGGAAAGCTGAGGTTTAGTCTCTGGATAACCTGAACTAGAAGAATCTTGAGTCAGGGATATCAGACACAGGATGGGTGGGAGTGAAGCATGAACGTCAGTTCAGGAGAATTAGTGAAATTTTGTCTATGAACTGTGAGAATCCCCAAGCTCTCTTTTCCTTCTGCTTCAGGCATGCACCCAGACAGATGAGTGGAGGATTCTTTCCTGCAAAATAAACTCCTGCCTCAGTAGTAGGCAGCTTCAGACACTGATAGTTGAGGTTCCCCCCAACAAAAAAACCCAGCTGGCTACTACACCATCTTCAGTTAAGAAAGTACGTGTCCTGCCTCCACACAGAGAGCTCGCAACAAGGTTTTCAGTGCTTCACCATTAAAAATGAGCAGAGAACCAGAGATCATCAGATAAGAAGGAAGTCCTCTGTGAAAGAAGCTACTAATGTTCTCCTCTCTTCCTGGACATCCCACTAGACTACATTGTCTAGCCTCTTGCTCCCAGGGAGTTGCCCCAAGGAGCCCTATGACTAGTTTTTACCAATGGAATGTGAGCAGAGTGGCTGATGGTGTACTCAGCAAACCAGGGCTTGGGCACTTGGCACCTTTACATATGACCCAACAATTAGTGTTAAAGAAAACAGTTTTTTATTAACAGGGTTCCAACCTTTCAGAGGGGTGGGCAGAGCACTCCTCCTCAGAGACCTCCTTTCCCATGAGACCCAGCATCTCCCCTGCTCCTCAGAGGACTACAAGCCAAAACCACCCAGAAGCTCCCCATGTCCTTATCTGTCCTTAAGCCAGCTGCACAAACAGATCTCCATCCTCTCTGGAAAGTGCACTCGTGGGTTTCAGAGTTGCCATCCTCTCACAGCCTCTGTCTCCTTCAGCATCTGAGGTGTGTTGTTCTCAGCCTCCACGGAGTGGTCCAGGAAAATATGTGCTGTGTTACACTGGGTGAAGTCCAGAGGGGCACGTGTCCCAAGATAGTGGCTTCTCCGTACATCCTTTGGAGAAACAGAAGTACCTCTTCTCTTACTCCAGACCATGTGGCTTCTCCTTCATCTCTTTCAGCCTGCCCTCATTTAAATGCTTGGCCCAGAACTTCCTGTGTGACCTCATAACCAAGCCATTTTTGCCAGTTCCGTCGTATCTTTTACCTTGTTTTGGCTGCCATCTTTAGTCAGGGCAAAAGTTCCCAGGGACACAAGGACATCTGGGATGGGCACCCACCCCCTGTCTCTCAAGCAGGCACTATATGAGCTCCCCAGTCTGTGTCATGAGTCCCTGAGCGTTCCCTCAGTCACATAGGCAATTCACCCTGGGCACCAGGCCTCTTCCCTTCAGGAAGGCAAAGCTATTAACTTGCAATTGTTATGCAATGTATCTTAAATGCCCTATCAGCCACTGCCCCCTCCCCCCAATCAAGGATTGTGGGGATTGTTCTCCTATTTTCAAGGGCCCTTACTCTGTATCTCATTACAGTGTAACCTCCAGGCCTAGGAGTTAAAAGATCCCCTCATCAAGAAGATACAGCATCAACAATCACAAACAGGAGACCAGGGAAAGGGCAATCAAAGAACAGGTCTTAGAAATTAGAAATAGGAGGGCTAAAATTTAAAATTCAGTAGAAGTTTATACAATGAAGTCAAGACAATTGTTATAGGCTGAACGTTTATGTCACCACCAGCCCCTCAAAGTCATATGTTGAAGCTACAACCCCCAATGTGATGCTATTAGGAGGTGGGGCCTTTAGGAGGTAATTAGGGTTACATATGGTCACTAGGAGGGGGCTCCCAGGATGGAATCAATGCTCTCATATAAGAAAGGAACAGACATCCATTACTTTGCCATGTGAGGATGCAGTGAGGAGGCAGCCATGTGCCAGCTAGGGATAGGGCCTTTGCCAGGGGACTGAATAGGCTAGCACCTTAATCATGGACTCCCCAGCTTCTAGAACTGGGAGAAATAAGTTCCTGTTATTTAGGCCACCTAGTTTATGGTATTTTGTTGTGGCTGCCTGAGCGAAGACAAGAATAAAGTTGCATTAAAACTCAAATAAATAGAAGAGAAAAAAAGAAAAGAAAATTATAGCATCAACCCATGAGTTGTGATGCTTAATTAATTATGCATTCAGAAAGACTGGTAAACGATAAGGGTTGGGGGAGTGTTCAGAGAAGAAGGTCCCCCGGGGAAAAATGAGCTAGTATCAAATATTATGGGTGTTTGGAAAATAAAACAATATATGGCAGGTCTGTTGAAATTTTAACTTTTAAATAGACACGTAGAAAACTAAGCAAAGGAAAAGCAATACAATAATTAACTCAGAAAAAAGTTTCATAAGTTCATAAATAAGGAAATGTTCACTGTAACTTTACAAAGAACTTAACTACTGAGAATAACAAGAATCAACTACTTTTAAATAGTGTATTATTTGACTTGGGCTTTTGAAAATGGCATTGCACTGTATGCAATCTTGTAAAACTTGTTTTCTGCTTCTGCTTCACTCAATATGATCTGTGAGAGTCTGCATAACGTATATAGTACTGGTGCGTTCGTTTTCACTGCTCTATAATACTCCACTATCGCTATCTATTTTTAAATTCGTCTATTGATGAACTTTGGGGTTGTTTGGGTAGTTTTTTGCTTACAAATAGTGTGCTATTCTTGACCATTCTTGTAGAGATGCCAGGAATTACTTAGGGGATACGTCCAGGAATAGAGTTACTGGGTGAGTCAATAAAGTCAAATCATTTTCCAGTGTTGTGGTACCAATGTACACACCCTCCAGGGTGTATAAGCAATGCCCCCAGCTGCATCCGTATCAGCACTGATGTTGTCAGGCTTCTCAACTCTTTGCCAATCTGATGGGTATAAAAAAGGTTCCCATTTGGGCTTAATTTACATTTCCTGCCTACTTGTGAAACTGAGCATTTTTTCCTGTGTATACCCATCATTTGTGTTTCCTTTACCATAAGATGTCTATTTCTGTCATTGACCTAGTTTTTCTACTGGGTTATTTATTTTTCTTTTCTGATTTCATGCCTTTTAATTCTTTATCTACTGTGGATACTAAACAATTATTGGTTTATATTGGAAATCTCTGTGTAAGTTTGGATCTTATCTCTTTGCTGTCTTTATTTCCATGGTCCCAGCACTTTATCTCCATCCTGCCTTTTCTGTGTCACTACAACACAGAAATGACAACATAGATCCTTATTTCCACAACTGTGGCTCCCCGGGAGCAAACTTAAAGACAGCCCTCTGGCCGGGACACCATCCCAGTCTCAGTGCTGAGAGGGAAGGAGAACTTACTTGGCCCCAATTTACCAGAACAACAGAAAAATAGATTTCACTTTTAAATCACATTAGCAAACCCAGCTGTGTAATGACCTTTAATGACCCCCCAGCCATCCTGTGTTAATCACCTCAGTGACCAGCTTTCTCATTCAGATTGCCCCCTGACTCTTTGCCTGGGTGCCCACTCCCTCAATTCTTTTTCTTAGGGTTTTACTGATGAGAAATAAATCTGGCTCTTTTCACTTTTTAAAGTTATTTATCATTGTTATACCCATAAGCTTGTCACCATTAAGTTTTCCAGTGCAACATTCTTTTTCACACTTATGTAATCCCAATTTCCAGTCATTCTTTACATGTATGTATTAAAAGAGGAAATTAGATTATTTTTCCACATACTTGGTTTAGGTTTTCCTAGAATTTACAAGCAAGCTGCCCTAAAAGAGAATTAAAAAGAGCTGGAGAGGTGGGCAGGACAGAGGGAAGGGTCCCAGGGTGGGGGTGGGAGTGAGGGGGTCGGGGTTGGGAAGGCCCTTTCCTTGTTATGATTCCTCTCTTCCCCTTTAACGGGGCTTACTAAGGCAATTGTGGATGCTGGTTTAAGACCATTCCTCATTCCTGGTAGATAGCTCCTGTCTGCACAAACGTGTGCAGATGAGTTTGTAAAATACACTGAGAAAGTCCCTTAGTATTCCAGGACTTCAGTGGTTTGGAAAGATTTGCACATAATACCAAGGATGCCGAGAAAGACAAAAAAAAAATTTTTTTTTTTTTCCAGAAAACAAGTTCACCTTCTGGAAGAAAACCTTCTATCTGAGACAGTGTTCCTTTTCTGGCCGGTTAGCGAGCCTGTGTGTTTGGAGGCACGGCCCTTGTTTTGCAGAAGAATGAACCATCCCTGGTCCTCTAATATCCTCTCATGCTGGGAACTCTTATTTAGGGTCTGACATGTTGAAACAATGAACATGGGTGTGTGGCTGGAACTGTGAGTTGGGGGCGGGCTTTGGAGGCCAGGAAAGGGGTTTCCCAGCCTTGTGTGAGAAGTGAAAATGAGGTGGCAGCTTTTGCAGACCCATTCCGGGCCCTCTTCTTCCTGCCAGCATGCAAGTGCCAGCTGAGGCCCAGACACCTTATTTTATTGTGTGAAGACAGGAAAGAAATCTCTCAATTATCTTCAAATTAACTGCCTCTTGCCATTATCTGTTCCCTGAGGACCAATCAGAGAGTGCTGGGAGTCAGCCTACCACTTCACCCACTCTCCGGGATCTCTTCCCACCCACCCCTCCCACATGAACGCCCAGCCAAAATCATCTGTGGCTGCCATTTCTCATGACAAACTTTAAAGCTTTAATTAGGAAGCATCTGCGTGTCCACTCTTCACAAACACCATATGGTGCTCGGTACAAAATATGTTTCATTTTCATGAAGCCAAAGCCTTAGGAAAGGGCAGCATTTTGAATATCAATTGTTGTTCTCGCATTGGGTGAAGAATAAATTTACTGTGCTTCACAAGAGACTCCAGTGATCGAAAAAATGAAGGGTTTTGTTCTTTACCTGGCAAAACTTGGAGGAAAGGATGTCTTATGTTAGAATAAAGCAGAATTCCACTTTTAAGCTTCAGAAATTGAAAGCCCTTTAGAAATATATTCCAGGAATCTCTAGATGGTCTGAAGATTTAAGGAAAAGATGTCTTGCACTAATATTTCACATTTTAAACAGAATAGTAAAAGAGCCATTTCTTACGTGTCGAATCTAGAAAATCTGGGACCCAGTCTTAGAATGGTGAGGAGGCACCCACTATCCAAAGCACCCTGCCTGTCCTGCTCTGGAAAGTGGCCTTTGAAGAACATGCTGCACAGGGAAAATCAACTACTCTGCTTCTTTGACAGCCATGGACCGACTTGGGAAATACGGCCCAGAGGGATACGGTCGGTCTTTGGGTTTGTTTTCCTTTGTAACAATGTGTCCTTGAAATAACAAATCTAAGCTTTCCAAAGTTCACATTTCTTTAAAATTCAAGAGTTTAAATGAGGCCAAGTTTTGAGATCTTTTCTCCAGTGAGGATCAGGGGGGAAAAGAGGCCAAATTCCAACATGGGCCTTTTCCTGCTTTTATGCAAATCACTCAGCGTGCAAATGATTAACTAATTAAACCATTATGGTATTTAAATAAGCCATTTGTATTTTCTTCATCACCCAAGTCAGCTACCATTCTTTTGTTGGAGGCAATAGGAAAAGGTTAGGGAAAGTCCCTCTGGAGGATGAGGGATTGGACAGGGAAGGACTATAATTACTCATTTTTGTTTTAAAATAAATAAAGCAATGGAGGCTGTGGAGTGAACACCATCCCCTGTTCCCAAATGAGCGACTGGTTTCTTTCTTTCTTGTCACCAGGGCCCCGGTCCCCACTCCAGCACGGGTGTCAGTCACCCCAGTTTCCTCTTAGACTCTACTACATAATTATGAGCTACCACATGTGGCTTCTGAGACACAACTTTAATTATCCAAACTCAGAGCACACGACAGACTCTGAATTGACTGAACAAAAGCCTATTAGAAGGTGATCCCCTGTGGTCCCATTGTAATTATTGTCAGAGGCCATGGCGGCTTCAGAATTACTTCTGTAATATCTCGATAACCTTCTATCCTGGAGTCACATGAATCATAATTTGTGCCATAATCTCATTTCCTTTAATGATGTGACAGTGAAAATAAAGGGGGCGGAGGGTTGCCTGACTCTGGCCTGAAAGTCAATTCAGAAGGCCAACCACAGATGTGCAAACACAGCACCTCCCGCAATTACTGCTACGAGAGCCTCCGCCTTTACACCCCGTAAGCCTGGAGCTGGGAGCTGAGGGGTTTTTACCACTCATGGGGTTAGTCACAGAGACACCCAACCCCAGCAGAAGAAGGTCCCTGTAAATTGAAATAAGCAGGAACCACCCAGTGAAGTGGTTCAATGTGTTTTTTCCACAGAAGATTTTCATAGAAGCACAAAGAGTTACTCCACTGCAACAGAAAGTCTTGAAATAAAGGGCATTAATGCGATGCTCATGGGTGATTTCTTTGCTGTAACTAAGAATCCTTCGCCCCCCCCCCAACAAGCTCATATGTTATCCTTTGAATCTCTTGAGTAGTTTTAATGCATTTCAGCAGATTTCTCACTCCTAACAGTGCGGAGTATAGACTATTCAGCTTCTGTTCAAAAACCTCAGGCCAGCTTGATATATAACATTTAATGTAACATATAAAGAAAAAGCATTAAGATCAAATAGCTACTGCTATTTTCATTGCTTATTTAACAAAACTGCTTTAGTGGTGTTCTTTGCATTTTACTGGCAGTACAGATACAGTGATTTAAACATGGTATAGACTCCTAGATTACAAACATAAGGAAATTCTGATTTCTCATCACAGAACTTAATGATAAATTATATCATCATATTCTCCAACTTCTTTTCTCTTTCCTGCAGTTCCAGTCTTTTCCTTAGACCAATTATACTTTTGGAAGATGTGCTGACACAAACCGATCTTACTGCTCCACCCCAAGCCAGTTTCTCCCTGGGATTTGTCTGTGCCTGTTATCACTTCCAAATGAGCAAATCCCCTTCCAATTCAAGGATGCCCATAATGCAGACCCAGGCTGTGAAACTTGTTTTTTTTTCCCCTTACTTACCTAGGAATGCTATTTAAGCTATCAAAAACTAAACTCTTTATTAATAATTTCCCTCCCGCCTCGCTGTGTTTCTTCACTCTGTGCCCTTGGGCTGGGATGTCTTCACTTATTCCCCATCCCACTCCTGAGTACCACATTCTATCCATCTTTTCTGGACAGTCTCAAGGACCACTGACCTCTGCTTATTTCCCCAGGAATTGCGTTCTCACCTAAAACTAACACAGCACTTTTCTCTTTCAGCATGTCCACCTCTCACGGTACTTGCTTCATTCCACCATGCATTATTATCATCTGTGTGCTTCTCTATGCCTCTCTGTGCAGTGTAATCACCTTGAGAGCAGTGATTAGGAATTACTCATCTATTAACTTATTTATTCATTCATTTAACCATCTATCTATTCAATATTTATTTGTCCATTAATGACTCAATAACTATTGAGCATCTACTAGATATTGGGTGACTATTTCAGGCATGGAAAATACAAGGATGAGAGAGATTAAAACACACTTCTCTCAGTCCCTATCATAAAGGAACTTAAGAGTCTTACAGATGGAGAGGCAGGAACACCTGTGTATCAGTGTGCCCACAGGAGTGGCCCTCAGAGCATGCCTAGAACAGTGCCAAATATATGGCAACTGCTCATATTATACTTATTGAAAGTCAGTAGTTAACTGAGTAAACCCAATTCCCACTGAATGCATTTGAGAGCAAGAATAGCTTTCCCTAAATATCCTAAGATATATTATCCATGATGATTCCTAAACTATATATCTTTAGAGATACATAGCTCCCTTCCAATAATTCGAAAGGAAATGCAAACCCTTCATGCACAAAACCTTCAGAGGGCCTTTCTGAAAGCACATTAGCTAACACAGATGGGGGGTAGCAACAAGCAAGGGAGGCAAAGCTGCAATAATTGCTCCTTGAATGTTCACATCTCTTTTGTTCTTCAGCTAGCATTTGAGTATCTCTTAGTGCCAGGCAATGCAATGTGGAAAGAAGGTGTTAGAGAGGTTTGTTCTCCAGTGTAGAACAGTAACTACTGTGTAAGACGGGGAAGGCTTCAAGGAAATAGGTTTTGATCCGACTTGAGTAATAAAAGTTCGTCTGTGTCCCTGCTGGGAAGGTGAGTTCCTAAGTTGATGTCATCTCTTTGTCTCTTGCACCCTTCATTCCTATCGCTCTTCTCTCCCAGTATGGAGTTATCTTGTTTTTAAATAAAAATCAAAAGGTGTTTCAATACTTTGATTTTTACACATTTCTTCCTGCTGATATTTTTTTTTAAAGTCAATGTAAATTCTGGGGCTTAGTTAATAGTAATGTGCCAATGTGGATTTCTTAGTTTTGACAAAGGTTATAAAGGGGAGTTGGGTGAGGGTATATGAGAACTCTGTGTACTATGGTTGCAACTGTCGACGTAAGAAACATCTAAACTTATAGAGAATGTTTTAGTTTATTTGGGCCAAACTGACAACAACAGCTGGGAAGCAAAATCTCTAAGGATTGAGAAAATGCTCTGGAAAATGGCAGTTTTATCACTTATTTTATATATCAGGATCAAAGGGGAAGCTTTGGGGGCTGGGGGGTACATGAAATGGACTGGTGATAATTAGGGAAGTAGGAGAAAGCAAAGCAGGGAAATCCCTGAGACTGAATAAAAAGTAAAACAGACACTTAGACAGTTAACAATGAACATTTACAGCACACAGACCATGTGACAAAGAAGACAACACTGAGGGATTCTGGGGCCTCCCATTCTGGGAGAGACTGTGTCCTGAGGGGTCCGGGAAAAGGGGATTATTTTCACATTCCAAAGGTATTTATGTTCTTGTAGATGCAAAAAGACAATAGACAGGTTCAGTGAAGGTAAAGATTGACCTTTGTCAAGGAGATACTGGCCTAGGACATGGCTACCCACCGTGACTCGCTATTCGTTAGGAAGTTTGCATTTCAGCCTCTCCTGTGTGGCTACGTTAGGTCTCTGAGTTTGTAAGGCCCACCGTGAGCCTGTCGGGTTTACTATGCAGCCCCTTTTTCATCCACACAACTCTTCTATAACTCTAAAACTATTCCAAAATAAAAACATATTTAATAACAAACAAATATGCCACCTTAAAGTAATCAATGACCAAGAAGAATATCATTTGGAAGCTTCACCCTGGCCCCTATCAATCTCTGTTTACGCTCTCAAACATTCTTTTCTTCTGCTGACATGATGATGCAAAGCAAGGATCCACTCACCCCATCTGTAACCTCTTGAGCTCTTGAACTCTCTGAATCCAATTATAGGTCAATGTCTCCTTGACTGGATTGGCTGCAGTGGTCCTAGTGACATTTTGCCTTGAGGCTCTAATGGGGACATAGGCTATCCCTGGGGTTCTGACCACAGCTCTGTCATTAGCCAGCTACCATTGTTTTGTTAATCTAATGAATGGTTCCATAGGAAATAACAGAGTAAAGGCTTATTAAAGGTGAAGGCTTCATCCATTAAAATGCCCTTTGTCCTTAATGAAGGTCAGTAGAAGACTGATTGTAGGAGGAAATCTTGCTTTAGCTCACCCATATGTTTCAATTAATCACCAGGGCAAGCAAGTCCTCAGACTAGACTCGCGTTTGCCTTTATTCTTTAAAAATTGTTTAAGAGGGCAACATTGGGACAATCTTAGTATGTTCTGTCATCCGAGGACTGTGTGCAACATACAGCATTCTCCAAATTGTTTGAGTTTATTTTTGAGATAAAGTATTTTCAAGTATACAATTTTCCTTCAATACCTAATTTCACTAAAACTTTTAGATTTGCAATATTCCATAAAGTAACCACTAGTTACACGTGGTTGCTGAGCACAAAATTCAGCCAGTGTGAACTCAGATGTGCTGTAAGCGCAAAATTTAGAGACTGGATTCCAGAGACTTAGTCCAAAAAGAAAAAAAAAATGTAAAAGACCTCATTGATCATTTTGATATTGATTATATGTTGAAATGATATTTTTAATTATTGAGTTAAAAATATATTATTAAATTTTATTTCTCCTGCTTTTTCCTTTTTTAATGTGTCCAGTAGAAAATTTAAAAGTGCATATGTGGCTCAAACTGCATTTCTACCAGATACTGTTGCCTTAGAGAACAACAAAAAAGTATGTTCAGTGACTGCCTGAGCCTACCTTCTTTTCAAGTACATTGTACATTGGACCTCCAGACAGTGGTAGATGATGGAAAACATGATTCTCCTTGATATAATAAATTAATCAATTTAGGCCTAGCTGCTCTACTTTGCTCACAATGAAATATAAATTTTGCATGCAATTGGAAATCACCCGTCACTGAACTCTAACCAAGGACCAGGAGCTGCCTGTCTGAGGCACCGGGAACACACACAGAAGATACCGTCTTTGTCGTGTACTCCATTTGTTCCTGTCCCTGCTCCATCCTTTGGTCCTCCGTAAGGTCTCTTGGAAATCCCACCCCCAAAAGTGATCACCACCCACTTTGACAGTTGCTTTCTAGGTCTTTCCACACTATCTTTATCTTTTAAAAAAGAGCCTCTGCCTCTTAACTGAAGCTCCTTTAGAACAAGGCTCAATTTATTAATTGCCCTGCCTCATACCTTCCTCAGCACTAGGCAGACAGTAGTTGCTCCATCAATATGTATCTAATAAATAATACTCATAATAACTGTATCATTTATTGAACACTGATAATATGCCTGATTCTTTTTCTAAGTGCTTTTCCTGTATTCTCTCATGGAACCCTATCAGCAATCCTATGAGAGAAATACCAAAATTACCTATAATTAACAGATGAGGAATCCAAGGCATAGAGGGGCCTAAAAAGTTACTAGTTCTTAGACAGGTGGTAAGTGACAGAGGCAGATGGAAATCCAGGCAGCCACTGTGCGGAGGGAGGTGGCATCAAGCAGTTTACAAACTGAAAAAGAAGGCTGAGGAGACCATGCTCAGCCTGAAGTGAAAGTGTACAGAGAGTGAAACTGGCTGTGGAGTTTCTCTCCCTCCTCCTGCATTCCAGAAGCTCAGAGAGATGGGAAGCTCCACTCTTACTGGAAGCTCTCCTTCCAATCAGTAAAAGCGCTGGATCCCAGAACAGTCACGTTCCAGTGTCTCCACCTGCTACTCTGATTCTGGGAAGATGGCCTGATGAACACTAAGTAATTTTGACTTGGGTAACAATCTGTCCCGTATACCCACATCTCAGAAAACACAAGGTAGTTGCTGTCATGTTGTATTGGAACCTGATGCTCTGTGGTGAGAACAGGCAGAGGTTCCACCCACGCTTGCGCCCAAAGTGCTAACTGGCCAGGTCCCTCATCAATCATCCTGACAGGAGAACATCAAGTCATTGTTCTTCAGGGAGCATTAGGACTCGGACCTTCCTATGTAGCTATAGGCTGATGCTTCCACAATTTACCTGGAACCTTAGAAGAACATTCGGATAACAGACACCTGGCATATTTCCTCTTCTTTATTTTGAAGAGTTATAGGCAAAAAATGGGTAGTGGTGAAGGGTGGAGCAGATTAAGAAAAAGTCAGAATGAGAGGCAGGCAAAGAGCATCAGGTGAAATGAAAAAACACGCAGCTGGTGTTCCAGGTGACTGTGATTCTAACTGTCTCTGATGTTACCAGTTTTATGACCTTAAACAATTCACCTTACCTCAGAGTCCAGCCTGTGCATCATTAAAATGAATCAGGTGAGCCCTGGCTGGTATGACTCAGTGGACTGAGTGCCAGCCTGCAAACCAAAGGGCTGCCAGTTCGATTCCCAGTTAGGGCACATGCCCAACATGAGTTGTGGGTCAGGTCCCCAGCAGGGGGCGTGCAAGAGGCAACCACACATGGATGTTTCTCTTTCTCTCCCTCATTACCCCCTCTCTAAAAATAAATAAATAAAATCTTTTAAAAAATGAATAAGGTGATTTTGTCCTTAGTGTTAATCAAACAAAACATATCGGTATGTTAAATGATACTGTAAACATGTTTCCTTTTTTTAAAGGGCAAATTCATAAAATCACCTCTGCCAACCCCCCTCCCTAGAAATGGTACACAGAGCAAGTTATTGCCAGGGAAACTAACTGGTAGTTTAGAATAAGTAGTGGATGCATGTTTATACTTCACCAACTGTCATAAGACATTAACAAAATGTCTGGTTCAGTTTTCTCAAAAGGAGAAATGGTTTCCTGGTTGTGTTGAGTTACAGTGTGAAACAGTCTCCTAAATGATTCTGGGTTGCTGAGAGCTTGGCTTATCATTCATAATACACAGTAGGCTTTGAAAATTTCTTTCTCCAGTCTTGCAATTAAATCTTATGCTGTATCTTTTCTGAGATATTTTCTTTTCATAGATAAATCCTACCAACCACAGAATGCAAAATGATCTTATTTGTCATAAGATCTGAAATAATGTAAGGAAGTTGTCCCAAACTTTTAAAAAATTGCTTGTAATTGGCATTTATGCAATATTTCTTTCCTATCTACATAAAGTTTTAATGTGCATTTTCTGGAAGAGTATGTGTTTCTAGGTCTCAGAGGAGTAAAGATGAGTTTGGAGAATATGAAGCCCCACATCTGCCATGTCTGGGATAGTCAGGTCTTTCACAAAGCGTTGCTGTTATTAGATGTTTGCATCTGTCTAACTTTAGACTTGTCTGTCTAATTTTTAAATAGTAAGCCCTTTGGACATCAACCATGAGTGATTGTATGTTTTGAAGACTACTTAGCACATGGTTGGTGCTCAATAAATGTTAAATAACTGAAAATGTTAACAATAATCATATTTGTAAGCACATTGAGCAAAATTGTTCCTAAATATGTTTCATTGGAGAGCTCAGTGCATTGTTGGCAGGCAAACAACATGGAATGATAATAACACCAAATGGTCCTCTTGTTTTTTCCAGAAAAATAAAAGGGAAATTTAGTGACAAACTGATTTTAGGATCTGTAGTAAGCAGAATGAGAGCCTTTTAAAATGTCGATATCCTAATCCCTGGAACTTGTAAATACCTGACGTTATAACAGGAATTAAGGTTGCAGATGAAATTAAGGTTGCTCATCAGCTGGCCTTGATGAGCTGGAGATTAGCCTGGGTTATCCAGGTGGGCCCAACGCAATCCCAAAAGGGGTGGCATTATATTTTCATTTCCTAATACATGGAAAGGAGGGTGGGCAGGGATAGAGATTTGAAGATGCTACATTGCTGGCTTTGAAGATGAAGAAAGGGGCCTCGAATCAAGGAATGCAGGTGGACTCTAGAAGCCAAGAAAGGCATGGGGTAGATGCTTCTTCCTTAGAACCTCCAGAAGGAATGCAATCCTGCCAGCGCCATGATCTTAGGACTTCTGCCTTCAAAACTGTAATAAAATAAAGAAATTATCTAAGCCATGAATTTTGTGACAGTTTGTTACAGCAGCAAAACAAAACTAATACAGAGTCTCATTAGTACAGATATTTGGGCTGACCATTGGTGATGAGTGGCTGCGTGTGCTCTGGGTACTACCTCGAATATTATCCAATATGACCTCAAAAAGATAACAACACAGAAAAAAGGCAAAACACAAATCAGATAGTGTTCTCCATCTGCACTAATATGTTAGTCACAATGAGCCACACGTTGGCTATTGAGCACTTGTGGCTAATACGATGGAAAGTGAGTTTAAAATTTTATTTACTTGTAATTAATTTAAATTCAAATAGCCACTGGTGGCTAGTGACTACTTCCACATTGCAGATTTAAAGCCTTATATACAGGGAATAAGACAAGTTTTCAATTCACGTACATATTTTTCTTGTGGAAGCATATGATGGAAAAATCAATAAAAGACAATATATTGTTATAAAAAATAATACATTTGAATAAAATCTGTGTGGGCAGTAGAATGTATATACAGAATCAAGGGGTGGAGGCAGGGAGATAAAGTTTCCAAATGCTGAAGTAGATCTTGCTCATCTATGTTTTTTAACTGGACCATGGGAAATATCATAGACTTATAGTGCTTCAATTTGCTACATACGTTTAGAAGAAGGTAGCACTTTTATTTTTAAATGTCAGTGTTTACCACATGTAAAGTATCATATATATCCTTGCTAATAACTGAATTTCAATAATTCTAAGATACTATTTTTTTCACATTTCTGAAATTGGGGGGCATCTTACAATAACAGTGGATCACAATTTGACAGTATTTTTATCTCCTTAGCTGTGGATAACATAGAGCAATAAATATGATGCATGATATCTTGCAATCAATATACTTTTAGATTCTAGGATATATGAGATGGTGGGGGTTCAGAACAAACCACCCCAAGATATGCCTCAGTGATATAATCATTTTGAGGTAAAGGCAACCAAGACCCTGAGGGATCAAAAGAAATTCTTCTCCCCCCTTAACTATCTAGAACACTTTAAATTTGGACCCTGGCCCATGATGAGTTAAAACCAGAAATGACTTTTTACCTATCTATACAGTAGGGCAAACTAGTAATTATCGAACAAGTGTTCTGCCCACAATTACCTTCTGAAGCCCCAAAGTGCCCTGCTTCATCCCTATCTGAGAATGTCTCATATTCCCGTTTTCCCTTTCTCTGAACCTCCCATGCACCATGCATATGGGGTCTCTGACTGTCTTATGTATGCAGGGTTCCCATACATATAGATGCATTGAATTTGGTTATTTTCTCTTATTAATCTGTCTCATGTCTATTTGATTACTAGACCAACCATGAGGGTAGAGAAAAGTTTCTTTCTCCCCAACAAAATGAAGATAAAATTTCTACAATATCAACTTGAAAATGTGTGGGGATACATAGGTTTTTCAGAATTCTGCAGCTATGTAGGCAAACCATTTGTAGACCACTGACATGGACCACTTCCTGCTAAAGTTCAGTGTTTAATCAAGCTTCACAGATAGCAACACAGAAAAAAAGCAAAGCACAAATCAGATAGTGTTCTCTATCTGCACTAATATGGCAGTCGCAATGAGCCACGTGTAGCTATTGAGCGTTTGTGGCTAACAGGACAGAGATGGCTTAAACTAGACAAAGAAGGGGTTGCGAACTGGAGGGTGACAGTGGAGGAATCTGGAGCTCTCGCAGAAATCCAAGCACAGAATGTTCAGCCTAGGCTGATCTTAGGACCTCCAAGTCATTTTCCCAAGACTCTCACCATTTCTTCGGGGCAATGTAATTCTCCTCTCTGTTTTTTATATCTGCCTCACTTTTCTGCCTCTCTCAGCAGAGAAGCTTTTTCTATCCACCCACCAGGGCTCGGATAACGGCCTCAGACCTTCCAGGTCAGCAACCCATTGCTCACTGTTCCCAGACCAAGGAGAGGGTTCTGATTTATTCAGCTCAGATAAGATGTTCGCTCCTGATACAAACAACTGTGACTTGGACGGATGATCCACTTATGTAATACAAACATCACTGGGGACAGAAGGGGTAGTGGGTGAAAGCAATTCCCAAAGATGGGGACTGTGAGTAGGCAGGCAGCCACAAGTGCATCATCTACAGTCAGCAACAATAACCACTCACACTTCCATAGTTCTTACCATTGCCAAGACCATGATAATAGCTTCAAATACATTAACTCATTTAATCCTCACTGTAATGCTAGGAGGTAAGTATTGACATCTACATTTTATAGATGAGGAAAAGAAGGCAGAGAGAGCTTTTGTAGAGTGTCCAAGATCACACATTTGATAAGTGGTAAAGCCTGTACTCGAATCCATTGAACTAAACTGCCTGAGCAATTTCATCTCTTCATTTCTAGACTTGCTGATAGCTGTACTAAGCATTGAATTTCTGCATCAAGAATTTGTAACTAACACGTAAATGGTAACAGCTGATATTTATCACATGACTAAAAACCATTGACTATTTTGGGAATTAAGAGGCAAGGAAAAGAGGAACTATAGCATTTTTAATACCTACTTTATTCCAGGCACTTTGTATACATTATGACATTTTATACTCACTATAACCCAAAGAAGTAAGGATAAAAACCTCATTTTACTCTTAGAGAAAGGAGTCCAGAAGATTGAATAACTCACCCAAAGCCTCACCACTAGGAAGTAGCAAAACCAGAGTCCTGACCCGGGCCTGACACCTGGGCCTCTGATCTTTCCTCTACATCCCTCTGCCAAATTAGCATCAGAACAAACAAGGCAACGTGCAAGGTAGAGAATAATCCAGTCAATTATGAAACAAATAATAAGAGTCAACTTCCTCAAAGCAAAGCAAAGTCATTTTTCAAAATTCACTTACAAATATGTGCCTGATTAATCTGATTAGGTATATTTACTTTCTATTTCCTTTTGCTTGTACAAGCATTAATCTAGCTGTCTCCTAATTCTCTGTTGCAGGTATTGAAGTTTCTACTGAAACGAGGAAAAGTTCTCACCAATTCTTTGTCTAAGATACAAATGCATGATAAAGCTTAGTTTTGTTCCGTCTTTCCTTGTAGCTAATTCTTTGCTTGTTGACTTAAAATAAATTCTCAGGGGCTTACAACGTAAGTATTTTAACTTCCAAAAGCAAGAACAAGTCTTTATATGAGTCAACATTGATACACGGTGGGAGGCTGACATGACAAGCAGGTCCTGTTGGGCTTTCAGTGCTAGGAAACCATCTTGTCATATTCCACCCAGTAGTCACTGCAGAAATAACATGTCATCCTTGAAGGGGATTGGTACACACCATCTGAACTCAAGAGAGCATCTCTGAAAGTTCACTCACACGTTGTTGTTTTTGTTTTTGTTCCTGTTCAATTTTGCATTCACCTAGTTCATAGTACAACTGCAATTGAGGTGATGTTTCACCAATAAAGGTAGGATGGGGATTCAGACATTAGGTTTAAATGTAAAATTAGAAAGCGATCCGGCCCATCTGTTATAAAGAACCAAGTAGGTTACCCTCAGACTTCTGACCACGATGGAATCGAAGGTAGATTCCCTGTGCCTCCTCACACAACCAAAAGGACAACAACTTTAAAAACAAAAAATAACCAGAACTGTCAGAAAAACTAACTGTATGGAAGTCCAACAACCAAGGAGTTAAAGAACAAATATTCATTCAGACTGGCAGGAGGGGTGGAGATGGGCAGCCAGGGTGGAGACCCCCTGACCCTCTGGACTCTCGCTGAACCAATTGCTTTAATGGAACTGCCTTGAAGTGGGGATGGAGCTTATGTGTTCTGGGGCTTCCTGTGTGCCAGAGGCCATGCAAGGGTCTTTAGCTATGTCATCTCATTGCAATGCCTTCTCTCAGCCATCGTCGAGGAAGCCTTATTTATGCCACATGTTCCAGATGAGCAAACTGAAACTGAGAAGGTGAAGAATATTCTATAGGGAACAACACACCTGGGAAGTGACCTAGCTAAGAGTTAAAACCAATCTTGGACTCCAAAACCCATGGCCCTTTTTTTTAAAAAAAAAAAATTATATTTTATTGAGTAGACTATTACAGTTGTCCTAATTTTTCCCTTTTTGCCCACCTCCACCAAGCCCTCCAGGGAATCCCCACACCACTGTCTGTGTTCATGGGTCATACATATATGTTCTTTGGCTACTCCATTTCCTGTGATGTACTTTACACCCCTATGACTATACTGCGACCACCAATTTGTACTTCTCAATCACTTCGCCCATCCCCTCGACTCCCTTGCCATCTCACAGCCATCAAAATGTTCTCTGTATCTATGATTCTGTTTCTGTTCTGCTTGTTTGTTAATTTTGTTTTTTAGATTCAATTGTTGATAGATATGTGTTTGTTGTCATTTTATTGTTCATATTTTTTTCCTTCTTCTTCTTAAAGAAGACCCATTAACATTTCATATAATACTGGTTTGGTAGTGATGAACTCCTTTAGTTTTTTCTTGTCTGAAAAGCTCTTGGACTGTCCTTCAATTCTAAATGATAGCTTTGCTGGGCAGAGTAATCTTGGTTGTAGGCCCTTGGTTTTTATTGCATTGAATATTTCTTGCCAGTCTCTTCTAGCCTGCAAAGTTTCTTTTGAGAAATCAGCTGACAGTCTTGTGGGGGCTCCCTTGTAGGTAACTAAACTGCTTTTCTCTTGCTGCTTATAAAATTCTCTCTTTGTCTTTGACTTTAACATTTTAATTATTATGTGTCTTGGTGTGGGCCTCTTTAGGCTCATCTTATTTGGGACTTTCTGCACTTCCTGGACTTGTATACCTATTTCCTACACCAAGTTAGGGAAGTTTTCTTCCATTATTTTTTCAAATACATTTCCAATTTCTTGCTTTTTCTGTTCTCTTTCCAGCAACTCCATATGCAGATGTTGGTGCTCTTGAAGTTGTCCCAGAGGCTCCTTACACTATCCTCTTTGTTTTGGATTTTTTTTTCTTCTTTCTGTTCTCATTGGTTGTTTTTTGCTTCCTTATATTCCAAACTGCTGATTTGATTCTCAGCTTCACCCACTCTACTCTTGATTCCCTGTAAATTGTTCTTTATTTTAATTAGTACCCGTTGTTTCTGACTGGATCTCTTTTATGCTGTTGAGGTTCTAACTAAGTTCCTTGAGTTTCCTTATAACCACTGTTTTGAACTCTGCGTCAAGTAGCTTACTCATCTCCCCATTTTGTTTAGTTCTTTTTCTGGAGTTTTGTTCTGTTCTTTCATTTAGGCCATGTTTCTTCGTCTCCTCATTTTGGCAGCCTTCTATGTTTGTTTCAGTGTATTAGGTAGAGCTACCATGTGTCCCAGGCTTGGTAGAGTGGCCTAACATAGTAGGTGTCCTGCAAGGTCCAGTGGCACAGCCTTCCCTGTTACCCAAGCTGGGTACTCAAGGTGCATCCACTGTGTGGGCTGTGTATGCCTTCCTTTTATAGTTGGGCCTTGATTGCTGTTGGCATGTCTAAGGTCAGCCACCATCTGTGTTCTGTCCAGGGTCACACAGCATAAGCTACAAAACAATCTGCAAATGGTTGCTACTTGTGCTGGGCTTGGAGGTGCCCAGGCAAGGCCAAGCTGTGAACCAAGGCTAGATGCTCTAGTGCTGTGCCTGGGGCTTGCCAAAGCCAGATGCTGCTTGTCTGAGAGAATTCAGGCAAGTCTGAAGCACGGGCCAAGACAAGCCATTTGTATGGAAAAGCCACTGGAAACAGCTTGGATGGGCCCAAAGGTTGGGTGGGGCAGGTGTGCAGGGAATCACCAGGGTGGAGCAAATGGTATAGGTCAGGTCGATGGAGTCTCCGATATGGCGCCCACCTGCTGACTCTGTGGCTCTGTGGGGGAGGGCTCAGAGAAGGAACAGTGGCCTCTGCCATCACTTCTATCTGGGAAAAAACTGCCGCCTAGTTCTTGCCCTGATGCCAGACAATTCAGTTCCTCCCCATATGTCTCTGATGCCTTTAAATCTGTTGCCCTGATGCTGAAGCTGCCAGGGACTCCAGCATTTCCTGTTTTCCACAGCCTCAATCCCCACTGGTTTTTAAAGCCCAAAGTTATGCAGACTTCTCTTCCTGGCACTGGAACTCCAGGCTGAAACCCATATCCCTTTTACTTCACCATGAGACTTCTACCAATGCAACTCTGAGCTGAATGGAGTAACAAGCAAACAGGGGTTATTAATGAGGGCTTCCCAGAAGAATCTGTTTATGATGTGTTAAATTGTATTTCACTAGCTGAGATGCAAATCATCCTGCTTCCAGGCCTAGATTCTCAAACCCATCTTGTACATATTTGCCAGAGTATTCCTCCGAAAATGCCACTGTCACTAAGTTATTCTCCTATAAAAACCCAGTCACCTATGATAATATTCTAGAGCCTTACCCTACATAGGAGAGGAAAGAAAATGAGGAGACTTGAGAGAGAATCATTCAGAGTACAAGGCTCTGTCAAGAAGGGTCAGGTCGCCCTGGCTGGTGTGGCTCAGTGGATTGAGTGCTGGCCTGAGAACTAAAGGGTCGCTGGTTTGATTCCCAGTCAGGGCACATGCCTGGGTTGCATGCCATGTCCCCAGTAGGGGGCGCACAAGAGGCAACCACACGTTGATGTTTCTCTCTCCTTCCCTTCCGCTCTCTCTCAAAATAAATAAAATCTTTTAAAAATGTATGCATATACTTTTAAAAAAGGGTCAGGTCAAAGGTACAGGAAGGAAATCAACCTGAGAAAAAAGAAGGGAACATTCTTCCTCTGAGATGTGAAGGAAAGATAAGAAAATGAGTTAAAGCTAGACCTTTGGAGGTGGAATGTTCTTAGAAGGGAATCTCATGTGAGAGATAACATATGTGGAAACCTTTCAGAAAGATCCTCCACAGACATAGGATCTTTGGGCATCTGCCAAGAGTCATAAAAGGAAATCTGGCTCGAGAGATGAAAGTAACATTCTGCAATAATGAGAATACTCTGCCTGCTGGGCTCCTGTGCTGCCAAAACACTCATTCTGAAGTAATGTTCATCTGAGGACACTGTGATATACCACCCAGATCTCCCTGAGATAAAAGACCTGCTGCCCCAGCTTCTGGGAGTCTGTCAGCCTCCAGCTGTCAGCCCCAAGGGAATGCCTCAGCTGCAACGAACCATCTCATCCAAGGTCATGCCCCTGCTCCCGGGCAGCTCATGTCTAGTGGCTAAGTCATGATGGAGTGTGAAGACCTGAGCGTATGGCTCAACTTGGGGCAACCTAAAAGACCATCTTAGCTCAAGAGCTCCCCATGGGGTTGGCCAAGGCTTTCACTGGATCTGCACTATATCTCTGCTTCTTCCTCCATCCAGGCCTGCTGCAGCCCCCTCCCTTTCACAGGTGTGGATCCCAAGGATACTCCTTAATAAATATCCTGCATGCTAAGTACAATCTCAGAGTCTGTTTCTGCAGCAATCCAACCTGGAATAGAACTTTTATGAGCAAGGAGCCAAAAGCAAAAAAGTAAATTGGTGTCCCTTTTGTCATACCCCAATCCATTCAGATTATCACAAAACAACACAAAATCTCTTATCTTGGGCTCTGGGTAACTACTTAAGCAGGTTTGTTGGTTAGCTGAATTAGTAACAAAACAGCCTCCCATGTTGGAATATTCTTACATTCAAAAAACTCACAATGACTTATCCTTATTCATAAAGTTGTATAGGGTTAGACAGTTTCTTCTTTACTACACACATATCCACTCAGATCGAAATTTATTGAACACCTACCCAGGCACTGCACTAGGAGCTAGGGGTGCAAAAATCAAGCAAAGTTCTAGCCCTTACAGGTGAGTAGAAGTCACATTCTCTGAAATAATGTGCGGAGGGCTGCCGTGGAGGCACAAGAGCAATCTTTTTCCCATGCAGATGAGGGGAAGACTGGAGTCTCAAAATGCAGAAAGAGGCGGAGGTATAACACAGGCAACTGTTGCCTTTATCATCAGCAGTCAGCTGGAGTAGTGGGGGATGCAGACCCTGGAGTCAGACTGCGTGGTTTTTAATCCTGTCATTGTCTTTCTAGTTCTTACTAGATAAGTTACTTAACCTCTCTTCCTCTGTTTCCTCCTCTATAAAATGGTGATTGTGTTAATAAGCTTAGGCAGCCATAACAAAATAAACCATGTGACCTAAACAACAGGAATGTATTTCTCTCAGTTCTGGAGGCTGGCAAGTCACAGATCAAGATGCTGGCCAATTTGATTTGCTGGCAAGTATTCTTTTCCTGGCTTGCAGATGATTGGCTGCCTGCTGGCCACATTGTTGGGAGGGAGGTTATGGTGGAGGGATTGGGTGGGAATCTCTTCTTATAAAGATACTAATCCCATCCTGAGGACACCACTCTCATGACCTCTAAATCGAATTACTTCCCTAAGTCTCCATCTCCAAATATCACATTGGGGGTCTGGGTTTCAATATATGATTTTGGGGGTCACATAATGCAGTCCGTAGCAGTGATGCAGATAGTAATTTCCTCATAGGATTGCTGTGAAGATTAAATGAGCCAACAGAGATACTATATCTAGACCGGCAACTGCTACATATTAAATGCTCTGTGTGTAAGGGCTATCTGTTATTATTAAAGTCACAAACACTGGGAAATGTCTAACGCACCAAGGCCTGCCTTGCTGAAGTTCAATTCCTTTGGGCATAATGTCACTCAAAGGAAAAGAGAAAATGAGCTTATCCTTGGGAATTAAGAATGGGCTATTTTCATGCAAATATCGGTTCTGAGAGCCTTTAGCAATCAACTATTACTGAGGTGAAAATCTCCAACCTCTCTATTCACTTTCTTACCTCCCTCTTCTCTCTCCCTCTTCTCTCTCTCTCTCTCTCTCTCTCTCTCTCTCTCTCTGATCAAATGCCTAACAATCTCAGAAACATGTCCACTCAGGGGATTACTCTTGTTAAAGAATATTTAGCTTTTAATCCCACAGGGTACAAGCAGGTTGAAATATAAGACATTGTAGAAAAAGAAGAATTGAGCAGGGTTAATCTAGAGGTGAGAGGTGAAAAGGGGTGAAATGGAATCCAAAGTAAACCCATCTTGATGAAAATACCAGTTAACTTTAAAAGAGACAGTCATTGGTTAGTTTTTCTGCCTATCTCTGGAATTGTGTTCAAAAACAGTACTTTTTATTTGGCTTCCATACCTTCTTTACCTCCATAAGGTTTCAGCGTATTTTCTACTGGAGTTAGATTATGGTCTGCTTCTGAAGACACGGCATTTATATCCTGAAGTGAGTAAAAGGAGATTTCAGCTGAGAGAAGTGGGTTTCTCATTCCTTTTTGGAATTTTTTAGGTCTTATTCCTACCAGACTGCTGAATCTACTGGCAATTGTTGACAACTTGATTATTTGACTATTGCCATCTTGGTTATTTCCATTGTCTTTAGACTGTAAGGTGACCATCCAGTTCCTTACATTCCTTTCGCTCTTCCTGTTTATTTCCTGCTTGGTCTTCTTTAGGAAGAACGGAGAAAGTCTTTTGTAATTAGAATGAATGATGATGAAAAAAGTATGAATACAAACTGCCGAGGGTGAGGAGGAAAAGGATACCCTTGTACTTTTATTTTTAATGACAGATTTATTGAGATATAATTTGCATATCATAAAATTCACCCATTTAAATTGCACAACTCAGTGGGTTTTAATACATTTACAGTTGTGCAGCCATCACCACCATCTAAGTTCAGAACATTTTCATCGCTCCACAAAGAAACCCTGTACCCATTCGCAGTAACTCCCTATTGTTACCCACCTCCAGCCCTGGCGACAACTAATGCACTTTCTATCTCTAAGGATTTCTCTATTCTGGATATTTTAATATAAATGGAATTATATAATATGTGGCCTTTTAGGGACCTGCTTCTTTCATGTAACATAATATTTTCAAGGTCTCATACATTCTTGACAGGGTGTAAAGTGGCTCAGCGGCTGGAGGAAAACGTGTCAATATCAATTGAAATAAAAGATGCAAGTTTTCTGGCTCAGAAGTGTTATGTCCACAAATTCATCCCTCAGAAATACCCCCATAGAAAGACAGTTGTACTAAGACTTTTGCTGCAGCACTGACAAAGACTGGAATAAAACCAAAGCCAGTCAGTTAGGGGCCTGGTTGGCCACGCTCGGGTTTGACCCTATGGGGAGCGTTGTGCAGTCATTCATGGAGTGGGTCGCACTCTGCACAGAATAATGTGGAATGATCTCCAGGATCTGTTGATAAGTGAACATATGAGAGCACAGTGAGACAGAGAACAGTTGACTTTCACCTGCATGAAAAAGTGTGTATATACCTTACATATTTATCTATTTATATGTATACACATGTGTGTTCTATATAGAGGGGTGGGGGGGAGAAGAAGGAGAAGGAGAGAAGATCTATTTCTAGTAGAATGTTTAAAAACGACTACCAGTGGTGGTCTCCAGGGAGGGAGAGGGAAAATGGGGGTCTAGGAGACAGAGAGGGAAGAGGAAAAGGCTTGTTCCTCAGTCTCCACATTTGTTGTCATTTGACTTATTTACCAAGTACATACCCAAGGTCTGTCCAGAAAGTATCCAGCCATGTACTATGAAAAAGAGGCATTTATCAAAGAAGATACAAGGAACATTGTACATAGGACAATGATGCCTCAGTCCCCTGCAAAGATGGAACCTTGGGACCTCACACAGTTCTCCAATTGCCATTGGCTGCCCTGTCATACTTTCCTGAATCTCATCAATGGTCTGAAATCTCTTCCCTTTCAAAGGTGATTTTAATTTTGGGAAAAGCCAGACGTCACAAGGCGCCAAATCTGGGCTGTAGGGGGATGAGTCACCTGGGTGATTGGATGCTTTGCCAAAGAGCTCTGCATGAGATGTGATGCATAAACGGCGCATTGTCACGATGACACTGCCAATCACCAGTTGCCCACAGGTGCAGCCTGCTGAATCATCTGAATGGTTTCTGTGGAGGAATGTTTGAGCTTCACACAAAATCTGATGTGGATGGGTTGCTCTACCTTCTCAGTCATTTTGGAAGTGATGGCCAAACAGTACACATGCTCACTCAATGGTGTCTACCGCCCCCACTGACTAGTACAGAGAAGTTGTCACTGTACACGAACATGCACTCCAGTCCACTCTCCTTGGTCACCAGGTGACATTGATGTCACACAAACCATTCTCATTATATTAACAGTGGCTGCACTTTTTCTGGATAGACCTTGTATATCCTTAGGAATTAAAGTGGAGATGATGTTGGTAAAGTTTATTAAGGCGCTGAATGGGCATATTGGGGTCTGCGGACCGTACAGGGAATCCCACAGCCTCTGTCCTCAGGGTTTTGGGGTCAGTCGCAGCTGGGACTGACACCCAGGTAGAGAGGGCCCATTTCGGTGAAGCATGTAGATTGGTAATTTAAAGAAACTCAGCAATTTCTGTTATGTTCCCAGAGGCCTGTTGTCACCTGCACTGCACTTTTACCTGCCAATTAGGGCAGATAAATGCACTTTGATGTTAAAGACTGGCTGGAAGGGAACTTCAGAGCTGTTTACTGAACCCCCTCCCTCCTCACATTGTCTCTTTCTTGAATGCTCCTGACCTCATGCTGCCTTTTGGGAGCTGTTTTGAGTCCCTGTTTACACTCCTGATCTCCTTTGAAGAGGGCTGTCAGCGTTGGGTCTGGGATGCAGCCCATTATCTTAATGCTCCCTTGACCTTTGGTGGAAGTGCTGACACTTCCTGTCCTGTTTCCCCAGCTTCTCTTGCCTCCACTGAAACACTGACCCCAAGCGGGAGAGAAGATCTAGCCATGTTCCCTCCCTCCACACCGTTGCTCTCTGCAAAGTCAAGTCACTGAACATTTGATTCCTACCAGACCTCATTTTACAACCACTCACATTGGGATAAAAGTAAAAGTTGAAGTGAAAGACAGAGTGTGTAACTTCTATTTTTAAAGGGGGTGTTTAATTATGGAAAGCATGGTTAATATTTTAATACTGTTTATAATGGCTTTCATTTATTTTTTCAGCCAATAAGAAGGAAGAAACCCTGTCACCATAGCCAGAATCTGATATAATTCCTCCCCAGTTATACAAAAGTCTTTCTGTTCCTGTGTAGAGTAAAAACATCAGTGTACACCACGTATTAAAATTCACCTGTATTTAACGGACAGCTTTTAAGATATCTCTCCAAATTGCCTCAGTAACCTCTCCCATCAAAGACGGGTGAGAAGATGTGAAGTATTCCTTCCTGTTTGAGTAACGCCTATTAAGAAGAGTAGTAATTAAAAGAAAATCATAATTTTTAAACCTTAAGGGAAGCTGTTGCTGGAAACATCCAGCTATTGGCACGTGAGCTAACATGTACATACACTGCAATTAGCAGTGAAACAGCAAACTCCAGCAAGCTTTAACACAAAAACTCTCCTAAGAAAAACCATTCTGTAAGGGACGGTCCTGTTCACACGTGTACACGGAACGTCACCCTTTCCCTGCACTGCTCTAGCTCTGGCTCCCTGCTCTGCCAGCACTGCCAGCTGCAGCTTAGCCCAGAGAGACCAACAGAGGCATTTTCCAGTGTCCTTGCATTCCACAGCTATCCACTTGACCTTGAAGGTTATATGGAATGAAAGGAAACCCGCTAGAGCTAGCTTTGTAGGTGTCTTAAGATTAAATCCTTTTCAGAGATCCCACCATGAAACATCAAAGCCTCTTCTTTCCAACTGCCTCCACTGTAGAGCAGCAAGCCATTTTCACCCAGTGTGCTGCAGGCATTTTTAAAGCGTGCAATTCCTGACCATGTAGTCAGGGGCACAGACCTCTTTTCCCTTAGACTGTCAAATTAAAAAATGACAACAGCCAACACAACTGCCCTCCAGTATGAATGAATCAAAATTATACCTATTTTCTTGTCAGATGAGCAAAAAATACATTTTTTTGGTGTGCCACAGAATTTTAGTAATTAGTTTAGGTGCGCCATGAGATGAAAAAGGTTGAAAATCGCTGCCCTGGAGCACAGTGGTCTTATTTCTGGCTGCACAGGTTTGTTGCCGGGGGAGGCAGTGGTGGAGGCGGGAGCACTGAGGCCCAGACGTGCCGGTGCCAAGGCCCCACTCGGGAAACTCTAAAGGAATCAATGTGTGCCGGGCCCTGGGACTGGTAGTTTTAATACTTCCCTGGGTGGTTCTGAAGCACAGTCAGGGCTGGGAAGCACCGGAGCCCAGCACAATCCTTTCTCATTTTTCACCTGGATGAGGCGAAGGCCTCCTAAATGTCCCTGGTCCTGTGCGCCTGAGGTAGTCATCTTAATGTGCTGCAATAATGATTCATTTCCTCTGTTAGTCTAAGTTTGATGAAAAAAATGAGAAAATAAATATGAACAGAATTTTAAAATATATCGATTATAATCAGAAATAACAACATTGATTATTTTATCTGTCCTCCCAGCATTTTTCTTATGCGTAAGTACATAAAACATGTATTTACAAAAATAAGATCCCACTACAATTGTCCTCTACAACTTTGTCTCCTCCTTTAACAATACAATGTGAGCACATTTTCGTGTTAGTGGATGTAGAGCCACGTCCTTCTCTTGGCAGCGCGGTGTCCAAGGGCCTGTGCGGTTGCGTCTTATCCACCCCCTTCTCTAAAGGGCGGAGCGCTTGCGCTGTTGCCTTGTGGGGTTTTTTGTTTTTGTTGTTGTTGCTATTTGGGGCTTTAGTTTCATTTTGTTTTGCTGTTATAAACAACATTGGAGTGACCCATTTGGAACAAAGATTTTTGCGAATTGACCTATTTTCTTAGAATACATTTCTAAAAGTAAATTTGTTGAGTCAGCGTGGCTCTTCATTCTGTTACGTATTACAAACAGCTCTTCGAAACCACGTCTCCACCCTGGAGCTCCACGGTGTCTGCTCTCTAGTCCTTCGCCGACACTGGGCATTAGCATTTTTAAAAAAATATTTGTTCAATCTGGTAAGTGAAAAGTGTATATACCTATTATAATTTGCTTAGATTACTTGTGTAATTGAACGTGTTTCATCTGTTTACTCGGGTATATGAATTTCTTCTTTTGCCTATTTTCTAGAGGGTTTTTTTTCTTATTTATGTATATGAGCCATTTATACATCAAGGCTATTAAATTTTCCCCAATTTGTCTCTTTTAACTTTTTGAAAACTTTTTAAAAACTTTTGTCTTTTTAACTTTTAATAATTGTTTGGTGGTATACAACTTTTAAATCTTTACATTTTTTAATTTATTAGTTTTTTCTATATAATTTTAACTTTTTCACATTATACATGGAAAGCTTTTCTCCCAGTCAAAATCATATAAATATTTACTTACATTTTTCCTAGTACTTTTGTGGTTCCTTCTTTTAAAAATATATTATTAAATCTTTGTAGTTGATTAACTTTGAAAGTACAAATCTGATCATGCCACTTCCCTCCTTAAACCCTTCCCTGTCTCTCCATTCCCTATAGGATTAAGCTCAAGTTCAAGTTCCTTCATGCTTCTCACATTATCTGGTCATTCTTTAGCTTCTATGCCCCTTTCATTTTTGCTTTAGGGTTCTTTTTTATTTTTTTTCCTAGAATACACTCCAGGAGTTCCCCTTTCCCTCTACACATAGCCTCTTACTTCAGGTTCCATGGGAATAAGAATGAAAATTGTTATAATCATTCCAGCATCCAACCCAATGCCTGGAGAAAATAGACATTTCTTAACTATTTGTTGGAAAAAATAAATAAAAAGTCAGCTTTCCTGGGAAGCCTCCTCCTATGCCTCTGGACAGAATCTGTTCTTCTATTATGTTCCTAAAACATACTGCTCCGATCACTATTTTAGTGTATCGTATTTTGTCATTATATTGTATTGTAAGTCAATGGACCCACATCTATGTATCAATCAGGCTCAGTTCACATCGTATTTCTTACTCCTCGGCAAGGGTGGGACTTGCAGTCGGTACTTAATATATGCTGTTGAACTCAGATAAATGAATTCTAATGAGGTCTCCGTAGCTTACAGTTCTGCCTGGGTGTGCTCAGACATGTCCTGTATTCAGAGGTAAAGACCCTGACAGTTTCTAAGGACAACTAAATTATCAGGTGACAACATGTGCACCCAGGTAAACGCTATGATCATCAGCATGGGTGGAAACAGTGCACCATGAGAGAAAGACAGTGTCTCCGAGTAATGGTGCAGCCACGACAGTAATGCCTTCCAGCACCTTCGCTTC
This sequence comes from Anoura caudifer, assembly GCA_004027475.1. Taxonomy (NCBI): domain Eukaryota; kingdom Metazoa; phylum Chordata; class Mammalia; order Chiroptera; family Phyllostomidae; genus Anoura; species Anoura caudifer. Next base: position 102,767 of record PVKU01002345.1, on the reverse strand, counting down.
CCACCCTCTACCCCCAGCCCTGCTCAGTCATTAAGGGTCACAGCATCATTGCTGGCCCCAGAGCCCTTCCCTGGGTCGATTAAAAGACAAACAACCAAAAATCTCTAGAATCAGTGGGGAATGATAGTGAGCTAACCAACTAACTTTTCTCCAAGAATATTGTGCCAGAAGAATTAGTATGTTTCAACAGATGATGAGAAACGAGTTAGTCATACTATTCCCCTCAGCTGCCTTTAACTGAGGAGTTTGATACAATTATTCCCTGTTCTTTTACATAGTTTTTTTTGTTGTTTTTTTTTACACTGTAATGGCTTTATCATTTGCCTCCATTTCATTAGAAGCCCCTGCAAATCCCTTTAGGCAGGTAGCAGAGTGCCCATTATAAATGATAGTTTTTAAAAACCTTCCTCTGTCTCATGACCTTTGCCCAAAGGGCTCTATGCATGAACAACATATACTGAGGCATTTTTCCAAGATATAGTCTTGAAGACCTTTAGGAAAGCTACATTACAAATTGGTTCCACTTAGTAGCTTGAAATAGAATTGGAATTTTCTTTGGATGATATCCATGATCATCATCTCTTTCATTTGACTGACCTTGGTTGGGTATGTCATTTTATCATTCCAAGGTTCAGTATTCTTATCAGCAAAGCAACAATGCTGGTGGGTCTGCATGATCTCTAAGATTGCTTCCCACCCCAGGACTGTATCTAATCAACTTTTCAAGGAAGATAGGAACAAAGAGACCACACAGGCAGAGGAGGAAGAGCATTTGCTCCTTCGTCTGGCCCCGTAACCCTACCTTCTGTCAGTCACCCTGCTACAGATGAGAGATAGGAGAGTAAATTCCCAGCCCAGCACACAAACACACCAGGACTGCTGAGGTCACCTGCATTGTGCCATCCAGACTGGCTTCCCCCAGCAGAGAAGCCAGACTATGGGCCAGCGAAGTGTCGGCTAACTGGATAAACAGTGCCAGACTGCATTGGAGCAACGTCGTGCTTTCATTTATATGCGTAAGCGACTATTAGTGATGGGTTAATTGGTTGCTTGTACAAATGAAAGTCTTCTTTTTCTTTTCTTTTAAAACTCTATGTTGGCTTTTCATTGTTAATATGAAGACCACATGTTTTGGAGCTGGGAACCTATCTTACCCAAGGGGACTGTGGGCTCAGAACCTGGATCCTACCAAAGACAATGTTTTATTCCTAAGAGATACTGCATGCCCTCCTGACTTCCCAAGTCCTGGTCACCCCAAGTCCACCAGAACAACAAAAAAGAGTGTGCTAACAGGACTGGAACTGCACCACTCCTGGCTTTCCCCGAGGAAGCATAACCTGGGACCAAGGAGAGGTTGTTGGGTGGGGTAAGGGGGAGAAGGGAGAGCATGGTGGGTGTAGAACAGGCTTCCCTTCCCTCCACACCTGGCCAACACATACAGCCCAGGTGAGGAAAGAATGGAGTGAGCACCCTAGGGGTTACTCAGCCTCACCTTCCATCTTTGGGATAAGATGCCACATGCCACAGGGCTCACATCCTACATTCCGAGGCTTTCCTATTGCTCCAGAAACCAGCCCACCCTACCAGACTGTACTTGGACAAAGGACACAGCCCAGCAGGTGCTTAAGCAGACGTAAGTCAGATAGAGAAACAGGTTCATGGCTAAGAGCACAGGCTACAGCTCTAAACTGCCTGGTTTTACTGCCTGGATGTGAACTTGGGTAGATTGCTCAACCTCTCCCTGCCTGTCTCCTCAACAGCAAAATGAAGTTTCAGTGATAACGAATAAACAGAGTGTAGCGAACAGTGCCTGGCACAGAATTAGCCCTCTAAAAGTTAGCTGCTTTAGACACACCAAATACACCCATATCACCACCTTTGTCTTCCTAGATGAAGCTTGTAGAATAATTCACATGATGTTCATGCTTAATCCTTTGAATCTTTATTCTCTTTTCAAAATTTCCTTTGGTAGTGTTGATTTTGATGCTATCTGCTAGGATAATAATGCTGGTGGTAGGTGGGGCTTGGGAAAGCAGATAGTAAAAGAGGGAGACATATCAGCCATTAACTCCCTAAGAGACATCTTTGAAAGAGTATATGGACATTGAACAATAAGTAGACTTTACTCATAAAATGCCTATAATATTGCTTCATATCCCTTCTTACGTCAAGGCAAGGCCGACTTAGTCATCAGGCTTGAGAGTGAACTCATTATCAGAAAATGAAGACTGTTAAGTTTTAAGGGGGTTGTTTGCTCATTTTTGCATAGATCTGACCCAACTCTTGTGTTATTTCAAATGATGGGAAATCTGCATATGCTTATAAATTGAGTAACATCAATACATGAAACTGATGCATTTTTTTTCTAGGGGGAACACTGTTTCCCAAAACAGGTCCATTGATAGTCCTGACTCAATTTTCTTTTTTAAATCAAGAAATTTGTACAAACTTGGTGATTTGGAAGGGCTGACACATAACACAGTTATGCTTAATTAGGTCTTGAACCATGAATGCATGAACTTTAATTTGCAAGCCTATCTCTCCACAGCTAACCAAGTTTAGGGATGTTATGCAGGCTGAATAAAGTCCCACACTAATAAGGAGGAAAGGCTTTTATGAGGCCGATAATTAGTTGATTAACCATTGCAGGGCTCTTCATCACATGCAGTCTGGGAGACTAATGTCAGTTCACACAGATGTTCATGCTACACCTCTCTGCCCCCCACACACATGTGGGCATTGAGCATTAGAGATATAGCTGGCACCACCTGAAACTTTAATGTGATTTAATTTTAATTAGTCTAAGTTCATATACATGGGGCTATTGACTACCCTATGAAACAGATAAAAGAAACTTTCCACTGACATCTCTACAATGGTATAAAAAGCTGCAACTAATCTTTGTTCAGTAAAAGTCAAAACTTGCAAATACAGGTCAATATTCCTGCCACAGATCTCTGTCAGATTTTTTAAATCGCCCGCAAGCATATCACCCAAGATACTCAATTAGTTTTCAATCTTTTCTTCAAGGCCCTAAACATGAGGAAAGAGATAAGCTTAGAAGATAATTTTCCCTTTATTTTCAAGTGTCTATAGTTCTCTGATGTTAGATTGAGTTCTTTCAGGACTGGTTTTTAGATCAAGTTGTCCAAAATGAATACGCAAATATACTGTCAGTGATTTCAATTCAGGAAGAAGCTGCAATAGAACCTCCTTACTCTAAATGACACAGAGGAGTCCTTTCACATGTTGGCTGTTCCATATCTCACTCTTTTCTTCTGTAAGAACTGTGAATCCCATGAACAGATTTTTCTTCAGTTGTCTGAACAATCTATGAGTGACTCGCCATTTTGAACATATTATTGCTGAGCTCTTTGAAGGGCAGGACATGGGACTGCGGCATGGATGGGCTGAGGATGGGATGAATAGCTAATATGTGCCTTGTTTGCAACTTTTCATTTCAGTAGTTTAAAAACCAATTAAGAAAGGGAATGAAGGTCCTGGCTAGATAAAATTCAATTCCCCCCTTTTAATGGATTCAGGGCATGAAGAAACATAAGGGTAATCCATCATCACATTACTGCCATCATCAGAATTGTCTGTATTTCAGAGAGTGCTCATTTCCTTCACCCGGGGGACACAGACCTCTGTGCTGATTTGGGTGTCAAGACATATAAAAAAGATGAAAGTGGAGAATTGGAAGCAGCAGCACTCCGATCAGCACTAAAAATGTCTGCTGTGCATTCCATGGGCCTTTGCTCCTCATGAGTCCAGACACCTGTCATTAGACTATGAGGCCGTGGGTGGCCCTATTTGGAGCACTTCCAAGCTCATTTGACCCTAGATAAACCTTGGTGCTTTCTAAGGGCCAGATTAGGTGCTGAACTAAATAGTGAAAATTTGCTTTCTAACCAACTAAGGAGCCAGGGCCCTTTGATGTGTTAGTGTGGTCAGAGCTTACTGTGGCTGTGTCTTGAGGAACGCTGTATCAATGGGATGTGGCAGGCCACTCATAGAGCTGACTACAGAGGGTCAGACCTTCAACAATGAGATGGTTTGGGTAGCTGAGGTTGTAAGTCATTAATACGGATGCCAGGTAGAGGGCAGGGCTGGACCTCAATGGCACAGATATAAAGAATGTGTTTATAAGCACAGATTTTAGGATGATTCTACAAAATAATAGTAGTCATTTATTGAGTACTTGGTGAGCTGCGCACATATTATCTCCAGTCCTCACTACAACTGCTTTTGATGAGTTCCATTATTTTTCATCTTTTCCATATAAAGGAATTGAGGCACAGAGATGATAAGAAGCTCACCCAAGATGACACAGATAGAAAGTGACCGAGCTAAGATTGGAATCCAGGTCTTTCTGGCTTTATCTATGCTTTTTTTAGTTTCTTTAAGATCACAGAGAGCTAGCTGGATGCCCCAGCTCTGTTTCCTAGTATGATGTGTCTAAGAGCAAGAGGAAGAACTTCAAACATATGTTCAGCTTCCTGGTCTTACATCCTGCACAGAAAGGAGAGATCTAAAGGCCAAAGGTAAGAAAGAGCCTTGGAGTCATTGCTATATTGAGTGGCCAGGGGCCAGTCTGGTGTGTAAGCACCAAGAGTAACCAGCTGGGTCTTTGTTAGTTGAGCGTGAATGTGGCAAACCAACTATTAAAATATGATATGAGGAATGAAAGTGCTTTGTGTCTTGTTTTGGCCTCAACAAAATTTCCAATGACTATGGTCAAAAATATGCATACACACATATGTATTCTTTTCCTCAGCAATTCTTTCAGCAATTTAACCTATACATATACTTGTATAAGTGTGAATGGGTGAACGTACAAGTTTACTCCCTACAGCATTTTGTAATAGTGAAAAAATAGGGAACCCAAATTTTCATCAGTATAGCATTGATTCAGTAATTTACAGGATATCCATGTAACGAAATTCTATGCAACTCTAAAAAAGAATAAGGAAGCTCCCTATAAAGTGATATAAAAAGGTGTTTAATATTTAGGTAGTTGGAAAAGGGAGGGTGTTAAATGATGTTTGTAATATGCTTTTGTGTGAAAGCAAGAAGAAGAAAAGTATCTAATATTTTCCTTGAGGAACATGACGAGTCTATGGAAGAATATGTCAGAAACTAATACCAGTGGGTACCTGTGGGGCTGGGAAGGGAGAACTGGGCAGATGAGGGACAAAGATAGTAGGGAGAGTTTTACCCTTTTGGGGTTTTCATACATGCGAATATATTAGTAATCAAGAAACAAAGACACAAATGGCGTATCTTATGCTAAAACACACACATGCTCACATGTATGCTCCTGCGACATAGCCCCCTTAGATCTTTGCAATGGCTTTCCCTCTATGGCAACACATTCCAGAAGAGAATATTGCCAGCCTTTCAATGAATTTCAGTTTAGCAATCAAGTTTTACTCAGAATTCTCTCTCCACTGTCCTAAATCTAGATAATTCCTTTTCTCCTCCATTATGCAAAAAAGGTCACAACCTGCTGACAGCTTAAGCTCCCTTGTGCTCCTCCCCTTTCTTCCTTCCCAATGCTGAGAGGAGGATCTTCTGCCTTGATGATTTGAACAAAACAATACCTCAGGTCTGGTTACCCCAAACAACTGAGCCCCAGATTTCAAACCCATCCCCTGTCTCTCAATATGAGCAAGAACTGGACCATTTCTCCTTCCAAGTCATCACCGCTTTGCCTCTTCCCCTGCTATATCCCTCCTCCACTGTTACCGCCCTCAGAGCCTAGGACCTCGGACCCCTGAGACTGCTCCTCAGGTGCGGAGTTGGGTCTGCCACACCCTGGCTGTGTTTGTGCGCCTTCCTTCCTCTCCCTGACCACTCCCTGACACCTCTTTCACTTGCCCATTTTAGGCGCTCAAGCACAGTCATTAAAAGAAAAAAATTAAAAGATAATTGATTGTGGAAGGACTTATTTTTTAGTTCTCATGACAAATTTGCGAGTTATTCAGTTTTAAACAATAAACTTTTCTCCAGTTCATACACCTAATTTAGAACCCCCCCCAATGTGATTAATTTCAATTTCTAATAATTGGTAACATTCAATAAATGTGCCAAGTACTCTCTGAAATACTGGTCTCAGGTTGAGCTCCCTAGCACAGCCTGAGATGGCGATTCCTATGCAAGCCTGGGAGTACTGTTACTGAGGAGAAACAGGGGTGAGAGAGGCAGGACAGGGCAAAGGAAGAAGTCCGGCAAAGTGTGTGTTCTAGAGAAGTCTAGCCTGAGCCTGACTCCATGGGAGCTATGCATGGTGAATCGTACCCCAGCATTGGTTCCTTCCAGAAGCAACGGTGCTAGGTGCTGGCTTTTATATCCCTGACCAGTAGGTGATTGGCTGTGGGCCACCCCAAATGGGATAGGGTGGGTAGAGCCCATAACAAGCATCACAGGCAAGACAGCTCCTATCAGCCAAGAGCAAGTTTCTTGGGAAGGGTGTAACCTATGTGTGTGTTAAGTAGGTCAAACCTACAGCAGGTGGAGACAGGTATGGATGTCTGTGAAAGGGATCTGTGTGGACCAGGAGCAGCATCTAATACAGCACTTTACACACGTTAATTTATTCTCCATGACATTTGAGGGAAGGCACTATTACTGCTATCCCTATTTTACAGAAAAGGATTCTGAGACACAGAGAACAACTAAAGTGATGAAGGTCACAGCAGAAACATGATTATAACCAAGACTTTCACCCGCTGGACTTAGCCTCCCCACAAAACTGCTCTTCACGTGGGAAGACTGGGAGCAGCATAAATGGGCGAATTCCTTCCCTTACCTACTCACTGAGTCGCTCAGGTTAGCAATCACATCCAGGCAAAATGACTACAATAGTTCATGAAGAGATAATAAATATCGTTCATTACTGCAACAGAAAGATTGACTAAGACCAACACTTCCAAAAACAGAATAAAGACTTATTAGTTATGCCATTGCACCAAAAGCATACATCTCACATGCAAAAATATATATTGCTTACTCCATTTTTAATTTCACAGCACAGCTCATTGTATTTTACTAAATCTCTATTTCTCATAAGTTTAATCAATACCTTAGTTGTAAAGCCTAAAACGAAAGTTAAAGACAGTAGAAAATAAACCTTTCATATGTGTGTTATAACAATATTTTCTAAATGTCTTAGAGCAGTAGTTCACGTCCCACTTGCCATACCTGTAATCATGTTTGGCCATTTACTTTTTCCCGGCGTCTTCAATTTAACATGAAAGATGAGACAGAATTACTTACAATTTCCAGCGCTATGGTTGTGTAAATGCTGTGGAACAGAACTTGATGTTCAAGAAAACATTTTAAGAACACGGATTAATGTACTTCTATGAAGGGCGCAGAACATGTTTCTGTCACTCAAACTAATGGCATGCCCCTATAAAATCATTAGCATGTGGAGCGAGGCCAAGGCTGGCCAGCCACTCCCTCCAGGCAAACAAAAGGGTGAGATGCCTTTGGTAATATTATTTTGCCAAACAGCTCCTTCTTGCTTCATAATTAATAATGCCATAATATTTTCTGAAAATAATGCTAACTCTAAGAAATAGATGAATTTCACGTATTGCTCATGCTTATTTAAAATTTGCTCCCCCCAAAAAACATTAGGAAAAAAGAGCTTTCTAAAATAAAACCCTAAAGCCTCCTCTTACAGACAGCTTTGTAGTCTGTCTGTTTAGCATTATTCTTTGAGATCTAGAAATGCTCTCTGGGAACCCCAGCCCATGTGTTTCCTGCAGTGTCTTGGCTGAGCTCAGCAAAGCCTAGGGTTTCACTAGGTGTTAGGTAGTAAGATCTACTGTGACAGTGTGGACTTCCCCTCTGGGACCTATTAGTAAGTCAGAATACCTAGCAAACCTTCCTAAAAATGGCCCCAGAGGGGCCAAGAAGGTTAACCCCGAGTCATTGTGGCTACGAGGGACCAGCTGAAATGAATCAGCTCAAAGCTCCTGTGGGGCCCTCAGCTTAGATAAGCAAAAGCTCGGAAGGGAAGGGGTGAAATAAGGTCTATTTTCTGACCCTCAGAGGGGAAGGAGGAAGTTGGCTAATTAAATTTGGGAATCCAGGTGAGGATAAAGACTCCATGATTTGGCTAACCCAGGAAGGAAATAAATTTGTTGGAAAATTAGAATACTGAAACTCTAATTTAACCTTTGGTCCTCTGTGAATGCTTGAAAGTGGAGAGATTGGTCTTGGGAAAAAGCAGACACCTCTGTATTTGAGATTCTCAGGGCTGCCTTGGTGCTTGCTTTAGTAAAGGGAAAGTCTTGCTTGGAGACCATCCAAGGTAGTCTAATTGCCCAAACACCCAGAGGACCTTCTTATAAAGTGGTCCTTTGTCCCAGGGCTTTCTGTCCTGCCCTTGCATCTTCTCTCAAACCCTGCGGCATCAGTCATCTCCTCTCTTTTTCATCTCTTTAACCTTTCTCTTTCCACTGGCTCCTTACCCTCGGCCTATACATTCACTCTGGCCCCCCTGAACCCTAAAACCACCACCAGACCCTTCCATGAACATGTTTCCCTCTCAAGTTTCTGTCCCATTTTCTTCCTGTCACCACTCAACACCTGCTTCCTGTACTTCCGTACCCCCTATTTTTTCCTTGACTCTCTGCAGCCTGCATCCAGCACCCCCCCCCTTGGAAAGTATACTCTTGAAGGCCCCATTGACACAGCAATAGCCTCTCCCACGCAGTTTCTCTAGCAGTTAACACTGTGAGTCACTCCCTTCCTAGAATCTTCTTCATTATCTTTCAATGCTTTCATTGACAGCATTCAACTGCCTCTCCAGACCACAGTCTCTGAATCTTCTTTGCTGGCACTTGATATAGACATTCCCTAAGGTTCTGCTGCTTACGTCTTCATCTCCTCACTCCATGTATTCAGCCTTGATGAAGTCATCTATTTTTCTAGTTTCCACAATCTTCTAATATGTTCTATACCCATATAAATGCCCACACCCAGTCTCTCTTCCAAATCCAGGCTTGCATTGCAAGCTATTGGATAACTTGTAGGCACCTCAAATCCAGCAGGTACAAAACCAAAGTCATCATCTTCCTTGTTAAATATTTTTTTCCCTAAAACTTCTAACTCTTCTACTAGCATCGGTACTCAGGTTTCTTAGGACCATCTTTGACCTGTTCTTCTCCACATGCAACTTAATTTGAAAATCCTGATGATATTCCCTTCACTTTGTCTTTCTGGTGCAAACCCCCTTTTCTACTGCCCCATGGCCTTGTGTAGGCTTCCAAACTGCCTCCATAGCACTTCCAGAATTTCTAAAAAAGTTAGCTAGCCAGCTGTCCTCTTATTTCTCATTACTTCCTCTCATTGGTCTCATCCACAAACATAAAGCATCAGGTCATTAAATTAATGACTTTATCCTCAAAAACATGTGGTGGTACCCTGTTATTTACAAAATAATCCAACCTCCTCGGCCTGAACACCCAGGTCTTCTAGAAACCAATGTCCAACCTTCCTCTTATCACCCTCCCTACCCCAACACATGTGCTTGCTATTCTTCAGCTTGATGAATATACTCTGCATTTTTCCCCCTGACTTTTTAGAATTTCTCTATGTGAAAACACTTTCTTTAGTTGCAGCCTGCTCAAGTCCTACCCACCCATACTCTAGGCTTTGCTTAAATACTGCTTCCTTCATGAAGTCACCCCAGATAGTGCCCTTTTCTACCCACTCCACCTTCAAAATAATTCATTACTCTCTCACTCCTCTATAAGTCTACCCCATAACTTTTGATTTCTATTATAACAGCACTACTCAGAAGTGGTCCATAAAATAGCAAAATCAGCATCGCCTGGGAATTCATTAAAATGTAACCTCATGGGCATGATCCCTGACCTACTGAATCAGAATCATTGGTGGTGGAGGCCAGGATTTGTGTTTTAACAAGCTTGCCAAATGATTCTGAGGCAGGCTAGTTCAAGCTCAACTGCCTTAGAGCCCTGACCCTAGTGCCAACATTATGCGTTTGACTGTGTCTCCCCATCTAGACTATGAACTTCCTGAGGATGGGGCTTGCCTTGTGGCAGCTTAATGCAAGCTCGTTGACTGGCCATTAGTTGTATCTTGGCTTGCTTAAGTATAATGATTCCATGAAGAATTTGCTGCACATCAGTGAAAGAATCAATCCTTAGCTAAAAGGAGCTACGTAGGCTAGGAGGTTCAAGGCTGCAACTCCTACTCTGAGCCATCACAATAAATCACCTCTGTGGTTTTATGCCTACTAACTAGGTCTGGGCTGTTTGTGGAAGCCTGGAGAGTCTGTACTGGGTCTCTGTACTGAGATCATTCAATTTTTCAGCCTCGTTATGAAACCAAGTTTTACTGTGCCCTGGCTTTGCTTCTGCTCTTCTCAAACACTGAAAACTCCAAGGCTACAATAGCATTTTACTTGCCAGTTTTTAGTAGATTCAATGTCAAGGCAATTATCACCTGAGCAGAGCCTCCCTCCTGGCTTTAGACAGTAGTGAGTGAAGATGCTCCTGAAGCCCATTAAAACCTGCCTGGGAGTGCTCTGAGTCACTGTCCTGTGAGTCATGGAGCCCTCTGAGTTGGAGCAGGCAACAGGGCCATTGGTTTTTATGGCAACGTACTTGGTACTCTCAAGGTATTGTTAATTAGCCTTTTAAGGCCCTGGAAATCTCCAGTTTGGGCATAGGGATGGTTATTCACAATTGTCCCCTAGATAGAGAGAGACTGATTTTGGACAGAGGTTGTGGTCCAGAAGGCTCTGCCTGCTGGAGCATACGCTCAACACACTGAGGGCACTCCCCTGTCTAAAGTTCTGGGTCTGGTTTTAGAGACTTGGATTTGACAGCTGAAGAAAAGAAGGGTCAGTCTTTCAGTCCTCCCGTGGGCTTTTCTCAGGTACATGTGTTTGGAACCTGGAGCTCAGCAAGCTGGCTTGGACCCTGCATGAGTCCCGGGTCACCTTTTATTGTGGGGCAGGAGGAGAAGTAGACATAGACAGGGAGGAGAGCAGGGGAACCCCTCCACTTTGGCACATACTCCCATTTGGTATCCAGAAAGAAAGGCTCTGCCAGCTTCCCAAGCCAGCTTGTGAGCATTCTTACCATAGTGTTTGAGTAGAAAGTTAACAGAAAAATAGCAACTATCTTTATTCATTCATTCATTCATTCATTCATTCAACAACACCTGATGCTCAGTAGGTGTGAGCCCTCCCCTGTGGATACACTACCTACAGTATTGTTCTTATTCCCCTTCAAGGTAGGAGTGAAGTTTCAGGCTGAGGAGGGGACCAGTAGACCCCAAATGTTATGGCCCATGTGTAACTATGCAGAAACTCCATTTCTTTAAAATGACCCTTTCTCCTTTCTATCCATCCACTCCCTCCCTTAATCATTAAGTCCTTAGGACATGAGATTCTGGTCAGTAGTAGGCTTTCTTGAGAACGAAGCCTCAAGTCTGTTGACCTTAGAAACAGAGTTTTGGTCAAACTAAAGATAACATCAGCCCCAGGCCCATGACCCTATGAACCATACCCTCATAAAACCAGACAGAACAATGCCATGGCTGACATCAGGACTTGATCAGCTAGTCCCTACCCTGGCCCCAACCAACAGGTAGAACCCATGACCCCAAACCCTTTAGCTGCCATGATGAATGATTTTTCCTCCACGTAACCCATCTCCTGGAAGCCATCAGAGAGACAGGTGTCTTAGCACTGGCTCACCTGTGACTCTGGGCTTGGCACCATTTCTTCAACTAAAAATCCTCTACTTTCTTTGCTTCAAATTTCTGTTTGTGTTTGATAAGGCTTTGATGCATCCAGGTGAACAGACCCCTTTTGTCCAGTAACACATGGAAAAATTAGCCATGAATGCAAGCAGAGAGCTAAGCTGAAAGCTCTGCCCTAATAGGCAAGTTCAGATCCTCATGCAGAGGATGCAGAAAGCTTTAGAAATATTTGAGGTGACATCAGAGGTGGTAGGCAAAGAAGTGGGGTACCCACAGCTCTGGTGCCTAGGGAGCAAGTAAGATTTCAATAGAAACAAGATTAAATGCCTTTCAAAAATGAGGGGCAGAGATAGGAAGGTGGGAGTCAAAATTCCTACATACTGCTGTTTCTCTTTCCTAGGAAATAGCAGCTGTAGTCATTTTCGCTATCCACCCTTACTTCTAATCTGCCCAGATTTTAGTAAGTTTTTCCCTTCAAATAAGTACAGCAGAACTACTCTAAACTACATCATCTTATTACAGATATAGATGACATCCAATTTCCTCTCCTCCATGTAATAGAGGATCATTCAGTTCATTGTACTGGTTCTTCCGTTCAATCTTCCCTCCTCAGATACATCTCCACCTCTAGCTGGGGTCCAGGGAGTGATTCTTATGCTCTGCTTCACTGGGGTCCCATTGCCTCTGGCTTCCAGTTGGTGGGTCCATGGGAGGCACCAGGAGGAGCGTGGAGGGCAGCAGGAGGGAGATCAAAGTATTTCTCCCTGTGCGCCTGTCTTCTTCAGCACCATCATTATGGTGATGCCTACATACTTCCAGAACTAGAGCTCCTATTAGGCAGCCCATTTTCTGGGCCCCAGCCTTCAACATGGCTGTGGAATGTGGTTTCTTCCCTCTGCTTTCTAAGAACTAGAGAAAAATGGGTCCCTGGAGTTGCCTCAAGTTCTCTTATTGGTTCCCTTCATTCTGCACACGCTTCTATAAATAGTCCTAATCTCAGCCAAGGGTGCCTCTTGGTCCTTGCCAGGATCCTGTCTGATATGCCCATATTTTATGAAGAAATACTTCTGTCCCGACGATAGGGCCATCCAATAGCTAATCTAGTTTTCTAATTAGGTATTTGGTAGGGGTTTGGAGAGCTTACATTTATAAAGAAGAGTAATGTGACTAGATTTTAAGTGTAGTATTTTTATTGGTTCTTGAGAGAAGAGGCTAGAAAATACAATGTGTGTGTGAGCCAAAAAATCTTCTGTGTAAATATAGTAATATTTTATTATTGTTTTTCTTTTTTTCATAAAGGCTTTATGTACTGGGCACTGTGCTAGGAACTGGATGCATAGATGAGTAAGATACAATCTCTGCCGATGATGATGGTGATGATGATGATGATGATGATGATGATGATGATGATGGAGCATGCTAAGGGCTATGTCAGAGACATTCATTAGTCTGAGATAAATACAGAAGAGAGCACCTAACCAGAGAATTAGGGGAGACTTTCTGGAGGAGGTGACCTCAAATCTAAGCCTTTCTAGGAAGTAGGAATTAATTAGGAGAGAAGTACATGGAGGTAATCTCTAAACAGGGACACTCCAGGCAAAGCTGTACAGATCCCTATGCGCTTTCACACTCATTCTTACCTTAGGTAGGATTCAGAATCTGTCCCAGGATTCTTACACTGGAATTGTGCGTGCTGGAATCACTTGGGGAGCTTTAAGAACACGCTGATGCCTGTCAACTCAGGATTTACTCTGAAGCAATGAAGTCAGCCTTCAGGGTCACTCACTTGCACGAGACCCTTCCCAAGGTCCTGGGATGGGAGGGATCCTAGCAATGTGTTCACAAAGTCATATATTTGCCAAATTTACAAAAGTAAGATATTTTGTTCTTCTTCTTAACCAAGAGCTCTCAAACTATATGCACTTCAGGACCCACAAACCTGGATCCACCCCTGTACTTAGACCCCACCCAACCTATGTCAATCAGATCTCTGGAATGTGACTTGGGCATCAACTGGTATGGTTTCAAAGCTGCCCAGGTGAGTTTAATGTGCAACTGGAGTTGAAAACATTGCCTATTTTAAAAGCTAGAAGAGATCTTAGAGTTCCTGGTAAAATTCCCTCACTTTAAAGCTGCAACCATAATTCAGGGAGGGGTTGAAAGTCTATAGCTCATCAATGGAGAATAATTTTCTTTTTAAAAAAATCTTTATACTATTTTTTATATTACCTTTTAGTCACCTTATACCCCCCACCCCCAGCAATCACCACACTTTTGTCCATGTCCACAAGTCCTTTTTCTTTTTTGCTCAGTCCCTCCACCCCCTAACTTCCCCACCTCTACTAGCTGTCATCCTGCTCTCCATCCACGAGTCTGTCCCCATTTTCCTTATTAGTTCAGTTTATCCATTAGATTCCACTATCAGTGAAATCATATAATATCTGTCTTTCTCTGACTGGCTTATTTCACTTAGCATAACGTTCTCCACAAAACTCAACACCAAAAAAACAACCCAATTAAAAATTGGGTAAATGACCTGACGAGACACTTCTTCAAGGACATACAGATGGCCAATAGACATATGAAAAGATCACTAATCATCAGAGAAATGCAGATTAAAACCACAGTGAGACACTGTCTCACACCCCTCAGAGGCAGTCATCAATAAATCAACAAACAAGTGCTGGGTGGTGGTGGTGGCAGAGTGGGACACAGGAGGTGGGAGCTGGGGGACTGGCATGGAAGTCAAAAAGAAAAAGGAAAAAAACAAGTGTTGGTGAGGATGTAGAGAAAAGGGAACCCTTTTGCACTCACGGTGGGAATGTGCATTGGCGCAGCCACTGTGGAAAGCAGTATGGAGGGAGACACCTCAAACAATTAAAAATGGATCTGCCTTTTGACCTAGCAATCCCACTTCTGGGAATATATCCAAAGGAACCCAAAACCCTAATTCAAAAGAACACAAGCACCCCTATGTTCATTGAGTGTTATTTATAATCTCTAAGATATGGAAGCAGCCCAAGTGTCCATCAGTAGATGAGTGGATCAACAACTATGGGACATTTACACAATGGAAGACTACTCCGCCGTAAAAAAGAAGAAAAGTTTACCCTTTGCGACAGCATAGATGGACCTGGAGAGCAATTTTCAAACCTAATTTCCCTAGCTGCAAATCATACTCCTCGTGGTTAGGTATCCGGCTGTTTCCAAACAGAAGGATCAGACACTGAAAACACACATGCTTGCCCTCCCTTCCTTTAAAATTTGGGTTTCCAGGCCTCAGGATGGTTGGCATCTTGTGTGGCTCAATGGTTCCAGTAGGCCCAGCACGACAGCAGTGGTGGAAGCAGAGCGGGCAGGGGGCCTGGGGTGGCGGAGTAAGGGGCGGTGAGGAGACCCCTCAAAGGCTGCAGTCCACAGCGAATGCCTGTGACTAATCCACTTGAAAGTCCCTGGATCAGAAAGAAGAAGCACAAAACTGTAGCTGTTCTAAACAGGACCTCCTGTGAGAGGCTTTGCTGGAGCCAGTTTTCCCCGAACTGGCAGTCCAGCAGTTCCCAGCTGGGCAGCGCCTCCCCTTCTCAGACAGCCCTGCACTGTGAGCAGCCTGCCAGACCAACTGATACGTGCCCCGGGGGCCCTGCCGAGTCCTGCCCAGCGTTTTCCCTTAGGTCTGTGCACCCGTTTATTTCATAGCAGTGCACTTCCCAATGTACTCATAATTAGTCTTTAATTCACCTTCAAAATGACTCTAAAAAAGTACTCATGTGTTTAAAAAGAAAAATTTCAGGGAGATGGAAACTGTGAGACATTTTAGAAAACAAGGAAAACTCCATCTTGCTGGGCAGGATGGTGGCCCCTGGGCATTTTCAGGTGGGAGACAACAGGAAAGATGTCACTCCTGGTCTGTGAGGTGGAGGAGGTGGCAACTGAGGCTTTGACCTTCACAAGGAGGCTATTTTTAGAAAGCCTGTCTATTCATGCAGTAGGTAGAGAACTTCGGAGTTGCTGCAAAAGAGGCAGAATATCATCAGGAGGAGTGAGGAGCAGAAAGGCACCTGCCAATACGAGTGCAATTAAAGGCATTTCCTATCACTCCCCTGATGGACAATGTCTCTTGAATGATAATTTACTCTTTAAAGGATTTAATTTGTATTATCTTTACAATGTTAGTAAGACATGGATATCTAATAATTATGCCTTCAAGCACCTGGGACTTCTGCCTCTTCCCACCCACCACATCCTTCCTGCACCCCCTTCCTGCCCCTGAGCCGTGTGGCTGGTTGGGCAGTGCCAAGGTGTTTGGATTCAGGCAGCCATGCTCCACAGGTCAGGGCTCCCGCCCTGCATCTCTCAGCTCCCATGGCTTTAGACCAGAATTCAGGAGGAAGGATGCTTGCTTGTGTACATGGGGAAAGAGAAGAAGTTAGGTCCATGAACAGATATTTTATAGGTATTTGCTATCCAATGAAAAGTAGGTTTAAATTTTAAAGAAGAAAGGATGTTGGTCATGGAGTGTTATCTGGCCTTCTACCACAGGTGGCTGACTTGGAATGTGTTTATAGGATTAATGTTACTGAGCCAAATGTTGGAACCCAAACAGGTGGATTTGGGGAGAACTACTGAGTACCTTCGCTTCAGAAAATCATGGTTATCCATGCTCCTTTGGCGTGGAGATTAATCAGTCTCAGGAGATCTAAAGTACGTGTTTCTGAGTTATGTTATAACTAACCAAATGTATGTATACGTGTCTATGAGAAGATTAAGACACCATTTCAGGCTTAAGAAACATCTAGGCAGGAGAAAAGAATAAACTCACAGGAAACACCAAAAAAAAAAAAAAAAGAAGAAGAAGAAAAGAAAAACACACAGACGGTGTATAACTTGGTCAAACCTCCACAAAGCAGATGAGTTCAGACAACAGGAGATTTGTGCTCTTCCCTTTACAGGTTTAAGAAGGAAGAAAATAAAATGAATTTATGGAAATATCAACTGAAAGTTATATTTTCAATTTTAAGTTTCCTTCTCACTTTCTGTTTAAGAAAGAAAAGAATTTACAAATACCTGTATTAATGTTTAGCACATTTCCAAAATTATTCACAATGATCTTTTTTATTTCTTTCTGCTATTATAATTGAAGTTAATCCATGTAATTTGTGTCAAATAGAATGAATATTTATATCTTGAATTCCAAACAAAGGAAATTCAATGTGCCATAAAAAGTTTTGGGTAAAGGGTTTCAACTATTCCACATTCAAGGTTTAAAAGCATATGATATTTTTAGAATAGTAAGTAACATCTACTGAATGCTTACTATGTGCCAGCACTCTAAAAGTATTATCTCTTTTAATCTTCACCATAAGTCCATTAGGTAAGTACTACTATTAAGCTTTCACCACAGACGCATGCGTACTTTACAAATGAGGAAACTGAGGCACAGAGATGGTAAATCACCAGTGTCAGAACCAGACTTTGAACAAAATGTCTGTTCCCAAAAGGGGTAAGATGAACTCCATGCCCACAGATGTTATGGAGATGCACCTTCCAAATCCCTCCTCAAGGAAGGACGTGATGCCCCAAGGGAGGAGTGTGCTCCAGACTCTAGCTTTCAGCAACTCCCAGGACTGCCTCAGTGGCGCTGCTCCTGAGGAAGCCATCCTTCCTGTGGGGATACAATGGCCAGCCATTTCAGCCCAATGCTGGACAATTCTGATGGGTGCCACATACCTCAGACTAACCCAGGCTTGTCACGTCTCTGACAAAGCATGCCTTTTTCCTCTTCCAACTCCCACTTCCTCCAGTTCCCTGTCATGGGTGTTGATCTCTAATAAATGTCTTGCAAATGCCATCTCAGTGTCTGTTCCTGGAGAACCCAGATTGCAGCAACCATTCTTCCTCCTAACGACTTCATGTCTACACAAATATGCATGATTTCTTGTGTCTCAGGCCACAACTTCCTCACAAAAATCTCAGAATAAGCTTTCAGTTCAATTTTTCTGACTGTTTATGGCAGACAGTAGTAGAGCTTAATGGTCAAGAGAGTATTAATTTGGGGGTGAAACTTGGCTTGAAATCACAGACCTATTGTCTGTGATTTACAAGGGTCAAATGCAATTACGTGCATAAACCTCTTACACAGTGCCCACAGTACATCTTCAGTAAATGGAAGCCGCTGTTGCTGCCATCCAAAGTCTCCTAGACTGAGTCCAGGCCAAACATGCACTAACAAACCATGTCTTCCTCTCATAGTGGGACAATCAAAAAACAAAAACAAGACAAAACACACACTCCTAGTTTAAACTTTCATTATAATTTCTTTTGCCTGTACAGTAGCTTCCAAACTGGCCTCCTGCCCATTGGGCTCAATTGTCCATTTCCAATCCATTCTCCACTTTACCCAGAGGGTGATGTCTCTAAAACGTAGATATGGTCTTTTCTTTAAATCCTTGAATAATTTCCATGTGTTGCAAAAAGAAAAAATTATGTGAAATATAAGCTACTGCACAGGACTCCTGCCTTCTCTCTGACTGCTCTGTTTCCTCACTGTCATTGATGACAAACCACATGCAGCCCCTGGACTTGTCACGCTCCATGCTGTTTCATGGTCCCTCACCTTTGAATGCCAGTCCTTCAGTCTGCCCTCTCCACCCGGCATTCCCAGATCTCCTGGGAAACTCATATCTATTCAAACCCCTTACGACGGACTGTATATTTGGACTGAATATTTGCATGCCTCCAAAATTCCTATGTGGAGGCTCTAATCCCCAATGTCATGGTATTTGGAGGAGGGGCCTATGGGATGTCATTGAATGCACAGGTGGGAAGAGCTGTGTACACTCTGAGAGCCTGCATGAGCCAGCTCCAACACATCACTGGGTAGACAACAGTGTTAAACAGAAGTGATGTTTGAGTGGTCACTGATTTTTTTAAACTGGTGAGTTTTTAATGAATATATCTTTTCTATAATGATTTTTGTTTTCATACTAAACTTTGTAACCTATAGGATTCAACACTTTAAGAATCCCATTTTATTATTTAAAGCTCCCTAGAGATGCCCTAAGAAAGTACGTAAAGCCTTCATATCCCATATTATCTCTCGAGCAGACCGTGGGTTCACTGTCCCTTCCCTGTGTCTTGGTGAGTTCTCTTATTCCCTAAGATAACACTTCTCCCAAACCCACCACCATCCAGGGGTTGAACAGCAAGCCCTATGCACCTTTTTAGTGTGTTCTTCCTAGAAACATCATGAGACCTGAAACTAAGCTCAAATCCCTCTGTATTTCTCCTGCCTTCCCCCCAAAGCACAGGAACCCCCTCTCAAATCATTAGGATTGAATTTTGCTCCCCATGCATATGTTGAGGCCTGAAACCCCAGTGGCACTATATTTGGAGATGGAGTCTTTAAAGAGTTAATTAAGGTTAAATGAGGTCATAAGTGTGGAGCCTTAATCCAACATAACCGATGTCCTTATGAAAATGGAGGAACCACCAGGGAAGCACACACGGAGAAAAGGCCATGTGAGGACACAGCAAGAGGATGTCTGCAGGCCAGGAAGACAGGCCGCACCAGATACCAGTTCTGCTGGCACCCTGGCCTTGTATTGCTAGCCTCCAGAACTGTAAGAGAGTAAGTGTCTGCTCTCTAAGCCTTCCAGTCTGTGGTATTTTGTTATGGCAGGCCTGGAAGCCTAATGTACAAATGAATTGCTGAAAAGGCCTTGAACATCTCCTAGTTCTGCATGGTAAATGTCCCCAGGATAGGTGTGAATATGTTTGTATGCACAAATGTGTGAATTACTCTGACTTTGTAATTTGGTACACAGCTTACTTACTTAAAGGTTTTTGAGAAGGTTGATACTGGACAATCTGCAGATTATTATCGTTGCTCTGCAAAATGAAATATAACTGTCAGTTTTATTCAAAAATATTTATTCATTTGGGGAATTGCTATGATTAATAGAAAATGTTCTTGCACATCCTTGTGTAGGCTCAACATAATCAAAGACACACAGGCTATTAAAAAGAACTTCACAGTTTGTCGAAGTAAACCTGGAGTTTCAGATAGCCCTATATCTACTTTGATCTATCTGCTTCTGAAGCAGGATGATGGGGAAAGCAACCAAATTGTAAAGTCTTTTTTAAAAATAAAATGGGCCAAAAATAAATGAAACTTTATTGTAAATAGGGCCTATTATTTGGCACAAGTAGACATCACAGACCAGGGGCTGACTAATCGCAGACCTGCCCAACACAGCTCCTTGTGCTGGAACCCCACGGTCACGTCCATGAGGCTGGAATGCCCCCAGATCGCTGGCTGCCACCTGCAAACACACACAAGGCAGCTCGCTGCTGGAAGGGACTGTGAACAGCATTTGGTTCTTGGAGTTTAATTACACTTCTGTTTGCTGCTAACAAAAATCTAGTTGGTTTATGTACTGGGTTAGGTAATAGGCTCTCTCCAGCTTTCAAAGAAACTTGCCCTAGCTTCTCCATCCCATTCCACCCCTCCCCTTGTTCCATGGACTCTCTACACATGGAGCACCTTTCTGGAAAAGAAACCTGAAGCACCTGACTGGCCTCCCTGCCCTTGGTGCTAACTCAGGTCCTGTGAGTGATTCTTGAAGCTAATGAGAATAAGATAAAGACCAGGAACAGTAAAACCCACCAAAGAGGAAATGAGAATGGCTGATAAGGAGGTAAAAGTACATTGCATTTCAGTGGCGACTTAAAGAATGGCATGTTATAACATAATTATTTCCCATTTATCAAAGTGACACAATTTTAATAAAGAACGGTCTCATTGAAGATACATAAACTTGATTCAATTGCTCTACCATTTATTGACTGACATTACTGGAAAGCAATTTGGCAATATGTATGAAAACACCTTTAAAATATCAATGCACCTTTTGCTTACAGCCAAGATGGAATGAAAGGTATTGTATTTACTCTCCTGCCTGAATTTACCAAAAAGAATTAGAAAAAAAACTAAAGAAAATATATTAAACAATGGTTTTCAAGACAATTTCTGAAAGACAAGAAACAAATGAAGTGAACCCTACAAAGCTGCTTCAGCTGACCGCCTAGGGAGTTCCCAGACCATGGTGCAGGCGGAGGGCGCAGAGCCCACAAGCCTCCTGTGTTGAGGAGAGGGAGCTGAGATTCTGAGGACCCCAAAGCATCTAGAGTTTTCAGAACAAAGCACTGGAGAGGTAGGAGCTTCACAGGGAGATCTGCAGAAGGTGTCCCTTAAGTATTCGCTGGTCAGTGATCAGCACGCGCGATGAGGAAACTACCCACGAAGAGCAAAGCCCGCTGAACAGGATTGGAGGCAGCAGTGCTCAGCACTCCCCCAGGGCTGGATTAGGGCATGTTCCCACAGACAGCCCATTAGCTAGAGCCACAGAAGGCTTAGCCTCAGTGTGGGGCGTAAGCCCTGGGCTGAGCATCACTCCAGTCTTGCCCAAATGATCTTAAAAGCAAGACTAAAAAGGATCCAACCATCTCTAACCAACCTAACAGCATCCCAGAACAAAGCTCATGAATATGAATAGGATTCCAAAAATATTCAGTACCCAACAAATGTCTGAAATACAATAAAAAATTAACGGTCACACAAAAAGGCAGGAAAATATGACCCATGGTGAGGATAATAATCAATCAATCAAAACTGAACTAGAACTGACACAAACTTTAGATTTATCAGGCAAGGACATGAAAGCAGTTAATATAACTATATGTTCCATACGTTCAGAAGTTAAATAAAAACATGGAAGATTTTCTCCTGTCTTTATTGAGAGACTAGAAGATTTTTAAAAAACAAATCAAACTTTTAAAGACAAAACCTAAAATATGTTAAATGAAAAATATAGTTAATGGTATTAATAACAGATAGGACGTTGCAGAAGAAAACTTAGTGAATTTGGAGATGTGGTGATACAAACTATTCAGGGAAAATAATCTTTTAAAAAATGAACAAAGCATCAGTGAGCTGTGGGACAACTTCCAGAAACCTGATATATATGTAATCAGCCTCCAGAGAGTGAGGGGGGTGTACAGAAAAAAAATGTTTGAAGAAATAATGGCCAAAATTTTACTATATACTATATACCCCAAATTACAAGAGGCTTGACAAACCCCAAGCACAAGACTCAAATAAGCACAAGTAAGCAAAACCAGTGATAGAGAAAAATCTTCAGAGCTGCAAGAAAAAAAGGACACATCACAAACACAGCAACAGGAACAGGGTGACACCAGATTTCTCACAGGGAAGTACAACAGTGGAGCGACATCTTTTAGGTACTATTTAAAAAAGCTGTCAAACTTGGATTCTATACCTGAGGGAAATATCTTTGATAAACCAAGTCAAGATAAATACTTTTTCAGATGTTACAAAAACTAGAAGAATTTATCACTATCAAATCCCCACTGGAAGAATATTGAAGTATATTAATCGGGGGAAAGGAAAAATAATATCAGATACAAATCTACACAAAGCACACAAGAGAACCAGAAGTGGTAACTACATTGGATAAATATATGATTATTTTCTTATTAATAAAGTATCATGAAATGATAATTCACAGTTTAAACAAAATGAATAATGATGAAGTATAGGATTGTAACAGATATACAAGTAAACTGTATGGCAATAATACCACAAAGCTTACGTCCAAAAATGATTGTGGGAGAGACTGAGGCAGCGGAAATCCTTCAGAAAGCTAGAAAATGCATTAAGCTTTAAAAAACTTCATACAAACCCATAAGTAGGTGAGGCAAAGGGACATTTGGGGATAAGGGTACCACGGAAAAAAACTCTGGGAGAAAATAAAACAATATTATCAGTTATTACTGGATGGTAGGGTTCCAAGTGATTCTTATTTTCTTTGTTATAATTTCTATATCATCTGCATGTTTTACAATAAACATGTATTACTTTTACAGTTATGAGAAAGCAATAAGGCTATTTTTAATTTATTTAAAATTCCAAAACAAAATCAAAATTTAAAAATGGATAGTATGATCCCATTTAGTGACATACAAACTCAATATAAACATATAGAAAAGATGGACAAGAAGCAATACACCCAAATATTAATGGAATGACAATCTAAGTGGTAGAATTGTGGGGTTTTTTTCCCACTTTGCTTTTTTGGGTTTTTTTTCTCCTCATTTAGCTGCAATAAGCACTTGTCACTTTTACAATCAGAAAGATTATAAAATAATTATAATTATTTTTAAAATCTTGTGAAAAGAAATGAAGGCTGGTTGGACATAAAACTGTGCAAATCCATTCAGCTCTCTGGGATCACTCATCTTATAAAATGCAGAGGTTGAAGTAGATGGGTTTTTTAAAGTCTTTTTCACTATAAAAATTAATCTATTAAATTTTAAGAGATTACATGTGAAGAACTTTGGTACTCTTATGTTTAAGCTTAAAAATAAAAATAACTAATCAGAGAGGCTTTTAATTTCTCCAAAGGTTTTCTACGTCCTTGGATTGTCTACTTAGCCAGGCACTCTGCCCTAGATTTTCTCCTTTGAAACTGAGTCCCTTATTGCTTCACATGAGATTAATAAAGTTCAAGACTGCTAGGTCTTCATGTTTATTTATAAGCTCCTTATTGAGGCACATAGCTCGTACAAAAACTTACGCAGACTTTTCTATGCCATACTGCCCATAAATTATCCAAATAACAACTTTCCAGATTGATATTTTTTCTTTCCTTTCCCCATTAAATCATCATATTAATCACTCCAACATTTTCTTCATTGAGGATGTTGATGAATGGGATGTAAATTATCTGTCAATTGCATATTCACCAAAGTATGTAAGATTATTCTAGACTTCTTAAAAAGTAGCCCTCCAAAACTGCCCACTAGAAATACC
Organism: Anoura caudifer; assembly: GCA_004027475.1. Taxonomy (NCBI): domain Eukaryota; kingdom Metazoa; phylum Chordata; class Mammalia; order Chiroptera; family Phyllostomidae; genus Anoura; species Anoura caudifer. The sequence goes on along the minus strand of PVKU01002345.1, from coordinate 79,126 downwards.
AGGAGACCGATTTCTTTTGAATTACAACAGCAGATGTGCTGGACTCCCCCTGGAAAGGCTAACGCTCAAGTAACCACATTGGTGCACATGAATTTGATTTTATTAGTTGCCATTATTATTTATGGTTTGTTGGGGTGCAGTGATGCATAGCTCTTTGTAGGCTTACATCTTAGCTCACTTACTATGGGAATATTGAGCCCAGGGTATATTTTTCCTCTACTAGTGTCTCACCCTTAAAGGCATCAGTTCACAAACTCAAAATTGAAATGAAGATATGGAGCAACTATAGTGTAAGATATATTCCCCCACCCTCTTACAGCTGATGACCTCCCTTGGAGGGACACATTTTTATTGCCTTTCAGCACAGATACCCTAGAGGCTATTGGGACATACCACTCATTAAAGTGGGAGGCAGAGGGCATTATGGTTGCAAGTGTGAGCTTCAGACTCACACCGATCTACATTAAATCCTGGCTCTGCCACTTACTAGCTATCATCTTCATTAAGTTACTTAACTTGCCAGGGCTTCTCTTTGCTAACTGCCAAATGGGATAACAATAATACCTGCCCCATTTGGGTTATTTATGAGAATTTAAAAGGATAATACATTGTAGACCCCTTAGGAAAGTGCTGAGAGCACAGATAATACCCAATAAATTTTAGCAAATAGGATTGAGAAGATAAAGACTATGGGCTGCAGGTTCACAGTGAATTCCAGTTTTCAGAGAAGTGCTCCGACTCCCCCAGGCAGCTGCTCCAACATTTTGCGTCCTCTGAGTTTCTTCCTTCCTAAGCAGACCATTTTTGTTCCTGTCTGTGTTTTCTGCTATTGTTTGGACAAAGATCTCATATGTTCCTTTGCATTGTGTTCTTACTGCTGAATTCTTCTCTATATTGACACCTTTCTGGATACAAGTTGTGCTGGTGAGCTAAGGACTGAATGATCTGGCTTAACACAATAATCCTTCAAAACAACTCTTTCTCTTCCAAACATTTTGAAGCCATTTGAGAGAGAGAGAGAGAGAGAGAGAGAGATATGAGGAGAAGTGGAGGGGAGGGGACAGGGAAGAGAAAAGCCTATTTCACTTGTGTTAGTGACAGGGAAAAAATCTGAGCACCTTCATGGCTGAAAAGAAAACCACAATGATGATAGCTTGCATTATCCTTGTAAGTGTTTTGTAAAAATTATTTTAATCTATTTTTAATATAGTTTATTGATTTGCTATTACAGTTGTCCCATTTCCCCCCTTCACACACCTCCACAGTGCACACCCCCTCCCACCCACATTCCCCCCTTTAGTTCATGTCTATATGTCACACTTATAAGTTCTTTAGCTTCTACATTTCCCATACTGTTCTTACCCTTGCCTTGTCTATTTTCTACCTCCCATCTATGCTACTTATTCTCTGTACCTTTCTCCCCCCTCTCTCCTCCTCCCACTCCCCTGTTGCAAACCCTCCATGTGATCTCCATTTCTGTGGTTCTGCTCCTGTTCTAGGTGTTTGCTTAGTTTGTTTTTGTTTTAGGTATGCTTGTTAATAATTGTGAATTTCCTGTCATTTTACTGTACATATTTTTCATCTTCCTTTTCTTAGATAAGTCCCTTTAACATTTCATATAATAAGGGTTTGGTGATGATGAACTCCTTTAACTTGACCTTATCTGGGAAGAACTTGATCTTCCCTTCTATTCTAAATGATAACTTTGCTGGATAGAGCAATTTTGGATATAGGTCCTTGCCTTTCATGACTTGGAATACTTCTTTCCAGCCCCTTCTTGCCTGCAAGGTTTCTTTGGAGAAATTAGCTGATAGTCTAATGGGAACTCCTTTGTGGTAACTGTCTCCTTTTCTCTTGCTGCTTCTAAGATTCTCTCCTTATCTTTAATCTTGGCTAATGTAATTATGATGTGCCTTGGTGTGTTCTTCATTGGGTCCAACTTCTTTGAGATTCTCTGAGCTTCCTAGACTTCCTGGAAGTCTATTTCCTTTGCTAGATTGGGGAAGTTCTCCTTTATTATTTGCTCAAATAACTTTTCTACTTGTTGTTCTTCCTCTTCCCCTTCTGGCATTCCTATAATTCAGATGTTGGAACGTTTAAAGATGTCCTGGAGGTTCCTAAGCCCCTCATTTTTTTGAATTCTTGTTTCTTCCTTCTTTTCTGTTTGGTTGTTTCTTTCTTCCTTCTGGTCCACTCCATTGATTTGAGTCCCAGTTTCCTTCCCATCACTACTGGTTCCCTGTGCATTTTCCTTTATTTTACATATTGTAGCCTTCATTTGTTCATCTAATTTGCAACCAAATTCAACCAATTCTGTGAGCATCCTGATTACCAGTGTTTTGAACTGTGCATCTGATAGGTTGGCTATCTCTTCATCACTTAGTTGTATTATTTCTGGAGCTTTGATCTGTTCTTTCATTTGGATCATTTTTTTTATCTTGATGTGCCTGTTACGTAGTAAGGGGGTGGAGCCTTAGGTGTTCACCAGGGTGGGGCAACCCAGTGGCTGGGTTGTGATGCAGTATGTGGGGGAGGGATCCAAAAGGGAACAATGGTGCTTGCTCCACTTTCTGCTGTATTTCAGTCATTTCCACCACTTCCCCCAAGCAAACTGGGCCCCTCTGGTTCTGATTTCTGGGTGGGTGGGTTTGTGTATGTTCTAGGACCCTAGTGGGACTCTCCAACAAACTCTCCTCTGAGGCTGGGAGTTTCTCCCTGCACCTCAACCTTCATAGGTATTTTCAATCGGTGTTTTGAGGCTTTATTTCCCAGCACTGGAACCCTGTGTTGCACGGTCTGTCTCACTCCCCAGTTTCGCCTGGTTTATCTCTGCACAAATATGGGATCATCCAGTCCACCAGCCACCTTGTGCACCAAGCCCCTCCACAATTTGCCACCTCACTGCGTCAACCTGCTGCCACCTTGCACACCCGGGATCTGCCAGACACTGCTTTTTTTGCTGCGAGTCCTGTCCACTCAGCTGCCTGTCTCTGCCCCACCTACCGGTCTGGATAAATGTTTCTTTGTTCCTTGGTTGTCAGACTTCCATACAGCTCAGTTTTCTGTCAGTACTGGTTGTTTTCTTGTTTCTAAATTGTTGTTGCCCTTATTTTGGTTGTGCAAGAGGCACAGTGTGTCTACCTATGCCTCTATCTTGGCCAGAAATAGTTTAATCTATTTTTGTAGAAAACCAAGAAGATAGACAGAAGTATAATACTTTAACCTTGTTTTTATCAACTACGAGGTTAAGGCCAAATGGAGGTTCAGCAGCATGTTTCCTGCTGGAGTAAAAATTCTGAAACCAGTGGTCCACAGTACCATGAATTGCCTTCTCGTTTAATATCCTCCTCTTCTTCTGGGAGACCAGAGGCTTCCACATGCAGTTTACTGGAACCACTCCAACTGTCATCATCATCATAACAATAACAACAATAATGGCTACCATTACTGCACCTTTATCATACAGCTGATCTGTTTTCCACATGTATTAAGTCAGCCCTTCAACAACCTATGAGACAGGTACAATCATTGCTTCCAGTACTAGCAATGAGGAAGAGGCGGTACTCATCAGAGGACACACACTGGTATGTAGCATATAGTGTCATGGTCAGGAGCCTGAGATTGGCTGAGTTAAGTTTGATGAGCAGCTCCCTGGACCTGCTGCTTCTCTTTTCATGTTTGTCCGTCCATGCTCCTCTGCTAGTAGGAGCTACAAGCACAGCACTCTTCCAAAAACAGCTGAGTCAGAGTCTGTGAGTTGACTAACACTTTTTTTAAGTGAGAGAGATATAAAAAGAAAGTTTGATGAAATCTTACCATCTGCAACAGTATGGATGGACCTAGAGGGTATTATGCTAAGTGAAATAAGTCAGTCAGAGAAAGACAGATACCATATGATTTTACTTATATGTGGAATCTAAAGAACAAAACAAACAAATAAAACAGAAACAGACTCACAGATACAAAGAACAGACTGATGGTTACTACGGGGTGGAGTTGTGGGGCACTGGGTAAAAGGGGCAAAGGGATTAAGAAGCACAACTTGATAGCTACAAATTAGTCATGGGGATGTACAGTACAGCATAGGGAATACAGTCAATATATTGTAATAACTGTGGGTGGTGCCAGGTGGGTACTAGAAATATCTAGGGAGGGGGTGACATTTTGTAAAGTGTATGATTTGTCTAATCACTATGCTGTATACCTGAAACTAATACAAAATGATATTGAATGTAAACTGTAATTTAAAAATATTTTTTTAAACTTAAAAAAAATAAAAGAAAATATGGGACATTGGGCCAAACCTCTGTTTCTTTTTCAAACTTCTACCATTTCTTATCCTTAGTTATGGGTGATTAAAGAAGAAAGAGGGAGCATGAATAACATTATTGTCAACTTGAATAATGAAAGAAACATTTGGGAAACTATCCAAAACAAACTGCACTTTGAATACCATCCCTAGCAAGCTAGACACTCATATCATATCCAGCCTTAGAATGTCCTCAGTTCTCATCATCACATGACGTGTCTGGCATCTTACAGCTGTGCAGAGATCATCCCAACGTATGGTGTCCCATCACTAAGAGGAGATCAGCTGTCAACAAATGCATGCCAAGGTGAAAGCAGGGAGAGAGAATGGCTCTGTTTCACTGATAGTCACAGGTTGGGAATGGTTAAAATCATGACTCATCATACTTTGGTTTCTCTTCAGATCGCATAAATCTTTTGCCTTTTTAAAATCATGACTCATTATGAAACCTCAAAATCTAACATCCATTTGTGAAATAAGGCCCTTTTGAGAAGGGCTCCTTTAAACCTCTTGAGGTAGAGAACATCACGTTCTGAACTGGAAAAATAAAACCTGTATATAAAAGATTTGCCTTGGAAAAAATTCTCAACCAATTGATGAACTTACTCACTGATTAATGCAGAAAGCAGAGGAAGAAGGACACTTGAAGTCTCCTTCATCTTGAGGCCAGACAAGGGGTTCACTGTGACCTCAAATCTTTTTTTAAGCAGGAGAAAAAAATAGGTTGGTGGGACAGCATCCAAACAGATGAGGAGAGCGTCACCATGAGCAAGAGGGCTGTCCACATGCATCTTCTGCGCCTTAGAGCCCCAGCGGATCTCCACATGAGCTTGCTGTTATATAAGCTCCGGGTCCCCTCCCTGGAGTGCGTATCATATGGGACATAAAGGACATGGAAAGAATAAACCGAGACAAAGAGGCTGACTTCAAAGTTTGCTGAGGATTTGGGTTTTCTCAGGGAAGTCATTCAAGCATGAGCTTCTGCTCTGTCAAACAGATGGGCTGTTCACGATGCTCCTCTCCTGTGAGGATTCTATACTCATGTGAAGACATGAGGAAGAGAAGATAAATAAAGGAGAAAATTCTAATTCCTAAACAAAGTGGTTGAGTATTAGGTGTATCCCACTTCTGCAAAAACAGAATATATTTTGCCCTGCAAGAGTCCTGCACCCCAACGCAGTGCAGAACAACCACTCCAAGAAGTCGTGACGAGCTCAGAGAGGCAGGAGGCAGCTGGCACGAGGCAGAAGCTGTCACAGCTAGCACAACGGCTGAGCAGAGAGCAGACCTGGGGCTCTGCCTGGCACCTGCTGGGTCTGCCAGGTTGCCCACACACAGGGTACACCCTATTATCTGCCCACAGTTTTAATATCATTCCTATGCTTATGGACAACTAGGTGTTCTCCTGGCATCTACTCACTCATTTCAATCACACTAGGATCCTAGCATGCAAATGAAAAACTTATAAAAGAGAAAATATAATTAAGTTAAAAATTGTAAAATGCAACTATCAAAGATTCAAATTAAAGCCACAGGAAATAGCATTTTCTTCACTTCCAGGATTAGCAAAATTTTAAATTATAATAGTCTGGAAAGAATATTATAAAAGGAATCCTCTCTTGATGATGATGATGATGATGATGATTTCTATTTTATGAGGTCCTATCTTCTCTAGAATAGTTTCTTCATCATTGACAAACAACCTCAGGGTAAATGACCTTGTCTCTCTCTACCTTGAAAATTCTCCTTGGCCCTGGTGGGAAAATGTGATGAGTTTTGCAATGGACTTGAAGTTCAAAGTGTGATTCATGTTCTTTGAGACCAATCTGTCAGGAGAGCTTTCAACAGTATAAAATGTTCTTTCCAGGAAGGCTTGGCTAGTGGTGTGTTAGTTTAATGCAAACCCATTTGGTTCTATAAATACAAAAGTAAGCCAAAGAAGTGGCAGTGGGTTAGCACTATTTGTTCACCTTGGGGGGTCTTTCACTGGTAGTACGTTGACTCTCCCCCAAAAGAACCCTTGGGACACACTTTGGATCAAAAAAAAAAAAAAAGATGAATGTGAAGAAATGCTGACACAGGAAGCATAGGATTCTAGAACCGTTAAAACTAACTCACTCTTACTAGAGATGAGAAAACTGAGGTTTAGAGAGATTAAATAAATGCCCAAAGTTAAACAGCCAGAATTGGAGGCCTAAAAAACTAATTCCCGATCCTGGGTTTTTTTCCACCTAAACAATGTGGGTCACAGAATATTTCATGGAGCACCAGTTCTGAAAGGCTTTCCAGGACAGTCTTTGGGCAGAAGGGGGATCTATGGTGAGGTGACTTTCCGGAGCAGTATATGTACGGACTATATCCACCCAAGCTCCTCCCGTCCCCCTTCCACCTGGGCTCACAGTGCACCTCAGCTTTAAAAGGCCCGAGAAGACATACAGCAAGGGAAGCTTTTAGGATTATTTAAATCAGTGTTTCTAAGTTTGTATGATCCAATTTCTATTACATTTAATGACAGGTCTACAGAATTTGTGGTCCTCAGAGCACACTTTCAGAAATGCTGCACTATAACTTCCCCAAGTCTTTCCTCGCCTGACACCAACCTCAAACAGGTGATGAAAATTACTGCTAGGTCAAAGACAGGACCTCAGAAATAAATATCTATTGTTCCCCCAGGAGCCCTCCAGGCCTGGAACATTGGGAGGGACTAACAGATCTTCCCCTCTATTTTTATTCCTAAACCCTTAATCCTTCAGAGGCGTTGTGAACACAGTCCACCTCTTGCCTAAAACCTAAAGTTGGCTGGCATTGTACTTATTCCATCTCCAGATGAGCCCGCTGTGCTTCACTCCCAGCCCAGGCCGGGCGGGCCAGGTGCGTGTCTACTCCACAACCCCTGCTCAGAAGAGTGGCCCTTTTAGTAAATTACTGCAGTACTTTATTGTTTTTCTAAAAAATGCTTTCTCTTCAAATAATCAGAACAAGTTTTTGCATTTTCTGTAGTAAGAATTTTCCTTTGGCTTTAACTAAAATATAAATAATTGAGTAACTTTATTAGGATCAGCTATCTATCGTGGAACAGAAGTTTAAACCCCCCAAATGATGTCTTTTGATAGCAGAGATTCAGAGGACTTTTCTTGTGACCCATTTCAGAATTCAAGATGTACTTGCTAAAAATATTGGCCCTAGGCCTTAGCCCTCAATTCCTTTTTAAATCCCAGAAAGCACTTTAGCTCTCTGTGTTTCATTAAGAAGCATTGGACTAGGTACGGCTCACTCATTCTTTCAACATAGTCACTTCCCACTCTGGAAAATCCCGATAGGTCCTCATCAAACCAGCCATGAGGTTCTTGCAGCCCATTTCTGTCTGTGCTCTGTGTGAGCAGCTTGAACAGTTCTGAAAGGGACACTTAGAACTGAGCATGATCACAAATGGAGTGACTGATGGGGTTTTTTAAAAACCTTCTCCCTACCTTAGGGAAACACACCTAGGGCATGGCTTACACAAAGAGGATGGGACTGTCAGCTAGGGGTAAGCAAACTTGCACACCAGAAGGGCTCAGTGGCTCCTCTCAAAGGAACTGAGCTACAGAATGTGCATGCGAAGCTTAGCTTAGGCGGTCGAGCAGAGGCAGGGGCTCAGCGGACGGGTGTTTCTGTCCCAAGCACCTTCCCCAGAAGTAATAACCTCTCCTAACTACTTTAAGGTAAGATATATATGTGCAGTTAGTAAGAGGCAAACTGTCATGCAATGAGTGATTAAATCACCAGTGGATGGTTCTTGGGACCGAGAAATTGAAGAATGTGGTGTCTTTTTCACGTGCTCTTCCCCCACCAATCACAGAGCCCCTCATGCTCCAGCTGCCTTGGATGGGTTTCTCCAACATTAAAACCCACAGAAGCCTCTGTGTGGAAAAGCCTGAAGGGCCTTTTCTTTGTTGCCTGGCCACTCAGAATGGAACTGTTGTCTCTTTTGTGTTAAATGGGCACTTCAGTGTATCTAAAGCAGCAGGAAGAAGTCCTCTGCTCCTAAAAGCTTTCAGCTCATTTCTGACAGAGACCACACTCTGTGGGACCCACACATAACCTGGGAGCAAATCTGGACAGTTCTGCCCTCCACTCTGGGCACCTGAGAAATAAGAAAGAGGTTGATAGATTAGAGTAGAAAAGAAAGAGGCACTGAGTGATTTACAAAGAAAGATTAAAGCAGTTAAAGGATACTTTGGCTAAGGCACTATTAAGATTAGAGAGGAAGGTTAAAAAGTCCATAAATATTTGCATCAGGAAAACTTTTCTGTCACACACATGCACATGCACACACCAACACCCCACCGATGGGGTTAAATGCCTGCCCTTTAAAGGGTTTAAAGTGTGAACAGTGAAGATTTATTGCACACCTGAAAGGGTCTAGTGGCTCCCTGCAGGGGAACTGAACCACAGAATTTGAAGAAGAAGCTTAGCCTGGGGGAGGCAGAAGGGAATTAGGAGCAAGAATGGGTGATATTTCTGTCCCAAACACATTCTCCAAAAGTGGTATCCTCCTTTGCGGGCTGGTATGCTGGCAAGGAGAGCACTGTAGGTGAACTTCGGGGTATATAATGATCTTTCCTCACTGTAATGCGTTGCTTTTTGTGCAATCAGACATGGAAAAGGTCAGAAGAAACCATCTGAAACACTAAACTGTTGTCACTGCTATGTACATTCAGATAACGACCTGTTGGCTGCCATTATTGCATGTCATTATGAAACCAGAAGACTCGGTGTGCACACACTTCACTGTTTCATTTGAGATTTACAAACCAGTACAAAAAGGGCTTCTGGTAACTTTGTAGTGATTTGCCTCAGGGCACACAACAGAATTTGTGTTGTGTGCCCACCTTAGAATACAGTGACTAGCTGCCATTCTTGCTCATAGTTTCATATTCCTCACAAAATCAGGTAGCATTCCAAGACATTGTCCTGAGGTAGATGAACCCCCCCAACATGGGTGGGAATCTAAGAAAAGATGAGGCCTGCACAGTTGTCCAAATCAGAACACAGTTCTTCTTGGTGTACCCTGAGGACACCAGTGGAAGCCATGACGGGCAGGATGAAATTAGAGATAATCCGCAAAAGAAATAATCAAAGAGACTGGAACTGAGCAGAGGAGCACTAATCAAAGCACTGCGGCCCCCAAACTTTGTTTTATCATCCATCTTTCTGAGGAATAATAAGATGATTATTTCATAAGTAGTATATATTCTCAGCCGGGGGAAGTGGGAAACACGTTTAGGTTGTGGTGGATTGCGTTATAGTTCCCAAATGTCACCGCTTTCTGTATCCATGCCTATTGCCGTGACTTTGCAGATCATTCCACTAGAAGCAAAGTCTATTTCCTTCCTCTACTGATTTAAGCTTGGCCGTGTGGGCAGAACAGTGTGCCAACTCTAAACCAAAGCCAGAAAAGATAATACATGTTTCCACTTGTTCCCTTGCACTTTTCTCATTGCGGTGAAAGGAACATGCTCTGCTTAGCCCACTGGTCCAATAAGATGAAATACACAGTGAACCTGGACACAAACTGCAGTTTGAAATCCATGCCTAGCCAATCTGAGCTCAACCCCTATTGGCTGGCATATAGACACATGGTTGTGAGACTGGAAAAAAAAGATTGTTGGCTTAAGGTACTGAGTTTGGAGTGGTTTCTTATATAGCGTTACTGTGGCAGAAGCTAAGTACTATAGACATGAAGAGAAAAATAAAAAACACATAATTCCAACATCCAGACATAACCACCTTTTGGTGTGTATTTTTTCCTATCATTTATTAATATATGTCTGAGGTCTGTTCAGAAGGTATCAAGCTATGTAATATAAAAAATAGAGATATTTACTGAAGAAGATACAAGAAACATTGTACATAGGACAATGACATCTCAGTCCCCTTCAAAGTAGGCACCTTGGGACCTCACATAGTTCTCCTAATCTCCATCAGCTATCCTGTTGTATTTTCCTGAATCTCACTGATGGTCTGAAATCTCTTCCCTTTCAAAGGTGATTTTAGTTTTGGGAAAAGCCAAAAGTTACAGGGTGCCAAATCTGGGCTATGGGGGGCTGAATCACTTGGGTGATTTGATATTTCACAAAAAAACTCTTCATAAGACATGATGCATGAGCAGGCACATTGTCATGATGAAGCTGCCAATCACCAGTTGCCCATAGCTTCAGCCTTCTGAATCATCTGAAGTTTCTGCAGAGGAATGTTCAAGATTCATGCAAAATTTGATACAGATTCATTGCTCTACTCACTCAGCTATTTTGAATGCAACAGCCACATGGTACACATGCTTACTCAATGGTGTCTACCACCCCACTGGCTAGTTCAGTGAACTTGCCATTCATTGCTCATGCATGTGCATTCCAGTCCACTTTCCTTGGCTGCCAGGTTACATCAATGTGTGCAAACCATTCTCGTTATGTTAATAATGGCTGGACTTTTTCTGGACAGACCTTGTCATATATGTATGTGTTTGTACTATGTATATGCTAACTTATATATATTACATACTTCTTTGAAACTTTTTTTTACTTAATTGGGAAACTTCTTCTAAACCAATATATTTTACAAAACACTTTAACATAATTTAGTGAACATATAGTGTTCTACAATATTAATGTAGCATAAATCTTTTTTAATTTTAGTTGATGAGTTTGAGTAGTAGCTAAATGCATTTCCTTTGTAAATAATACAAAAGTATATAGACTAAAACGTAAATTCTCCTTTAACATACACCCTCCCGATGTATTTCTCTCCACTCCCCAGGAAGAATCATTACTAAAAGTTTGGTTTGTCTCCATCCAGGCCTTTTTTCCACACTGCTATTGCATGTACAAATACACCTATGCATGTAAAAGATTTAATGGCAGTATAATAATTTCATGGTCTGCAACTTTTCTTTTTTACTAAACAGCTTCTTGTAACGACTGTTGCATGCATGTAGATTTACCCCATGAGGTTAAATTCCTGGATAACATACCATGTTAAGGATTTGTCACAATTTCCTGAAGTACTCCATCATTAGCAGACATGTGAGTGGAGTTCAAGTTTTTGGAATGTTCAGCAAACATCCTACTTGATGCCTCTTTGATTATAAATGCAAGTGTTTCTCCAAGATCAGCACCCAGAGGGGGAATTAACGATTTTAACAGGTGTGGTTGAAGTGCTGTCTTTAAGGCTGTGTCCAACTTAACACCACCCCCAACAACGTATGAGAAGACCCAGCCTCACGAACCAAGACCTCTGCATCCATTTCCAACTAACTTTGCAGCTGAAGGAAAACACTTTCCACTGGTAGCACCAGCAGCAGCGCTCCCATTTTTCTTCTTCTTATCTGCCAGCATCCCCCCACGTGCGCCTTTGGTTTCGTCTATCCCAGCCCACTTTTTTGCGCCCCATACCTGGTTCAGACGTTTCCTTGGGTCTCCCCCTTTCTTACTACTTCTCAAAACCAGATTCTCACTATTTTTCAAGGTTAATTACAGGGCTGTCCTTCATCATGGGATTCACTGGCCACGCTTTTGAACTGCCACACGTATCCTTGCTGTAACACTTTTTTCCTTTTTTCACTTAATCACCAGCCATTTAATAATAATATTTAAATGGCAGCTATTTATTGATTCTTAACTGTGTATGAGCCACTGTATCAAATGCTTTTGTAAACACTATCTCATTTATCACCACAACACTATTATTATTCTCATTTTACAAAAGAAAGTCTAGAGGCTCAAAGAGTTTAAACAGTATGCTCCACGTCACACCAAAGTGACAGAGCAGAGATTGTATCTGCACAGTGCATAGCCTGTCATCAGCCACTCTGCAGTAGATCCTTTTCCCTTCAAGGAAACTGGAAGTTCCTGAAGGCAAAGGCAGGATCCTGCCTTTCTTTGCATGGTTGTTACAACATGATGCCCTACATGGGGAGGACACTCAATTATTGTGGTGATTGGTTGAGCCTCTTCCTCTCCAGGCCCACATTCTAGGCATGAACAATCAGTCATTCCTTGATGGCATATCCTATCATCCAAGTCCTCAGAATACAGCTAAGATTTTGCTGAGTAAACACTATGTAACCACCCCTCATGCAGAGCTATTTGGGCTATGTAAGAAATAGATTACATAGTCCCTTGGCTTAAGAAACTTCCATTCCATGTTTAAAAAATAAAACCTAGACAATTGGAACAAATTATTTTGAATCACACAATGCCCCACAACACTTACCTAGAAAAAAGACCTGGACCAAATCAAGAGTGACGTGGCATACAGGTGGTTGGAAAGAGAAATTCTCCATGAACTTGAGGTCACATGAAGTGTCCTTTGAAGAACAGGTGAAACAGACAGGTAGGAGGACATTGTCAAGGTGCGAAATAGCCACAGTGAGGTCATGGGTCCAGATTTCCAACTCCTCCTTCTTTCCCAAGCTGCAGGCTTCCCTATTCCTCATTTCCTTCTCTATAAAAAGTAGGGATAATAATATAGCACATCACTCATACTTAACAAAAATAATAAAAATGATCTAATTAGGCCATGCTTGTAAAGCATTTGAACTCCATTAGGTAAGGAAAGTGACTATAAAGAGGAAAGTTATTATTAGTGTGAATGTGAGATAACCCCTCTTTTGAAAACCAGAGCAATTCTCCTCCCATAATTAATTTTAGTCCTGGAAAGCAGTGGCCCTGCAGATTCCTGCAGAGAAAACCTTCTCCATTTCTAGGTTTTCTAGACAAAGACATTAAACTGATAATAACAATTCCACCTTGAAAATGGTAATAGTCAAAAATGATCAGGTCCCACTGGTATCTGAATGGGTAAAAGACTCCCACATAGGAAACAAGCCAGGCGATAAGCAATTCAATTGGAAGCCTGAACAGTGGCCAGTCTGGCCTAGGGCTAAAATCACCAAATCTCATACTTAAGCCCATTAGAACATGTTTGCACAAAACGGTTGAGCAATGCTGTTGTTTATGTCCAAGAAACAGTCCGCACAGTAAGGGCATTGTTCCTCACATAACACTAAGAACTGTCTTCCAAGATTGGAGCATTTTTCCTCTATGAAACAAATTTTGAAAACAAATGAAATTGCCAACTATCTAAACAATGGGTTTAGGAGCTCTCTCCCTCTTGTGGAAGAGAACATGGCAATGCTCCCATTTGCCAAGCTAGTGGCATGACTGTAGTCAATTTGGAGATGTGGTTAGAGGGAGGCAGATTTCAGATGTACCCAGAACTGAATCTGTAACACTTACAGCTAGTAGAGAGTGATACGGACTTCATCTTGAGGTAGCAAGCTCCCCAACACTGGAGGTACTCAAATGCCAAGAGAGACTAGAGAAGGGATTCCCACAACAGAGAAAACTGAAGTAGATGACTTACAGTTGCCTATTCAAGCCTGTGATCAGGTGTTTCTTCATAACCCAAGGTGGCTCTGCTGAGTATAAAATGAATCTGGACCCAAGAATGGGGTGGGGGCCAATTAAAAGTCCCCATAGCAAAATGTTGTCCAGCTGCAAACTATTGGACATCAACTGTTATGCACTGAACACAGCCCTGGCTTCAACATTTCGTTAATGAAAATTGGTAGAGTTTGGGGTCTGAGGATCTTTTCTCCTTTTTTCAAAAACCATCTTTAAGGAAACATGATCTGACAGGAAATATAATACGCCTGCTCTGAATGGCTTCTTCTTCCAGGATCCAGTTAATCCCGCCATCGTGATCGCTCAAGGAGCTCCGGGGGTGCCCCCAACAAAGACACTTCAGAAAATAATAATAATATAATAGCAACAACAACAACAATAAAGATAATAAGAGCAACAAAACAACTCCAATGACAGTAGTGTGCCCACCGACCTTGACGCTATTCTAAGTAGGTTAACTTCTTCAAACCCATTTTATGGACAAGTGGAGCCAAGACTTGGAAGTGGCAGTTGGCTCCATGCCCAGGTATGTAACCCTCATGCTACAATCTTGACATTTGAAATTTCTTTTTCTATCTAAATTCATCTGTTTTACGTGCTCTGTTTCCAACACCTTCCCTTGGCCCTTTCTGGAATGCGTGCTTTTGGAGTCCACAGCAAAAGTCCTGGTGCCAGGCTGATGGAGCCCCGTTATCTCTCATCTCTGTCACTTACCAGCTGTGTAACTTACTCATTCTCATCAAGCCTTCTCAGTGTCTATAAATCACTGGTCATAATAACTCATGTTTATTGTGAGGATGAAGAATGGCCACATCTGTGCCACCCCTCAATACATGAGATATATCACAGAGGAACACCCTGGAACGCCTGTCATGTGTTTCCAAGCGGGGAATTTTCACAGGGCATCATGTTGCCCATGAAGGTGGCTCTTCTGCTCTGCGACTACAGGTCACTGGCCAATATCTGGGCCTTCAGGAGACCAGCCCCAGGCTGAGCAGGCAGGGCCCACCAGAAAGCTATAGTCTGATTCAACACTTGAAACATGTCAGAGCAGAGACCAGTCTCCTTGGTGTTTATTGCAAAAGCTGCCAAACACGCTCCGTGAGCAGGAATGACAGCCTCCCTCTCTCCATGGCCAGATTCCGGAGCCCGTGGGAAGTCACAAGCAAGTGAGATTCCATGAAATCCAGTCAGGATGCTCACAGTGGGTGGGTGCCTCTAAAAGTTATACATTAATTTGGGTATGCTCAGGGTTATCGCACATCGCTTGTAAATTGTTGGGAATCAGAATCATAGGGCACTTCAAAGAGCGCTGATCATCTTCAGGTGTTGGGAATTATTTACTAAAAGGCAACAGGAGAAAACAAGGCTATCAGCAAGGCTTTTCTCAAATAACAGGGCCATGGAATGACTCCACAGAGCCAGACTGGTGCTCGAATATTACAGACTGTAACTGGCTTTGCACCAAAGGGCAAAGCAACGGGAACCCAGGCCATGGAAGCAGACATGTCCATTCGTTCTGCTAGGATGCAAAAGGGATGGGATGTGTGTTTCCTTATAAGAGCCTTGTGATTTTCAAGTGCTGTCTAAAGAAAAATTTTGCAAGTAAATCCATTTCCTATAGACAGAGATTGACATTTGAGAACTGTTATCTTTACTGAATACTTGTGGTATGTCAGAGGGACCAACAGTCCCAGTTTGCTGGATCTGAGTGGTTTGTTAGGACAAAGGACTTTCAGTTTTAAAATCAGGACAGTCCATAGCAAACTTGGATGAGTTGGTTTATCCCTGAGTGCTTCCTAATCCTTTAGATTATGGCTCTCTCTTCTTCCTAGTCTTCTCCTGCCCCCCACCAATTTAAATCAGTAGTTCTCCAGTTGGCTACATGTTAGCTCTATCTGGGGAACTCTGAAAACTCCCAATGCCCCAGCCACATCTCAGACCCCTGACATCACAAGCTCTGGGCACTTGAGCATCAGGGTTTAGAATCACTGCTCCAAGTAGGTACCAAGTTAACAATTGGTGAGGAAAGGATGGACCTGCTAAGGCCCATTCCCACTTAAAAGAAATACTTCGGTAAACCGAAAGCCTCATGATAAGAATAATCTCATGTTAATTTGGTAATTTTGTATTTTTCTCTCACTGTGTTTTAAAAACAAGGCCCAGCAGTAGATGCTCATGGGCGGGCACTCATCATCTCTGAGTATTTTGAAAAATAATTGACATTTATCATTTTACAATCAAGTAAGTTTGAACAAGAATAAAATGAATTGGACTTGGATATTACTAAAAGGCACTTGTAATTGACAATGTTAGCAATCTTCATAGCTCTTTAAATATTTCCCTTAGCCTGATCCATTATTTGGCTTCAAGTCATGAAGGACAAAGGAGGCATGGGCACTGAATGCAGACAGAACAGGGTCTCAGTCTTTCCTCTGCCATTTATTCCGTATGGGAATGTCAAGTCATTTCACCTCCCTGAACCTCAGTGAAAGGGAAAATTACAGAATTAATATATTGAGTTTTATTCAGTGCCTGGCATCTGGTGGGCACTCAAGAGGGAATATCTTTACTTGCATACATGAAAAATGAAGTGTGCACCTACCTGATAAATGATTGCTGATTTTGTAGGAAAACCAATATTTGCTTTTTTTTTTTTTTAAAGTGGCTTTGAAAGTCCCTTTTCTGAACCAAGAGAATCCTTCATTCAGAGCAATGGGCAATTGAAATCCTTCCCAGCCCATTTCCACCTAGCTCTTTCCAGTTCTCTGGAAGATACTGTGTTACGGTTTGAGCCACAGGATTTGGTCAGGGCCTCTCTGGGCTGCTGCTCATTGGTGTGGCCTTAGGATCTTGGTCATCGGGAATAAAGCCCCATTCACCAGCAGAAACAAGAAGGAAAGGAGCACGTGCTCTAGGCAAGGAATAGGCTCTGAGTTTACCTCAGTCTGGTCCAAAGCGATGGCAGGGGCAGTGGGGAGCATCTGGGTGCAGATTAAATCTTCTAAGAGAACTGCCTGTACCCAGCATATGGGAGCAGCCAGAAAGAGGGAAGTACTTATGCCATCTGCTCTAAGGGGGAGCCTATCATCCAGCCATGCTCACCCTGAGACCTCACTTACACTCCAATTCTGCACATTGGAGGAGCTCTGAGTTCATCCTGCCCACCCACTACTCTGAATTTACAGAAAATGAGGCCCTAACCCCAAGACTTCTGATCTATTCACAGGTATACAAATTGGGTTTCTATTGTCTGATGTCCTCCTAAAATAGAATAAAGGTTTTTCTCTAGTCTCCAGATGTTGTCACCTTATCGAATAGTGTGTGCATACCATTGGCTCATTTCATTTTAGTCTCCTTCATTCCAGGGAAGTTGAGGGGGCCAGATGGTCTAGATGAAGGTAATGTTCAGCTATTCACTGTTTACAAGATTAATTTTTAATTAGTTCCTTAGAAAAACACAGATTCTGATATAGACCAGTGGCTCCCAATCTGGATGATTATCAGAAATAACAAGAGTGCTTTATAAAAATCCTGATTCCTGGACTGCACCCAGATCTACTAACTACAAGAGGAGGGTATACTCAACCCACATGAAGGTACCCAGCTTGGGTGATAGGGGAAGCTGTGCCACTGGACCCTCTAGGACACCTACTACATTAGGTCACACTACCAAGACACAGAGTCATAGCAGCTCTACCTAATGTATAGAAACAAACACAAAGAAATAAGGAGATAAAGAAATATGATCTAAATAAAAGAACAGATCAAAACTCCGGAAAAAGAACTAAACAAAATGGAGATAAACAATCTATCAGATCCAGAGTTCAAAACACTGGTTATAAGGAGGCTCAAGGAACTTAGTGAGGACCTTAACAACATAAAAAAGATCCAGTCAGATACAAAGCATACACTAACTGAAATAAAGAACAATTTACAGGGAAACAACAGTACAGTGGATGAAGCAGAGAATCACTTCAATGATTTGGAACATAAGGAAGCAAAAAACAACCAATTACAACAAGAAGAAGAAGAAGAAGGAGAAGAAGGAGGAGGAGGAGGAATCCAAAAACTGAGGTGGTGTAAGCAGCCTCTGAAACAACTTCAAATGTTCCAACATTCATATCATAAGGGTGCCAGAAGGAAAAAAGAAAGAGCAAGAAATTGAAATGTATTTGAAAAAATAATGAAAGAAAATTTCCCTAATTTGGTGAAGGAAATAGACATGTAAGTCCAGGAAGCATAGAGTCCCAAACCATATGGATGCAAAAAGGCCCAATCCAAGATACATCATAATTAAAATGCTAAAGTTTAAAGATAAAGAGAAAATCTTAAAAGCAGCAAGAAAAGAGCAGTTAGTTACCTACAGGGGAGTTCCCATTAGTCTGTCAGCTGATTTCTCAAAAGAAACTTTGCAGGCTAGAAGGGATTGGCAGGAAATATTCAAAGTCATGAAAATCAGGGACCTACAGGCAAGATTGCTCTACCCAGCTAAGCTATCATTTAGAATCAAAGGGCAAAATAAAAGCTTTCCACACACAAAAAAAACTAAAGGAGTTCATCATTGCAAAACCATTATTATATGAAATGTTAAGGGACTTATTTAAGTAAAAGAAGATCAAAACTATGAACAATAAAATGGCAATAAATACATATCTATCAACAACTGAATCTAAAAAGCAAACTAAGCAAAGAAGAACAGAGAGAATCAGGGATAGAGAGCTTTCTGATGGTTGCCAGATGGGGTATGGGGGAATGGGTGAAGAGGTGAGGGATTAAGAAGCACAAGTTGGTAGTTACAGAATAGTCATGAGGATGTAAAGTACCTATAGGAAATGGAGCAGCCAAAGAACTTATATGCATGACATGAACAATGGTGTGGGGATTGCCTGAGAGAATGAGGGTGCTGGGTGCAGGGGGACAAAAGGGGAAAAATAGGGACAACTGTAACAGCATAATCAATCAAATATAATTTAGAAAACATAAAAAATAAAATAAAAATTAAAAACAAAGAATTGAATCGGATTATAGGACACCTAGCTGGTGTTGCTGAGAATTGCTTGGGGGTGTCTGTGTGTGTATATTGTGGGGGGAAAACCAGGCATTTAAGTGACTAGAAATGTCAGAAGTGAAGTGCTCTGTGTGAGCAGTAATGGAGACACACGGGAGAAGTGAGTTTTTCCCTTATGTTTGCACCCTGTTTAAAGCCAGAGATAATCATTTCCATTTTTCTCCCTAGATGATAAGCTTCCCAGGTGAGGCATAGGGCTGCGTGCCCAGACTGCCTGCGTGGTCTCCCTCAGACTTATCTCAAGCCATCAGCAGACCCCCCTTTCGGCTTTTCCTTCTGACCCCAGTAAAAACTGATCTTTTGCAAAAGACCAAGCATTCTTTTTTTTTTTTGGCCCCTTTGTGCTGAAATGCCTTTTCCAAGCAAATGAAATCAATGATTTCTTTCACGATACGCCTAATGGTTTCTTTTGAAATTGACCTTTGAACTTAGCTTTCAGCTACACATCCTATTTGGAACATTTGGGAGACTATAGGAATCAGAAACTAATAATTTTCATCCTTAGGGCAAATACCTAATGAACTGTGTTTTTGATTGGCCAAGTAGGGCCTTTTTGTAATGATGTGATCCTGAGGGAACAACCAACCTTTTCAACTAGTTCTAAATCCTTCAAAAGTCAGTCAAAATCCCCTCCACTGCCAAGGGTGAAAGATGTGGGCACCTTAGAAATACATTTTCCAGACAGACACCTCCTACAACAATATGTACTGCAATAACATTATAGACAGACATACGGGGACAGAACATGAAGGAATTCCTAACTCTGAAAAGGACCAGAGGGCAGTGACACCCATGAGGTGGAATCTCACATCTGGATGGAAAACCCACCTTCACTGCCTTCCAACTTTCACCTGTTTGATGGTTTCGGTTTTGCTGAATCCAGTTTCCCCTGAATAACTGGGGTGGTAATAGTGAGAGTTAATATCTTTCGAGGACTTACCATGTGCCTAGCACTGCCAAGGCTCTCAGATGTGTGCTGTCCCCTTCAATCCCTACAGATGTCCGTGTGATAAGTAAGCACTATTATAATCCTTCCCCCAATTTCATAGGTGAGAAAGTCGAGGCAAAGAGACTAAATTGTCTGAGGCCACAGGCACCCAACCAGTGGACCACACTGTCAACAACTTTCCTAGGCCTGTTGACATATGTATAGAAAAGGGTCCCCTTCCCTTTCTACTCCACTCTCTTCTGTGTCATTGTCACTTCCATCGCACCCAAGAGATGGCTCATGGATTCTCTTCTAAAGTCATCCCCTGGTTATTCTTGAAACTCAGAATTGTCTTTTCACACCACCCATTCCTGGTGCCAGATATAACGTGGACATGACATTTGGGGCACGCCCCTTCCTGCCTGGTCCCGCCTCTCCTCCGTCTGCCACGTGCTGGAATCCAGCCATGGGACTCAAATCAGAGCTTCTATAAACAGTACTTACACTGAAAAGACCACATTTTTCATGTTTCATTCTTATTTTAACAGTGATGATATAGCAGGAGTAGTAGAAGCAGCAGCAGCAGGTCCCATTAATGAACACTTTCTACGAGCCATGCACTGTGCTAATTGAATCACTGCCTTAATTTAATCTCTTCAAACACCCTGCAAGGTTGCTGTTACTATCTCCATCTTAGAAATAAGGAAACGGAGACTCAGGGAGATTTTTTACCCAATTTAATAGATAAGTTACTGATCTGAGAATTGGAACAAGTGTACGTGATTCCAGATCCATTTTGTCAGCTTCTGCCTTTTGAAACTAGTGATGTCAAGAAGGGTTTTGAGTTCCCACCCAGTGCCAATCACTGGGCTGTGCTTCTGTTTACCAGGAATTTCTCTGTTTTCTCACTTATTGTCTAACTTCTGAAAGTGAATTCAGAAAAAGTTGAAAGAGCAAACTGAAGTGACATCTGAGGCTCTAGGAATGAATGGTGGTTCCTATCCAAGGGCCATAATAACACCTCATAGATGATGCACGTTCACCAGCGCTGTCCCCCTCTCTGCCTGAAGCTCATCTCCTCCCTGATCTCTCCTGCTCTCTGCCTCCATACTTTGGGTATCGATTTATATGAGAAGAGGAAAGTGTTCTAGCATCTAGCTGGGGCTATCAAAAAATTACCTACTTTGTCTTGGAAGCAATGTAAAGTTTATTTGAAACAAATGAGGGACTGGTGCTGAAAGCATTTGAGTGGTCTGGCCTGTGTTAAGGCCATGGTACCTGGCAGAATTAAGACCCAGCAAAGCACTTTGATGTCAGATCCATTAGAAATGCAACCTAGCTGGTGAAGGCTGATGGGGCCCTCTGTTGCCTGCAGGGGCCTTTTCTTCACACACACACACACACACACACACACACACACGGTACGGTGGCCCGTGGCAGTGCCTTCCCCTCTTCTGTCGCTCACCACTCAGGCAACATTGTGGGGTGAGAACAACACAGGCTTTGGTGCCTGAAAGACTTTGGGTTTGACCCTTGATTTAACTTCTCACTGGTCCCTTCTGAGCCTCAATTTCTTAATCTGCTAAAAGAAGGTGACAACAGCCCGCTGTAGGGTTTTTTGAGGATTCAATGAGATAGCATTGAGAAAGGCACCTTTTGTACATGCCTGCTACATAGCAGCTGTTTATCTGATATGTGTGTCTTCTGGGTTGTTTCCCTCCTTCTCAATTTATAATGCCCACCTAGTTAAACAGACAAACCAGAACCCACAGTTTCTTTCTCCTTTTGTGTCACTATGTTAGAATTTCTTGACTATAATGTCACAGCACATAAGTTGGGAGTTGAGTTGCTGGCACAAAAATGGGAAGGTGGTTTAGAAGAGACATTAAAATTGAAGGTCTGCAGTCCAGCAGCTTGAGTGGTAAGAAGTAGCCCCCAGCTGGGGGCCCTCAGCCCTACAACTACGAGGAACTGAATTCAGCTGGCAATGCTGTGAGCTTGGAGGAGGACCCAGAGATCCAGAAAGAAATGCAGCCCCCCAAAGTCCTGATTATAGCCTTGTGAGATTCTAAGGACAGGACCCACAGAAACTCTAAATAACAAACATGTATGGGTCCAAGCCTCTAAATTTGTGGTCATTTGTTATGCAGCCATAGAACATGAACAGGCACTGCCTTTGTCATCACAGGTTGACTAACTAGACTTGACAAGGCTGGATAACCCAAACCTTCTAACTAATGTAACTCCTTAATTTAGCACAAAAGGATGTCTTCCAGGCATTAAGTTAAAAATACAAAAGAAGATGTACAAAGAGGTAGAACTTAAAAGTTATCACCAAGGAAAAACAAAAAATATGTGAGGTGATGGACAGGCTCACTAATTACACGGGGGAGGGTGTCCGTTCAAGTGCACACGCATGTCAATGCAGCAGGACGTGCACTTTAAGTGTCTTACAATTTCATGCATCAATTACACCTCAATAACGCTGAAATTAAAAGGAGGAGGAGATTCCCTACATAGGATAGATAGATAAATAAATAAAGATAGATAGATGAGAGAGAGAGAGAGGGAGAAAGATATGTTCCTTCCCTTCGAGTTAATTTTCCCCAACTGGGCATTTTCCTTCTCTTGAAAGGATGTCGACCCAAAAAGCAGAGTGTCTCAGACGTCTCTTCTTGTTCATTCTCCTGGCTCCAGGAAGGGCCCAACTTAAAACAAATTTAATGAAGAGGTGTCTGCTCTTAAACTTCTCCCTTGACATTCCAGTGACATAAAACCTTCAACCTCAGAAAATTCCTTCCGCCCACTGGAAGGTCTCCTTCCTAAGCCTGCCTTGCTTTGGCCCCTTCTCGGAAGGCTGCAGAGCAGTCTGTCTGCATTGTGCACACAGTAACACTCCATATATTTGAAGGTAGATAAATCCCTCTTAATGTTTGTCTTCCTGAGGCCAAAATCCCCTCACTCCCACCCCATCTCTCTGGTTCCCTGATGTGTCTTGCAATGGCTTCCTGTGTGTCTCTCTCATTAGAGTGTATGAAAACCCGAATGCTGCGGTCACAATTCTCTATCTGGGCGCGGGGGTTCAGAGATCCGATTTGACTGCAATATAGCTGAAGAGAGCCCCATGGACTATATGGGGGTGAAAAGGTCAGGAACAAGAAACAGGGAAGTATTAAGGACTCAGGAGCTGGTGAAAATTCTTCTTAGGGAATTAAGCAGGTGCTGGCAGAAGCAAGTGGGAATTATTCCAAAATAAAATTTAACACGGACATTGTAAGAAGAAATAGGAGTTGAGGAAAAAAGCAGATCTGGTTAATTTTAATCAGTGGTTCTCAAAGTGTGATTCCAGGGCCAGCACCATCAGCATCTCTGACATATTAGTTTCCTAGGGCTGCCACAATGACTTATCACAAACTAGGGGCTTAAAACAACAGAAATTTATTCTGCCACAGTCCTGGAGGCTAGGGGTCCACCACCAAGGTGCAGGCAGGACCGTGCTCTCTCTGAAGGCACTCGGGAAAGACCCGTCCCATGCCTTTCTCTCAGTTTGTGGTGTTGCTGTCAGTCACTGGAGGTCCTTGTCTCGTGGACACATCCCTTCAGTCTGTGCCTCTGTTGTCACATGACCTTCTCCCTGTGTCTCTAGCTCTCTTCTCCTTTTCATATAAAAACATCAATCAAATTGGGTTAACGGTCCATCCCACTCCAGTATAACTACACCTTAACTAATTACATCTGCAATGACACTATTTTCAAATATGATCCCATTCTGAGGCCCCAGGAAGGACATGGATTTGGAGGTGGAGGTGGACACTATCCAATCCCTTATACCCAGGAACTAGTTATAAATGCAGATTCTTGGGCCTCATCCATGACCTACTCAATCAGAAATTCTGGGGGAGGGGTCCAGCAAGTCATTCTAACAAGCCCTCCAGGTGATTTGCTGCTTGTAAGTTTTGAAAACCACTGATTTTGATACAACTGAGGCATTTTCCAAAATGCACCAAAGTGACCTTGAGTCCAAACTCAGAAATTCATAAAAATAGCAGAGGATCCTCGGAGATATGCAAAGTGAGCCACTTCCTTTGAAGGTGGGCCTATGAGTTTATTTTGGTGAGGAAACATTTTGCTATTAGTATATCGACAGGGTGTCTGCAGTCCAGGCTCAGGGGACAGTGTGTGACTGTCTTGGGTCATCACGCACTCAGGGGCAGTCCAAGAAAGGCTCTGATGGAAAAAGGATTCTGATCTCAGACCACGGTTCAGAAACAGCCCTTTGCCCCTGCTGCAAGGACTCATCCTTGCCCTTAACAGTGCAAAAGATCCTGAGGGAAGTGACCTCCAGAATCCAAACAGCTCCAAAGCTGGTCTGAGATCCAGAAGTGGCAAAGCCAGGGAGCAAGGCCATCGGGGAGGAAAACACACCAGCTCTTAGTGCACAGGAAGAAGAGAAGCCATCCTCAAAGGAAACATTTCCAGCTTCCCCTTTGCTAAATAAACACACCTGCCTGGGATGCTAGATGAAGCTCCTGAATTTTAGTATGGTCAGCAGAACTTCCTGGCCATCTGGGAAGCTTCATGCTGTATCCTTCAAAAGAGCTGGGGTTTTATTGCAGAGTGTGGCCTAGAGACTTTGACTGTCTCTGGGGGTGCAGTAAATGAAGGGACATGAAAAGAAAGAAAGATAGCATTCAAAATTGCCCCTTGCACAATGTGTAATGGAAAATAATCACACTAGAAATAAATGGCAACGTGTCCTTTGGGGACTCTGCACTGCTGCCTTGTGCCTGGGTTTCTATTCTTCTGGAAGGAATTATGCGGTGATGGTGGCTTCTGAACAAGCTGTGGGCTCAAGTTTCCCAGACAATATCCTGACTTTGGATGCATGTGTCTCAGCAAGATATATGTCTGTCGGCTGGGGAGAGTATAATAGCTGCTTGGTTGCTTGTTAGAAGAGTGAATGTATTAAGCAAGGCAGCAGTTTTTATTTTTAAAATTCAGGCTCTTTCTGGCCCAAATATGCCTGGAGGGATAATACTGCTTACAACCTTGATTTTATGCAGCCTTATTCTGCCTAAAAGCTTAAAAGCTTCTTACGAGAGAAATCAGGCCATTTAGATAGTCAAGTATTGCTCAGATTCTGCATCTATTCTACAGAGTGCTTTGAGATTTGAGGAATTCACGTGCCACGTGTGTTCTTGGCTGAATAATGTAGATGCCACTGGTTAGCTGTCACATCTGCAGGCATGATTTATGGAAGCTTGAATGGGGGAAGCCCCTCCTTTCCACCTCCACTACCAAAGTTTAGGACTAGGAGGTGAGACAAGACCATTTGTAGATGAGATCTATCACCCTCTCTCCATGCCATTCACCTTGTAGGCTTCCTTCCATTCAACCACCTTCCCACCAACCTCACTACACCCCTCACTAACCCCCATTTATTTATCCCTCCTCCCTCCCCTCACCAGTCCCCAACCAAAACACCTAGAGCGTCAGTCAAGGACTGCCCAGGACTTTGTACCCCACCTGCCCCATGACCACCACTCACGGGGAACACTGTTTGATGCTAGCAGAGTCACAAGTTTTATTTCTAGCAGGTGAGCACACATAGAGATAGAAGCAGACACTCCTCTCCCCAGTCCACTCCCCCCCTCACTCCTCGCAGGAAGATAAGGCCCTCAGCAGGCCCCACAAAGCCGAAGAAGGAAACCGAGCCCAACAGGAGAAGTGTTCATTGGAAAGCAAACAGACCCTCTAAGGATAGCCCTGCTTTGCCGCACCTACATATTCCAAGTATTTCTGCCCATCCCGCCCACTCTACGGTGGACTCCCCAAGCTGCTGTGAGTTGAAACACAGGAGAAGGTTTTCCTGAGGAAAATTCACTAAATCCATGGGTTCTGAGATGCCTAGAGTATCTAGTGAGAGATTAGCCATCTTTAACCAATCAAAGCCAAGCAAAAGAGAACAAAGAAAGGAAGGGGGGGGGAGAGAAGAGATCCCTAAAAAAGAGCTCAGTATCAGCAATATGTTCAGCCAAACTGAATGCGGGGTTGAAGGGGTTGGGAGTAGCCGAGGAAATGTGCCTGTGTTATGCTGTTATGTTGTGTCTGTTTCTTAATCAGCTTCATTAATGAGCAGATTTACTTAGATGCCACCAAATTGTGGTGTAACACAAGTGCTATGCAAACAAAACGTGAAGCACCTGAAATCTCTCTGGTAACACTGCCAAGTGCTTCCCTAACACTGTCGGAGCAACACGGCAGCGCTCTCACAGGTCCCGTGTTGAAGATAAGGAATTCCCCTCCCAGCTTTCATGCGTGGCTTGATGAATCTTTTTAATTTGAGAATCTGAAATATAATGCTGACTGTCCCAAAGAAAGTCCCGCCTGAGGCAGTATTATGTGTAAATTTCTTTTTTTAAGATACTTTTTGAGTCGTGTGCTGTTTTTTTGCTGTTTTTACCCGTAATTATTTAACATCTCTTTTTTTGTTCCAGTCTTGCAAACTTTTTTTTTTTCATGCTTTTTTTATGGGCTTGTCTCTCTTTCTCCCATTTCCTGTCAGGGAGAAGGGGGATACATTTTTATTTTGTAATAAGGTTGCTTAAATCGCTTCCTCAATCTCTCTCTGGAGAACAGGATTTCAATAAAAAAAAAAAAACATTTCATGGGCCCTTAGATTGTCTTTCCTTTGTTGCTCACAGCTTGGGAGACGGGGAGAAAATGGAAACTATTGTCATGCGTTCAGGCCTGGCAATGAAAGAACATACCCATCCAGAGAGATTAAGTACACTTTCAACAGGCCGCCTGCCTCCCTCCCTCCCTGGGGGCAAACAGGAAAGTGGAGTGTTAGGTTGCCTTCCCACACTCCCTTGCTGGCAGCTTTGCTGCCTCCCAGGGACCGTTTGTGTGCTGGGGGGTAGAGATAAAGTAACTGCTTTTATCCCGCCTGAAAATATTTATGGCTAAACACTGGAAAATGCCCTGGGAAGTAGCCTCATAAATTTCTTCCTGACCCTGACCTTCCCCTATCTCAAAACACAAGATGAATCAACCCTAGAGTGAAAAAAGGGAGGAGGAACTTCCAAGGGTGAAATCTGATAGCAATTCCTTATCTTATTGGCAACTCCCTGGTCTACATGAGCCACTTTGTTTAGCAGGGATGACTGACCACTGGCTGCCGAATCACAGTTCCAGTAAGGAGGAGGTTCCAAGCCTGAGCTGGGGATGACTCAGAGACACTGGGCCCTCTTTGAGAGAGCAACACACTTCACTCTGTAGGCTGATCTGCATGCAAGCCTGGCAGAACAGGAGGTCACCCTCTCCAAAATGCTCTGAGGCAAGAAGTGAACATTGGAAACTAAATGGGGTCATGGGGCTTTTGTTGGAATTCAGTGGCAAGGCCTCCTGTGCCATGGATGTGACTTCTAGGAATGAGCTCCCATCAGACCCACACCAGGATACTAAATGTCAGGTAGGGTAAAGAATCTAGTGTGGCACTGTGGGGGTTCAGAGCTAGTCACCCCAAGATGCACTTCTGTAGCGTATGGACTGTTGTTTTGAGGTAAGGGCAGCTTTAGCTGCAGGCTCAGGAGAACCTTCTGCCCCTCCCTTGACCAGCTGGAAGAACTTGAATCCAGAGCTTTGCCTGTAACAGGAGATAATCAAAGATGACTTCTTTTGACCTATAGATAGGACAGGACAGATGTCTATTTACTAAACATTTGCTTTTCTTATCATCCTGCAATGACCCTTTGCAGTCCCCAAGTGGATTACGTCGACATCGCTAGCTCAGGATACCTTAGATACCCATGGTCCCTTTCTATCTATGAATCCAGCATGCATGCGGGGGTCTCTGATTCTCTCACGCCTGCAAGGTTCCCATACATATGTATGTATTAACTTGGTTGTTTTTCTCTTGTGAATCTGAATCTGTCTCCGGTCTATTTGACTATTAGACCAGCCAGAAGAACCCTGAGGGCAGAGGGAAGTCTGCTTCTTCCCCACAGCACCCCGATCGGACTCACCATCACCGTGGCTTCCAGAGGTCAGGGTGCTCTGTGGGCTTCTCACGCAGCCTGGTGCTTCCTGTGGGCTCACAGGCACCTGCCTTCACCTTCTGGCTCTGCCTCATATCACTTGTGTGATGCTGGCACCCTTTTCTTTAGCTGCAAAATAGAACTAATAATTGTCCTTATAAGGTAATTGTGAGAATTCACTAGGACAGTGTATATAATCTTTTGCACAGCATCAAGCCCAGAGTAAGCCCAAATGCAAAGCCAGTGACCATGTCATTGGTATGATGATGACACTGTGATGGTCTCCCAGTGACTCTGAGCTATGGTGATTTTTTCACAGGCTGAGAGAGTCTGTGCTTACAGCAGAGCCCGCTTCTCTGGCGCTTAATCCAGACCCAAGGTTGGGCCCTGCTGTCAGGAAATTTAGTCCATTTTGATATATAAAGCACTAAAGTCTCCTCAACAATGCTCTCTTAAAAGTCTTCACATCACAGACAAAGTGCCTCTGTTGTACAAGTAACACACATTGAGCACATAACAGTCTTTTTACTGGAACCAAGTAACACCTGGGTAGTCTCTCTCTATCAGGTGCTCTACATGAGGGACCCGTGTTGTGTATCCTATTCATGAAGAATAAGTGATGAGCAGTTGATTATAATTGGCCTGCCTTTCACACAATAAAACTGCAGTTTACATTTTATTTTCTCATTTTCCTAGGTCTTCAGGACATAAAACCAGTGTTTGCAATGACTATTTTCCTGATTCTGGAGATATTTCAAAAAATGATGAAAGTCAGACAGTGCTTTCAAAATTTGAGACTTATAACTGCTCCCCACTGTCTCCAAGGCCAATTGGACAGGGTCTCCCAGGCTCCATTCCTCACGTCTACTCATACAGCAAGCTGAATTTCTTGTTTACCTTTAAGGGCTTGCCTTGTAGTTCATTTCCACCAGACTGTCTACAAAAGCTTCCATGTGTGTGCTGTAGGAGGGGCCTGCATTCCCCAGAAAGGATCCTAAACATTATGGACCCTCCATCCTTTCCTTCTCACCCAGGCCATCCCAGCTCACCAGAAAGACCTGTGCCTCATTCTTCCCCATGCACCTTAAGGCATCTAGAACATTCTCTAGTGCCAACCCTCTTGGCCACCAGGCACCATGGTCAGTGTTTACAACCTACAGACCTGGTCAGGCTAGTTCATTCACTCTCAGATCTTGTAGGTGCTCCCTGCACAGCTGGTGACACTGTCCTCAGCCTCACTGCAGTCCTAGGGGACATTCTCATGGGTGAACAGGAAAGCTGTGAGTTTAGTGACCTGAAGCAAAGTGCTGGTGCTGCCTACAGCGTGAGAAAGAAGGTGCCTTGGGTACCGGGGGCAGCCTATTGGGGAATGAGAATGGACACCAGCAGCTCAGCAGGCTCAGCCCTTTTGTTCCTCTGCTGAGCCCTCAGCCTGCAGGACCCTGACCTTCTGTAAATGAGTATAGGTCAGTAAATTCCAAGGGATTTTAACCTCATTTCCCCTCTTCACCCATGCCAGAAATCAAATATCTCTCTGGGACCCAGTCCCATTTTGAATGGCATGTGTTTTCTAACACTCTTCCAGTGGAATAACATTGAAAGCCTCTCTTTCATATTTTAAGGTCCTGGAACCCATAATTAAATCACATATGATCAAAGAACATTACTCATATTACCACTGAAATATACAGTTTCTATTTTCCTAGGCAGAGCAATCATCAATTACTAGAAAAACAATGTCCTTAAGCACTGGGACAATCATTTCCATCTTCCAAATTGTCTTTGGCTTCCTTTAGTTCATATATAGGCCCAACCCAGGCTGCACATTATACTGTGAAACATTCTTATTCATGGATTTCTGCACAAAGTTAGGATTCTGTTAGGAAGGAATAGGAGAAGGGGATGAATGTTAGGTAGGCGACCAACAGTGTCTACTTTTCATGGGGCAACCAGAACACTGATGTCATCTTTACTTAATGTTCATCAAATCCCCATAAAGCGGAGAAAAATATGGGTGGCTGCTAATTCCAGATGGAAAATACTACATAGAAATTACTTATAATAAATTTCAAAGTAAATTCACAACAAAAGACCAAAACACTGCCCTGCCTTCTACTCCTGGCTTCCTACTTCCCCTAAATAAGCTTTCACCCGAGGTAAAAGTCCACACTCCATTTGTCTTCCATAATGTGAGGAACCTCTTTTGCCTAAGCCTCCTCCAGCTTGCTTGAGGAGGGACTTGAAGCCAGTAAATAAGGTGCATTTCCTCTCACTGTGCATCTTTGTCTTGCAAATGTTCCTTTAGAGACAGAAAAGATGAAGTTCAAAGAACCACAGGTAGAAAGGGAAAGCAAGCTGTGTAAGGAAGACAAGCTTATCTCAGCATTATGTGGCTGACTGGCTGAAGAGTCAGAGGACTCAGTCATAAAGAGTTAAAAGAGGGAAACGTGGGACACCTGTAATAGCGTAATTAATCAAATATAATTTTTAAAAAGATATAAAGGGTTGTGCATAGTCTGGCTTCCCTGCCACTCCTGCCAGTTGCAAAGTGGTAATCAACTTTTGTCTCTCTCTGCTCAAGAATGACTGCGCTGTGACTGTAAGAACTCAAATCAGCTGACAATTCAGTTACCTTAAACTAAAAAGAAGATTGATTGTCTTATCTAAGTGAAAAAAGTAGGGAGGTGAGTGATGAGATGTGGTTCATGCAAGGTCATAGCTCTGCACTATGTAGTTCTCTTGGCTATGAAGAGGTATGAAAACTCCACGGATGACTTTCGTTTTTAAACTGCGGGAGTTCTGGACCTTACATTTGTGAGTACCAACTTCTATCCTAACATCCCAGGCAGAAGTTGTGAGATTCGTCCTAATTGGAGTATGTTGTTCACAAGCCTTCCTCCTGAATGGATGACCATGATCCGAAAATGGACGGTGTTCATTGTCTCCCGGAATTTCATTAACTAGGAATGACCCCTGGGCCCTGGGATGTTAGGTTAAACCATCTGAAACTGCTAATGGTCAATGATATTTGACTTGGAAAGACAATCATTTCATCTGGTTCAACCTACCACATGGGATGTGTATGGAAAAGGATGACGCCAGATGAAAACACAAGTATGTAGTTAGGAAAGTGCGCAGGAGACCGACACGCCGTGCCCAATGCGTGCTCATCGCACGGGGTGTGGGAAATATCTCTCTAACTGGCTTCACGGTGTACTAGCTATGTGAAGTTAAGTAAACTTTTAAATTTCTCTGTGCCTTGGCTTCCACATCTACAAAATGTAGATTACAATAGCATCTACCTCAACGGGTTGTTGTGAAGTTTCAATGAGTTAATACACAAAAATTTTAGAACAGTACCTAACTCTTAGCAGATTATAAACTATTATTATAATAATTACTGCTGTTGTCTTACTATTTCCAAGCAAACGCAGTGGCCTCCATCTGCCATCACCATGGCGCTCTGTGCATGCGTGGGCAACGTGCTATTTTGCGGCCGATAGCAGTCGCGGCAGTCCCAGAGTGCTCGTGTTCTGGGGGTCATGAAAAATTGGAGTCGTCATTCGACTACATTTCATCACACTGAGAGAAGGTTGTTTTCATTGTGTGCTTACCCACAGCGACTCTGAAATCACCACACTCTCGAGGCCAATTAGAGTTAGTGAATTACCCAAAGAGATAAAATTAATGAAATTTTCTGACATAACTGTCTTCTAGAAAGCGCAGAGTGCCTTGAGAGGCACAGACTCAAATAAGATGGCTCATTTCATGTGATTCTCAGTCCTAAGGGAAATGCCAGCTTGCTCATTCTTCCCTACTCTCTTAAAGGTGGTTGATTGGATAGTCAGTCAGTTTTCAAATCCTGGGCCTCAGTGTTATCAGTAGCATCCTTGAGAAATCATCTTGGCCTCTCCTTCTACCTCTAGCCAGAATTTTATCAAAATCATCCAAGGTTAGATGCGCAGCCATGCTACCCTGGGGTAACAGCTTGACCCCTACAAAAGCCTACCCATTTCCTCTGCCCTGTCCTCAGTGGGATCTAGGGCTGCATTGATGGAGCAGTGGCAAGGGCAATGTTGGATGACGGAGGTAGGGATGCAGGGTTCTGGCAGAGGAGTTATTCTAAAAGATGAGCAACACAGCCAACCCCTCCCCAGGCTGCCGCTCTTGCCATCTGTGCTGTGCGTGTGAGAGCATGAGCAGAGGAGCGCAGATGTCTTCTTCCATAAAATGAGATGTTTAGACTGCATGACCTTTCATCATGCTTAGCTACAAACTTCTAGGATTCCAGGGTTTGGAGGCTCCGGTGACATGCCTCCTAATCAGTTCCTGTCTAAGCTCCCAGAGGCACAATCTGTTAACACAGTTTATCCAGAGGCACACACAGTGCTAGGCTCCAAAGATACAAGACCACAGCAGGCTGTAACATGCTCTGCACCCACTAAGCAGAGGCTTCAGCAGAAATGTCTTTACAACACAATCGAAGGTACTATTTGAGCCAAATGTGATTTATATCTATTTGCATGGATATTTGGAAGGCCGTTGTGGAGGAATCGCCTTGAATTGATTTAGCCTTTTGCATAATGCCAAACTGTCATTGCTACAAAGATACCAGCCAGCCTTTAATGTGTGGGGATTCTATACAGGGCAACTAAGCTCTTTGCCTGCATTATCTCTCATTAACCCTCTGAGGTAAGATGCACTAGCCCCATATTACATATGAGGACACTGAGGTTAGGTTCAAAGGGGTTAAGTAACATGCCCAAGGTCATACAGCTAATGTATGATGTGATGGAGGTGAGACTTGAACTAGGTATCTGCTTCCACAGAGAATCTTCTTAATTTTAAAATGCCTGTGTTAAAGCTCCCTGGGAACACAAACCATTTACATTTCTTTGGGCCCCTTGCAGGACCCAACAGAGGGATGTACACTGACTGGAACCTTATGAACCTCTTTGATTCACCTTCTCTATCTACTGAGGTCAGCTAAACTCCACTTCAAACTTCTAACAGCTGTCCTGTCCACTTCTGGCTTCCACCACATCTTGTCATATCATCCATGACTACTGTGCACCAAACAAAAGCAAGAACTATTAGTCTTGGAAGCCTTCACAGGTATGACACGAATTCAGAAAATTTGGCTCTCGGCCTGCTGAAACTTGAGGAATCAAGCAAGCACATGTTGTTGGTCAAGTTTGGGGATTTTCCTAAAGATGTGTGGCTCCCTCAGCTTTCGTTCCACATTCTTTGGGTGTTTGGCTGGTTTTTCCATGTACAGCATTAAATTTAACTCCCCAGCCCTGATAACGTCTTAGTGCTGTTAAATGCACCAAGGTACTTGGTAATTCATCTTGCTCGAAATTTTCACAGCTCGGTAAGCATGCATGCATTATCACGGAAATCACTTTAATGTTTAACAAACATATCTGGCATACTCTCAGCATTCACATTTTCCATTTTCACCTAACTTGTCACGAAACGTGCGATGTATATACAAATAAACAATTCATGCAGAGGTGATCTTTCATTCTGTCTAAGAAAAGTCATTCAAGTTTTAGATTCTCTTGAGAGACAGGTTTCTCATTTCTCAACAGGCTCCGTGTTTTGCCTCTGAGTCGCTGTCTCCCCAGAGTGGTAGGTCCTTCTTCCACGTAAGACCCAGTTTCAGATTCACCCTGTGCATGAATGTTTCCCTGGGTAGTAACACATCTATTGAATGCTTGTATGCAACCTGTGCAACACTCCCAGTGCTGAGTTGATAGCCTCTGGGTTACTAGGTCACGTGAGTGTGGTCTCTTCCATTAGACTGCAGGGATTTGTCACAGTTTCTTCTCTTTCTCTTTTGCTCCTCCCACACTCTTTTGTGTTTCTCATGGTGTTGTATCCTCTGTTAACACTCCATAAATGTGTTTCAGTGCTGGGCACCAGGATATCATGTTTCTTTGAAAATATCCTACAAAGACCCACCAGCCACAGGGAAGGTATCCCAAGGAATATGAGAAAAATATAGCCTGCTCCTTCCTTTTAGATAGCCCACAACTGAGTTAGAGAGGTCAGATTTTATAGGTAGAATAATAAACAATACAAGTTAGCATGGTAGATTCTTGGCGTTTTCCAATACGTGATGTTAATGAGCTTCCCTGTGACAGAAGATACCAACTGGCAAGCAGCCAGACTGTCCAGCATATATGCAAAGCTTGTCCCATATGTTGTTGCCTAACAGAGCATTTACAAACTTATAAATTATCTGCCAATTATTTTTAAAAATAGGATATGTCACAAATATCTACATTTCTAGTTTCTCTCTAAAAATCAACTATGATTCCCTTTCGGAAAACAGGCAGTGCTGGATCCATATCCCCATTCCAAGATCCCTTTGGATGGGTATGACTCTTCCCTTTTTCCATAGTGCTCATCATTTCCTACTTTTTCCCTAGCACTGAGTCAGGGGGCAGCTAACATTTATTCATATTTTCCCCTTTAAAAAAAACCCTGGAGTTTTTTCTTCAGAAGAACAGGGAAGAGAAGTAGACTGAGAAAACTGTGTGGTAGCGGTAGTGGTGTTGTTTCAAAGATGGGAGAGTGGGGTGGCCACAGTCCTGTGGAAAAGAAGACTACGACCACATAGTATGTTGGAATGGAAGAACACAGCTCAATGTTTCATTATGAAATAAGATACGATAAAAACTACAATCGGTGTACTGGTCAGGAACACATTCAGATGCAAGTAATAGAAAACCCGAAAACATTGGCTTAAGTAAGTATGAGGGTCAGCAGCTCTGCAACGCTGTCAGAAACGCAGAGCCCTTGCCTCTTTCTCTTTTGCCATCTTTTGTGCAGTTTTCATGTTCATGAGTGAAAAGCACGTCTGCACGTCTCCGGTAGAATGAAAGCAAACAGACAAAAGGCAGCCCTCCCCAGGATCTCTGCCCGTGTCCCATAGGCCAGGACTCTGTCCTGCGTCTATTCCTAGTTGCAAAAAAACTGGAAAATCAAGTTCTAGACTCTAGACATGAGAAAGACAGAGGAAAAGGGGGTTTAAATGACATTCGAGCGTACCCTTCAATGTTATTGCCACAATCGGTATATGGAAAGCTAGGTTTGGAATAGACGAGAAGTGAAATTGTAGAATGAATTCATGAACCTGTCCTCTTCACTCATCCAGGTGGCCCTGTAGGCATCTGAGGTTGCAATCCTTGGTCCGTGACCTATTGTAATTTTTGTGAATGTAAACTTGAATCATTCAAGGTGGGAGCCTGGTATGCACAAGGAATCACTTAGCTGAATGTTGGAGCTCAATGTACCTCATAGCATCCCCCTCAAAACTGGGCTTTGCTTCCCTCTGTCAGGGCCCATGTGGTAATTTTGGTAAAATAATAAAATTTTATTTCTTTATAAGAAATGGCCCTATAATGAAAGCCAACCAGCTTTATAAGTAACTTAAGTCCTATATTTATAGAGTCATTAAGAGTCGAAAGGAACACTAAAATTTTTCTACCACATTTTATTGCATTGTGTGTGGGATATTATTGTGTAATAATAATATTTGCAATTTTGGGGATTCACTAAGTCTTCAGAATATATCTCCACTGAATTCCAGGGGTCTACTGTGTGTCATAAAATACTAACTGTGTGGCAGAGATTAGAGTGATGGACCCTTAGGGAATCAGGGGAGGAATTAATGTGGGCTGGACTAATGAGGAAGATTTACACCATTCACTCTAGGAACTACAGACACTCAGGCAGACTGAGTTAAAACGATAGATTCTTTTTTTTCAAGATTATGGCAACATCTCAGTTATCTGGAATTCAGACATCTTGTAAATTCCCCTATTGAGAACACCAAGCACAAAAGACTGTTGAAATAGCCCAAAGAGATCTCACAAAGCCCATGTACTGAAATGGAAATGTTTTATTCCTAAAAAACTTCACTCAGAGACTATTTACTCCTACTTCATTTAAAGTTTCACTAAGATTGGTTACTCAGTCTTGTAGTCCAAAGTTAAGTAGACATGGCTGATTTAAGCAGAAAGCAAAGAAGTAGACCTAGTGATAGAAGTGAGAAGTTACACCAACAGAATGACAGCACAGAAGAATACGAGAAATATTCTAAAAATCAGAATCCTAAAGACACGGTCACCCGGAGCCATCTAATGAGAGGACTCGTAACACTTAGGCGAGTCTCAGATCAGTACAATGATGAGGGTTTTAGCCCTCATTCTGACTGATCAAGAACATTTAGCTTGTGTTGAGAATCACTGTTTAGGAAGTCAGAGAAATATGTTTTAGAATTCAAAAAATATTTTCATTTAAATGGTTACAATAAATACGTTCCTACTCTTAAAGGAAATAAGTTTCAGTTATCTGAAAAGTTCTTGTTGTGGAGAACTTAAATCCCTGAGAATTCTGGAGAGACTGTGACAGCTGTATCCACAGAGGTGAAGTTGTGTATAATATGTTCCATTTGTAAAAGCATAAGAAAATGATCAATGTTCAGAAGATAACCATCCTTTACCTATAATCCAAGCCAAGCTACAAATATTGCCATCCTTGAATACAGAATGAAATAAACATGTTCAAGGATATTTATTGACCCATGCTAACTCCTTCAGTCAATTTGATTCCAGTACAAATTGCCTCCAAAGCACGCCAACCCCCCTCCCTTTCACATGTAACACAGGCAAGACTGGACATTACAAGACAGAAAACAGAACAACTAAAGCAGCATAATGTTCATTAACCACAAGCATATGGAACACTCAAGCATGTTTTAATGAGTGTGATTCAACTGAATCACAGTACTGAGATGCATCACTTCCAGTAAATGCACACTAAATATTTCCATTAAAGGCGTATAGAGTAACAGTCTCAAAATCAGGCCATTCTGAATTACTCTTCTGCTCAATAACTCTGCTGCATAAAAGGGTATACATTCTATGGTGTTTGATTCCTCAACAGGAAATAATATAGAGCTAACCTGCAGTTGGTTCTTCTCATTTCACTTTGATAGTCAGGGTGTGCTTTCTCCTCCAACTCAAATGGAGGAAAGGGCTGGACTTTACTGAGTGCCTTCACTCAGGTGTTTCCGGTCAGGTCAGGCAGCACCGTGTGCCCAGGGGTGGGATAAACGGCAAGGAAAGAACACTGCTCGGAGGCCATGAGAAAAAGAGGAAATGAACATCCTGTCTGCATCTGTGAGTCTAATGTGAGGCCCACCATCTGCAAGAAAAACAAGGTTTTGGGAGAGCATCTAGAGATCAAAAGGTTAAATATAGATAGGTAAAGAATGTTTCTGAGGTTGAAAACTAAAGCATGTTTCTTTCGCTATCAACCTCTCAAACTAGGAATCATGATCATCATCATCATCATCACCCTCGTGCTTTTTACATCACCTACCTTTTTTTCAGGATTTCATATGAATAAAGCTCTACACCAAGTATTTTACATGCATACATGTTCTCATTGAATCCACTGAGGTAGTTACACTTCCTCATTCTTATTGCTAAGGAAACAGAAAAGTATAAAGAGACTTGCTTAAATGGTAGAAAGTGGTAGAATCAGGATTTCAAGCCAAGCATCTGAGTCACTGATCAATGTTCTTATGTTCACCAAAGTAACCACATCACCCTACAACTCCTCCATGGAGTCAGGCTCAAGGAAACCCTCCAGTCCTGCTTGGAGGAAGAGCTCAGTCTAAGAAGGGAGTCAGTGTAGAAACGGAGGTGTTCAAGCCCTCCAGGGCTCACACAGACAGACTCAGACTCTGGCCTTTGCTGCTCTTTGACCCCCTACACCTCCCTGTTAACATTTCTACTTGTCATTGTTCTCCAAGTCTCCTTTCACTGTTATGGCCAAGTTTGGTGTGACTACAACCCAGCCATGTAGTTGTACGCCAGAGAGGGTAAGCATGATTGATCTGTAGAGAAAGGGCTTTCCTCACTGCATTGATCTTTAAACATATATAAGATTAATTGTCTAGTCTTAGAGTTGCCGGGTATTAAAAAGCCCCAGGTAAGTTTTCACATCATCTTGTGGTTTCCTATTAGCCACCTCCCAGTCATCCCAAACATGTCTCCTAAGATCCTTTTCATTTTTACATAAAGTCAGTTGGCTTCTCTCTGCTAAAATCTTTCAGAATTATTTTCCTCTGGGTCATTGTTCCTAGATCTTTAAAAATTTTCATCCCTTTAATTAATTGGCCCATGGAGATGAAGCCAAATCCTAGACTAGCCAGGAGGAAGAAATGTTCCATAAGGAAGGGAGGAGCAAAACAGTTATCTGTGTTTCTACATGCCCTTCTGTCCCACCCCAGTCATTACTTTTGCTTAGAGGAAAAGGAAGAGATGAAACGTTTCCTTTGTAGTTAAACAGTGGGAACCAGCTTCTTCCTC
This sequence comes from Anoura caudifer, assembly GCA_004027475.1. NCBI lineage: Eukaryota > Metazoa > Chordata > Mammalia > Chiroptera > Phyllostomidae > Anoura > Anoura caudifer. The sequence goes on along the minus strand of PVKU01002345.1, from coordinate 40,942 downwards.
CTTCCTCCTTTCTTCTTAGAGAAACCACCTGCTTGTTTTTTCCTGCCTGTTGTTCGTTTCCTCTGAGAATGAAGCTTTTAAGTGATTTGCATGCTTGGGTAGCCAACAGAACTGAATTCCTGCATTTTTCCCCACTCACCACCATACTCTTTTACCAAGGCTGCCACCAGCTTCTCATGGCCTTTGCCAGAGTTGCCCAATCTCTGGAGAACTTTCTACTCATGAAAACCAAACAGAGCTAGTTCACTTTCCTACCACCCCCAAACTTACCACCAACACCTCCAAAGTCTGTCCTGACCCGGCCTACACAATGGGTTGGAGGAAAAGGAGGGAAGTTGGCTCAGCTGGAGTAAAAAGAGGCTGGTGCAGAAAATGGGAAACTAAGGGACTATCAAGGTCAGTCCCAGGGTGAAGAGCTGCCCAGGCAGGGCTAGGCAGAGCAAGAGCCAGAAGCCACAGAAGGTTGAATTGAAAGCAATAGTACATCGGCTTAGAGTGAAGCAAGAGTGGGAACCAAGAGAGGGGATGAGTCACATGGAATGACCTAATGCCCAGGTCCAATCCAAAGGAGGAACCAGGTCAAAACAAGTCATGCCAGGACAAGCATGAGTCTGAGGGGAATCCAAGGGCAAGAATCAAGAGGCAGAAACAGGGCAGAGCTGAAAGGAAGCAGAAAGAATCAAGTGTAAAACAAGAAGATGGGGGAGAAGGATGTGGTATGATATCCAAGGGCAGAGTTTAAATTCCACCACTCAAGAGAAACGTCCCAACTATCTTTTTGTGTCAGTTCATTCTAGAAGCACATGTAGGTCTGCGCACATAAAACTACCACACGCGGTCTCTAATGTCTTGCTGTTTATGACCTGAGGTACTGGTTTCCAATAGATAACAGAGACAAGTGAATCCAGCGTCACCACGTACACTATTCCTTTGCTAGTTAGGTGGCAGGCCTGGACTCAAGTCCCAGTTTCACTAGTTAATATGAAGTTGACCTACAGTTAATTGGTTCTGACCCACAAAATGGCAATTTCGTATGTTTTGACCTGATATCACCTGAGCTTGGACAGGTTACACTACTGCTCCGAGCCTCAGTTTCCTTTTCTGTAAAATGGAGTTAGTAACACCAAACGTGCTGATGAAGGCACATATTTTAAGGCACTTTGTATAACGTCTCGCACCTAGTAAATGCTCAATAAATTTAGCTATTAATATACCTAGTTTTCAGGGATAATAAACACTTTGGAATTAAATTTGATGGTAAAACATTAACAATGCCCTCTGAGTAGGGAGCCTTAGACAGACATCAAATGCTCTGGGTACCCTGTATATAAGGGCCACAGTGAGCTGTTTTATACACAAGTAACTCACGTGCCAGTGGAGCCTATGCTTAAAACCATACTTGGGTTTTGGAGTCAGCCAGACAACGGTGACTGACACCTAGCTCCATGACTGAATGACCTCAAGCCAATCACTCAAGCTTTCTGAGCCTCAGCCCACTCCACAGAAATCTGAGTTGAATACCAGCACCTGCAGAGATACCGCCTGTGGCATGTCAGCACAACACATGGCACGTTGTGAGTGCTCAGTGGACGGCAGTCCTTCCATGCCGACCAGCCCTCGATTCTGACCCTGCCTGGTCGCTGATTTCATCTCCCAGCGGGAAGCTGCACCAACTCTTGTATAGGAAGGAGAATGTTAAGCACACCCTCCTGTCCTTTGTCTGTTTGCCCATTTCCCACCCAGTTCTAGGACTTGTCATGCCTGGAGAGCCTAGATTCACTGTGCTGCCTTCGGCTGACCAGTTTTGTTAGGTGGTTGGTGGTCCCATCTCAGGCAAATGTGGGAGATGGTTGGCTTCAGCTTGGAACAACTCTTACTTTGCTTGTGGTTTTTGAGTTTCAGGTTGGAAAAGATTTCTTGGCAGGTGGAGACTTTCTCATTAAAAATAAAACAGCTTGTTTCTTTCTCTCTCTTTTTAAAGATTCATCAGGTTTGTAGAAAATCAAATGGCTCTTATGAAGGAGAATATTAATTGGTTTAGCAGAAGGGTCATTGAGGAGCAGAGAGAGAACATTTCCTTCCACATGCAGATGGATTTCAGAAATTGGTGCAAACGGTCGGCAAAGACACACTGGGTGCAGCTGAGGCTGAAATGTCTGCAGGCACTTGGCTGAGCTTGGTCTGCCTGCTGCTTTTCCCAGTGGGAAGCTGAGCGATAGCAACAGCACTGCAGACAGATTACATGTTGCTACTGGGAATCATGTTATGTCATCTCCTGGAAAAAAATCTGCACAAACATGCCAACTTTCTTTGGTGAAATCAAAGGCCCACTCCTCTCTTTCATCTTCCCGGCCCTACACCTCCCGGGCTCACAAATTGCTGCATGTGGCTCACCCTCTGCATTAGGATCAGCAGAGTTTATCAGCTCAGCTCAAGGAGGGTGAGTAACCCATGCTGCATAAACAAACCAAAAAGGTGAAGTGGAAGCGGCTAACACACCTAAGTACACACCATCATAACCACAGTGGGCAGAAGTAACAAGGGCCATGGGACAACTTCATTTTGTTGCAAGAGAATGAGATCTAGGAATGCTAGAGCATAAAGGAATGCTTCTGTTGGAATTACCAGCCTAGGAAAAGGTATTGGGTTCAATTAATGATTCAATCAAGCTTCTTTTTTCCTCCCCCACCCCCTTTTAGGTGTATAACCTATAGATTCAAGATGGTCTTCTTTATGGACCCTGTAGGAATAAGTTTTAAGGCCAAGAAGAAAATTAGAGCTGGACAGTTAGCCTCTATTCCAGCTTCAGGGGATTTTATGCCCCATTCAGCAACACATCATACTGGCCCAACAAATTGTACCTGAGAATCCACTGGATCAGAAGACGAAACCAATAGGAATTCCTGTGACAGCTAAATATGAGACATCCAGAAGCCCTACCCTTCGGAAATGACTCCTTTCTCTCTAAGTCTATTCTGGGATAAATCAATCTTCACTCAGGGAAATAGGGTGAAACCGAAGGAGTCTGGGGAATGTTGTGTATTAAATAGCCAGCACCCCACTCCTGTTGATTGCATGTAATATACTGGGACAAAAAGGTCACATTACAGTTAGCGTCTTGCCTGAGAGGTAGTTTTTACCAAAGCAACGGCAAATGGCATTTTCTTTTGCTCTATGGGTTTCTGTGTTACCTGTAGCAGCAGTTCCTGAGTAGAAAACCGAAAAAGTCATTCGTAGTCCCCCTTGTCCATGGATTCCTTCCACAGTTTCACTTACCTGCGGTTAACCTGGGTCTGAAAATATTAAATGGAAAGTTACAGAAATAAATAATTCATAAGTTTTAAATTGCATGATGTTCTGAGTAGCATGATGAAATCTTGTGTTGTTCCGTTTCATCCCGCCTAGGATGTGAATCATCCCTTTGTTCAATGTATCCACGCTGCACACGCTCCCCACCCATCAGTCACTTAGTGGCTGGCTTGGTTCTCCCATCAGCTCTCTTGGTAATGCTCTGTTTGTGTTCAAGTAACCCTTCTTTTACTTAATAATGACCCCAAAGTGCAAGAGGAGTGATGCTGGCAATTAGGATATGCCAAAGAGAAGCTGTGTACAGTACAATAAGACATTTTGAGAGGGAGAGGCCACATTTACATAAATTTTATTACAGTATATTGTTATAATTGTTCCATTTTATTTAAGATTTTATTTATTTATTTTTTAGCAAGAGGGGAAGGGAGGGAGAAAGAGAGGGAGTGAAACATCTGTGTGCCAGAGAAACATCGATGGGTTGCCCCTCACACACCCCCCACTGGGGACCTGGTCCAAAACCCAGGCATGTGCCCTGACTGGGAATCGAACTGGCAACCTTTCAGTTCCCAAGCCAGCACTCAATCCACTTAGCCACACTAGCCAGGGCTGTTCTATTTTATTATTATCATTATTAATATCTTACTGCACCTAATTTATAAATTAAGCTTTACCAAGGGTACATATGTGTAAGGAAAAACATAGTATTGGGTTAGCCAAAAAGTCTGTTTAGTTTTTTCCATAAAATAAAAGACACATTTTTCATTTTCACCAATAACTTTATTGATTTGGATAGTTTCACTATGTCGGCTATCTCCCGCTATTGGCTTCTAGTGGGTAGAGGCCAGGGGTGCTGCTAAACATATTCCAATGCTTAAGACAGCCCCAGAGCAAAGAATTATTTGGCCAAAATGTCAATAGTGCCAAGAAACTTCGCAAACCACTTTTGACACATTCAATTGGTCACAGCACCTTCTCCACACACTGCACAAATCTTATTTTTGTATTTTAGTTGTGTTTTTACCTTTCTTGAAATAATAAAGCATAACATGCTGAAAATGTTGTGTGTTTTCTTCCATCTTCAATATTAAAATGGCTGCACAAAAACTCACCAATTTTGGTAAGTTTTTTTTTAATACACGCTGATATCACAGCTGTCACAATACAGTCTAACAAAATTGTTTAGAATGAAGTTAAAGACAACTAAGCGCTATTAGAGCCATCGTAGGGAAAAAACTAAATCAACTTTTTCTACAACCCAGTATATATAGGGCTCAGTACTGCCCAGTTCCAGGCATCCACTTGTGGATGGGGGGACTACTGTATTTAAGTATCTCTCAAGTAATGACAACTTGAAGCTCTCTTCATTCTCTCTTCCCTTTATCCTCCCTTCTTGAGGGTGGTAAATTAGCCACCAGCATTTCCCAGGTGAAGTCACTCGGTTCATGAAACATGGTGAAAAGAGAACCATGAAAGTCCAGAGAGCTAGCCAGCTAATGATGGTCTAGGTACTTACAGCATCATTTCCCATCTCTTACAATGATGCTGTTAGAACACAGTGGCAAACACAAGGCCTGTGGGCCGAATGCGGCGCTCCACCTTGTTTTATCCAGCCCGGCACCTTGTTTTGTCCAACCCTGCACCTTGTTTTATCCAGCCCGGCACCTTGTTTCCACTCGGTGGCAGAGCTGAACCCCTTGCCCCTAGTTAAGGAGTAGTTACATTTATACAGTCTAAAATTACATCCGGCCCTTTGAAGGCAACAGCAAGGCTGATGTGGCCCCCGGTGAAAATAAGTTTGACACCCCTGTCTTAGAAGAACCTCTTTTCCACTGTGGGAAAATGGCTTCTACTGGTTTTCTTACCTACTTCTTGATGATGCTGTGAGAATTAAGGGGTCTGCAATCCACTCCTAACTTCCCAGGTAAAGGGTTCTCTGTGAATCAATCGCTTATTTCAAGGGAGTGGAAGGGATGGTGAATGCCATCATACAAACGTAGTATCTGAAAGTAAGCTCCAATAATGGCTGTTAATATAGTCATGGAGGTTTACTGAGATTTTTCTATGTACAGGTAAAGCTCTCCAAGAGCTTTATATATACCTCAAAATAACCTTATAAGTTAGGCAATGTTATTATCCCCAACTGACAAATGAAAAACTGAGGCACAGAAAGATTAGGTGATAACTCATTTAACATCATGTAAGTAGTAATCAGTAGCCCGAGGCTTCAATTCCAGGTCATAGAACCCAGGCTCATAACCACTGCATTGTGAAAATGTGCGTGAGATCTATAAAGGCCCCTGTTTCTACTGTATCCTATTTAAGTTACGTCTACAAAGTAGAAAAGATGATGTAGTTAAATTTCTTTCTGTAAGGCTAGGATTCTCTCTGGCACGTTCCAGCTGATCTAATGACTTTGGGATGAGTTAAACATAAATTACTTCTCCTCTACACCCCCAAGGCTTAGCTGGTACCTTCAGATTGCTCCCCCTGGAGGAGGACTTTGGGACTTCAACATAAACTCAGTTGAATGTACTAGAGGCAAAACGCCTCCACAAGCAGCGTAAACCCTAACACTGTATGTGGCCAGGGCCAGCAATGCAGTGCTCTGCTCACTGGAATCATGTCAGGCATTCCTAGATGCTAATTTGTAGCCTGCTGTTGCCCAGATGAGTCCCTCAGCAGGCTTGTCAGCCACAGTTGTCAGAATTCCACAGTCCCCTAAAGTCCTTTCTTCCTTTGTAATCAGGGTTGGAGCAAAGGGTGGGACAGTTGGGCCCCAGTAGACTACACAAGGCCACCAACCAGCACGCAGAGCCTCTGGCAAAGATCACGGTGCCTCCAGTTCCTTAACAATGTTGATGGTCCCTTGTCTTTCATTAAGCTACCCGAAAGTTGATCTCTTGATGAATTCCACAGGGAAAATCAAGGAGAGTTTATTTTCAGACAGTTTAACAGCAACCAACTTAAGAAGTACCTGAAAAAATAATAATAAATACTTCCCCAAGGAGCAAATTAATATAAATACCCCAGGAGTTATTCCACATAGATCTGTTTAGAAAACATCCAATTAGGGTAATGTGCATCACATTTCAAGGACCAAAGGGACTGTTTTGCTTCACTCCATTTTGCCGTTGTCGATACTCCAGGTTTCTAAAGGAATGATGGTTTTTCACAGGTACAGGAGCAGCATATCTTCTCAAGGGAAACACCGGGAGCTATATTTGGTGGGACAGTATCTTGCTCCCACTCTCATTTTGAGAGGCAACTGCCTCTTAACAAGAGTCAAAATGCAAGTTATTTTGGACCAATGAACAGAGCCTAATAAAAAGGACAAACTTCACCGTGGCCAAATTATGTGCCTATTGATGCGACTCTGAGAACAACCCACTTGTGCTTTTATCTCCATTTAACAAAGAATATGAGCATTTAGTTTTTCTGATATAAAATGAAGGGTTCTCTTGTCCTGTTAATTTTTATTGAGCTTCCGGAAGGCCTCTGTCAACCTAGCTTCCAGATAAAGGTCCCCTAGTGTGGTCTCATTCCACAGAATGTAAAAGTATTGGGGTTGACCCTTGAGTTAAAGTCCAAGTGTCACTTCACTACTCTTCCGTGAGAGGATGAACTTTACTATTAGACCACTTGACGGATGGGGACGCTGATGTATGAGAGTGGCGTGGCAAGGAAGACGGGCTCAAGCCCTGCTCTCAGCCACCGTGTCTTCCTATGCACAGCCTTCGGATTGGGTGGCCCCTCATGACAACGCAAAGTTAGCTCTTCCCAAAACAGGTGACAAAGTTCCAAATGAAGGTGGACTGGTCTGGCTTTCTGACCTGAGCTTTCGAACCTCCCACATTTGGCAGGTCAAGGCAGACCCACTTACAGACCCAGTTTTGCCTGTCTGTCTGTAAGGCTGGTATGTCTAAAGCAAATTGGGACATTTAAGAAAGCAATCGTTTGTGTCTTTGACACATGAAATGCCTACCAGGGTCTTTTCCTGTTCATTATCAAGATTAATATGAAAATGTGCTACTGGGAGCAGAAGAAAAGCAGCATTTCAATGACTTTTAGTCTCAATGCAATGCAAATTTTGGTCGTTCAAATGCAGAAAGTGCCTCATCTTCTTTGCTTTTGGCCAGGAATAGATCATTTATTACCCCTCACCACGAAAACCATGGCAGGGCCCTCATTATCTCATATCCATGCTTTCTAAATCAATCAGCTCTCTGCTGCACTGCTGGGCTTTTTAATTTAAATCAGCTAAAGTTAGAATGTGTTTTATAAAAATGTCAGAGCCTCATTAAGTGTGGTTTTGTGTTGGTCTTGTCTATCAATTTTTGGTTGACAATGTTAAGGAAATTATTTCTCTAAGAATTCTTACACTAAGACTCCTCTTTAAATTTTTATGGAACTCTTCTTAGAAATCTCAACTCTGGCTAAAAATCAAGATGCTCCAAATTACTAATATCTCTAAGTCGTCGCTTTCAGAATGTATGCAAGGTTTCTAAATGCTTCCCCACCTTTGAATTCACGTGGTGAATAAAGTATTCTAAAAGCTGGAACCGGACCAGTGTTTCTCAGGGAGCTTTCGGAGTGTGACAACTCTTCTCGGACAGGACTGTCCACCCCAGTACCGGACCTTTAGCTTCCCTGCTCCTCCGCTCCACCACATGCCAGTAATTCTTCTCAGTTATTATGACAACCGAAAAACCCTCCACACATTTCCAAACATCTACTGAGGCCTGGTCTGCCCTTGTTGAGATAAGATTAAAACAAGAATTTCAAAATCCTCACACCTGACCAAAAACAAACCGAATTACTTGCTAGCCACAAAGTCTGTCCTCATTCTCAGAGCTCTCCCACCTACTTCAACTCCTAAAACTGTGTGCTTGGCTTTCCTACTTAGCGATGCTGCCTGAACTATATTACTCTTTCACTGTTGATAGAGGTCTTGACCAGGTCCATAAATGGTGACCTTCTTGAGGGTGGAGATCTTAGGAAACACATCTTGTTGTGCCCCCACGTCAAGCAGAGTCCTGGCAAATAGTCACTGACTTTATATTGAATGAATGGTTGATGAATGGGTGAAGAGAGAGGACCTAAATTCTGGTCCACTGGCCAATGGCTTAAATAAGAAAAACAGGACATTCTGTCTCTATGCTTCCTACTTGTCTTCATGGCTTGCTGGGGTTGTGGATTTTGACTACAGCATGGCGACTATGGGGTTCTTTTGGCCTCATCCTAACACAGGGAGGGACACAACAGTAGGAAAATAGTGAAGTGTGTGGCGGGAGCAGCAGGTATGCAGGGTTGTACAAAAGTAGGTTTACAGTTGTAAATACGTGAAACACAGAGTTAACACACTCTGTTAACACACACAGAGTTAAAACACTTGTGTTATTATTTATTGTTGTATTATTTTCCATATGAACAACTATATACCTACTTTGCCCCACCCTGCGTTAAAGTGACCACAAATTGTGTGTGTGAACACACACATATGCAGACACACTCAGAGAGTGTGTCAAATCAAAACTTGATGATTTAGGGATAAAGATTTTCCTCTTGAACCAACTCCCTAACACAGCCCTATGTTTATTCATTTGTTCCATGGTTTCCATTGTTGCTCTTTTACTAAGACACTTAACAGATGCCTCTGAAGGCGTCAAACCACTGTTGTTTTTTTCTTCCCATCTCAATATCTTTTTCAGTAAACAAATTTCCAGAATATATTTTCCCCTTCATGGAAACGTGTTGGGCAGAAGAAAAAGTCAGAATTACATATTTTTAAAAGGTCATTTTTCTTATCAGCGACCAGGGAGTTAGAAATAAACCACCACTGATTCAAAAGGCAAATACTAATCCTTTCTGCTTCTGTAGCCCCAGTGAGGGCTTTCTCCCATGAGATAAATGGAAATTATCCTCAAATAAGAGGAAAGGTGGAAAATACAGCAGATTTCACAATCAAGCTTGAAGGTGAGTGAACTATGGGTCACATCTGGAGAAAACAATGCAAAAATGGAAATTCGAAGCTAAGTTTTTTCCCCAGGTGGTGACAAATCCACACCGATCCAATTTGTTCCTCTTTCCCTATCTCTATAGCTCTTAACAGCACACAAGTGTAAGGTGTCTGACCTCTAGGATGTAAGAAGAGTGCCACCTATAGCCTTCACCTCGTTGAAAGAAGGGAGGAAGGAAGGAATTGTTTCATCCACAGACGGAGCCAGGCTGTAACCAGTGGCCTGGAAACACTGAGCACATGTGTTTTGGTGGGGGTCGGGGAAGGCACCTGACTCTTTAGGGGGCCTATGTGTATGGTCAAACACCAAGCTTTGGTTCAGAGAGCTTTGTCGGTCTGTCCTTCTCTCTGTCTCTATCTTTGTCTCTGTCTCTGTCCCTGTCCCTCTGTCTCTATCTCCATCTCTCTCCCTCCCAGGCCATGCAGTTCCCCATTGCATCATTCCATTCTGACTCACCTCCTTGGTCTGAGGTAGGGAAGAGGCTGACTTAGGCCACTAGGACACCATCCCCAGGAAACTAAGCACCTCTGTGTGCATCCTGGTTCCCCGTTTTCAGAACACTGCCCCCACGGATGAAAGACAAAGAAAAAATGATCATGCTTCAGCAGCTACCAGTTCTAGTGCAACTGCTGCTAGTCCAGCAGAAAAGTCTTAGGATGAGTTCAACCCATTAACTCCTTCCTGCCTATCAGGAGGAGGCAACATGGGGACACCACTCATTGGGGCCACTAAGCAGGAGTCAAATGGAACCTAATCTGCTGAACTTGGACCTAAGCCTAATATTAATATCATTCAAGTGAAAATTGAAATACATTTTAAAAATCAACACATTTTGAAATTTGATTGTTTTAATTCAAACTAAAATAATCAAATATCCTCCATCCAAATTAAACCTGATCTAGATTGATATGTCACTTTTTTCTAATCTTGAAGGTATTCCTATGATAGTTTCTCCACAGCACTGGGCAGCCAATTTCTATCTTGGCAACCAATTCAATGATGACAATACCCACCCCCCCACCCCGACAGGTTGACAACGAATATAGCTCCAGTCTGCAAACTTGGTCTCCTTGCCAGGCAGTTTAAAAACCATTCACATAGTTCAGCTTGGTTTTGAGTGTTCAGACAACCCACTGATCCAGGAACATGCTTTTGTGTATTCCTATGCTATTATAAATCAGACCCAAAGGGGCAGAATGAATGGACTGCTTGGCCATTTCAAGCAACCCTTCTGGCTGTCACGGGTGGAGGAGAAAATGAAGGAGTGGCAGAGAGTTATCAGCAGTTATTTTTACTGGGGGAAAAGTTACATGTCCAGTGCCAAGCACATCTGTCTGACTGCTTTGTCTCTGATTGTCTCCATTTTTTCCTCCTCACTCACATACACACGTACCCTCTTTAATTACTGGCAGAAAACAGTGTGTTCTGCACACTTCATAACATCTGTGCAGGCCTTAATTAATCCAACTCTCACACAGTCTCCATAGCAACGATGCTTAACAGGCTCAGTCTCTGCATTCGAAAATCTTTCTCAAAGCAAGGGATTGAAAATATGGCCATTACCAAAATATGTTTACATTAATTCTAATGTCAGATATAATGAGAACTTTGCACAGAGGGTGTTTGCATAGACAGACCAAGTTACAAGATCACAGTCAGCATCACCATAGTAAAATCAACTGCTTCAAACCAGGAATACATGTTAACACTAATTTTTCAAGGTATTGCAAACAAAAAAAATTCTATTACTACCTTTACGTTACAAGAATTTCTGTGCTATAGAAGATTAATGACCGCAGTTACCTGATGGAACATACAATGCCTGTGTGGGGGAAGCTAGAAGAAATGCCAGAGTTTAAAAAAAACTCATCAGGAGGTTGCTTCCTGACTTTTGGCTCTCCAGACCTTAATTAAAAGCCTATTGGCCTTTGCTGGCACCTGCCAACTTCTTACCCAAATTACAGCTGGCCAGCAGCAGAGAAGAGGACTAAGGCTTTCCAAGGAGGCCATGGACGCTGCCAAGGGAAATGTCGAGCACATTTCTGAGAGTCTGTTTTAGCTCCATGGTCTGTGTAGATGCTCTCCTTGATGCAGGCTGTGTTTGGGTTTGTATTTAAAGCTGTTATGTTACAGGTTATAAAAATAAGCACTGACAACTATGTGGAAAACCTGCTCAAATGTTATACATGGTGTAGGTGTAGCTGGGGGGAGTAGTGGTCAAGAAAGCGTAAAAACATGAAGCCAGGCATTTACCCCCAAATGGTATTTCAGTCCATACTGGCTTCTGTCGTTAAATGTTAACTTAGGTTGCTAACAAGAAGTAAACCATTCATCAGAGTTCCTGCTCCTTTTCCCTTCACTGCTTCCTTCTTTGAATAGGCAAACAACCCAACGCCAGCTGAGAAAGGAGAAGAAAAGAACTTAAACAAACCCTTGAGTAAGTAAAAACATATTTTAGTGGAAAAATTAGATCCCTTTTATGATATAAAATGGGACCCTCAGTTGTGTCTGTGAACAAGGAGAGGACCTTCCCAACCCTTCTTCAGTGACTAGAATTCTGTGGAGCCTGGGAGCATGGGCTCTGGGGGCAATTTATCCCCAGATTGCTTAGGGACAGAGCCACGCTGAGAGAGGAGCTGGTGGGTGTCCCCAGGCTTATGAATAAAAGAGGGGTCACTGGAGGAGGTGGGGGCTGGGAGTTCTTGCCGAAATAAGGGGCCAGTTCTCCAATGTACCTATAATATCTAGAGAAATTAGCGAAGAAAATATAATCCTATTTTCTCACCAAGTTCATTCTTTGTCCTCAGGCAATTGTATGAGACTCTTGGCTGTTGGCAGTAGTATTTAAAACTTCTGACTTTCTGCTTTTCAAAGAGTGTTATTGGTAGGCACACAACTAGGAATCAATTAATGGCATGTTGAAGTTTCTCAGCCATGAAGCTTCTACAAAACTACTAAACCATGGTCCCTCTTCAAGTTACTTCACCCAAAATGATATTCAATCATCAACTTGAAGTGATTGCTTTGAACCCCCAAGCCAGAGGCAATGACTGTAATGGAAACAAGAGCAGGATTCTAGTTCTAGTTCTGTCACCTCTTTGATCTCAGATTTCCAAAGACTCTTGTTCATCCACTCATCCCTTCATTCAATACGTATCGTGAAGCTCTTACTCTCAGCACAGTGACAATAGCAGGCTTTGATCTTGGATGTCTCGTAGGGCAAGGAAAATGGGCTGTGAAAAACTAAAGCAATGATGCCCCACTGTTGGGATGGTCAAAAAGTCCATTTACCTGGCTGGTGTGGCTCAGTGGATTGAGTGCCAACCTGTGAACCAAAGCGTCACTGGTTGGATTCCCAGTCAGGGCACATGCCTGGGTTGCGAGCCAGGTCCCCAGTAAGGGGTACTTGAGGGGCAACCACACACTGATGTTTCTCTCCCTTTCTTCTCCCTCCCTTCTCCTCTCTAAAAATAAATGAATAAAATCTTTTTAAAAAGTAAGTGTGTTTAGTTTTTCCCATAAAATAAGGCAAATTTTTCATTTTCACCAATAACTTTATTGATTTGGATATTTTGAGTATGTCAGCTGTCTCCCACTACCGGCTTCTAGTGGGTAGAGGCCAGGGATGATGCTAAACACCTTCCAATGCATAAGACTGCCCCGCAGCAAAGAATCATTTGGCCAAAACGTCAATAGACCAAGAAACTTCACAAACCACTCCTGACACATTCTGCCAGTCACAGCACTTTCTCCACACACTGCACAAATCTTTTTTTTTTTTTTTTTGCATTTCAGCTGCATTTTCACCTTTCTTGAAATAATAAAGCATAATATGATGAAAATGTTGTGCATCTTCTTCCATCTTCAATGTTAAAATAGCTGCACAAAGGTCCACCAATTTTGATTTTTTTAAAAAAATGCCCCTGATGTGGCAGTTGTCACACTACAATCTAACATTATTGTTTCGAATGAAGTTAAAAACAACTAAGCGCTATTGGAGTCATCTTACGGAAAAAAACAAGTGAACTTTTTGACCAACCCAGTATTTTAGCTCCTGACCACGCCCGCGATCGCCTTCTTCCTACCCCTGCCACCACCATACAACAGCTGGGAACGTTTCAGCGGGGTTACTGTGTGGCCTTGACTGTAAGGAGCTTCATTCACTGAGTGCTCACCCTGCAAGGCAAGGCTATTATTACCCCCACTTCATAGATAAGCAAACTTAGCTCGGAAGCAAGGTTCAGGACTGCACAACTCCAAGAGATTCTGCCTCACAGCGGGTCCTGCAAACGTGGCTGCTCGGTGGAGCACAACTCCACACAACCCGTATGCAACCTTGGTGGGCGGGGCGGTTAGTGAGCAAAGCCCAGCTCTCACACTTTGTTTATGACAGGCAGTTAGGAAAAAACATGGAGAACTCTTGGTGTTATTAATCACAAGATTATTCTGGGATCTCCTTTCTCTGTTTCCTCTCTACTCCTTTTCAAATGTTTTTATTTCTTTCCCATTCCCCACGAAGCCCTCAGTGGCAGGCTGAGATAGGTTAGGGTGCGCACCAGCGGTGGTAAAGGAAAGAACGCGGGGGCAATCCCAGACAGCGACGCAGTTAGACCCGGTCTCCTCTCTTCCTGGGAGCGCACTAATCTACAGCGACACAGGGGACGACTGTGTCCTCTGAGAAGGGCACGAACCTCGCTGAGCAGCTGCTTCTCCTCGGCAAACGAGGGAAGAGCCACATCTAGTCGAGTAGGAGACACTGAGACGAAGTCTCACCAAAAACCCCACCCCTGGCGCGGTGACTCACAAGTTGGGGTGTCGAGGGGGTACTCACAAACCTGGAATTTACCCCTGAAGAGTGAAAGCTTCGTCCCACATCGGGCTCCTCAATTTTTAAGACCTTCAGCTGAGAGCCGAGGCCCCAGAACACCACGCTTTGGAATTTGCGGGATGGCATCCGCAAGGGCCCAGCAGACCCAAGGGGCAGCGGGGGAACTGAGAACCAGCGCTTAACCCGCAGCGCGCACTCGCTCCCCGGCCCAGCGCGAAGCGGCTGTTTGAAAAGCACCAGGGACTTTGTGTCGGAGATTCATCTGCTGCACTTAACGCGTTGGCCCAAGCTGCCAGGGGCCAGTTGGGATGCTCTGCAGGGGCGCTGGCGGGTGCCATCTTTACCCTCCAGTGCTCAGGAGTCATTGTTGCATGTGCGCTCTCTTCCTTCCTGAAGCCGCAGGAGCTCTTGTTCCCCCTCAGAGGGTACCATCACCGCATGCACTCTGCTGCCCTACTATACTGCTCGGGCATCTTCTGGAAAGGCACTTTGACACGCCTCTGGTGCGCCCCCCCCCCCCCCCCGCAACCCCACCTTTTTGCAGCTGCAACCCATGGGACGTGCTGGCTATAAGTGCCGCAGGACTGTGACAATCAGAGAGACAATTCAGTTCCGGGCAGAGTGCACAGGCTAAAGCACACCCCAGTCTCTTAAAAAAGTTGGCCTATTTGTCCAGGAGCTTTGGCCTGAGGGGTCGGCTTCTGGTGTAGCACACACTCAACTAGGGACCTGTGAAGGGGCCTCTGGGGACACCAGGAACACCATCTGGCACTCTCTCTGACTTCCTACAAGTCACGAGTATGTCCCAGAGGGGAACTTTGAATCTCATCTGGAGCCCTGATTTCTGTGACTGTATTCCAAGAGACACCTCCAGATCTCCTGGTCTGGTGGCTTGTGTTTAGAAGCTGCTGTCTGAAGGTCTGGCTTCTAATCAGCCTGAATCTAGATGCTGCCTGAGATCATCCCCACTGCGACACTCACAGGCTTTTGCACACACTCACTACTGGGAACCCCTAAAGAATAAAATAGGCTGTTTGGATAATCACAAGAGTTAAAGAGACAACCAAGAGCTGGGGCAGGAGCTGGATAGTAAGGTCCAACTTGTCCAAGCATGAATGAAGGAGGCAAAGGCAGACAGAGGCTCTCACCTGACCCCTTAATCCAGAGGGAGGGGCTGGTCCCGCAGCGCCGCCCCATGGTGCTCTGGTGCCTCTAGACTTTGGTTTGGGTTGCTCGCCTTGCTGGGAATGTCTTTTCCCTTCTCTCTGACTCTCTACGAGGTATCTTTCAAGCCTCAGGCATCTGCTACTTTAGGACAACTCCCTCCATTTGTCTGTTACTGGCCCCAACATGCTCACCTTATGAGGTGCCGTAGCAACTGTACTTGTATCTGTTCATGTGTTTGTCTTTTCCAACAACTTGCAGGCTTATTCATCTTTATTTCATTCCTAACAGATTGTTTGGCTTTTAACAGACAGTCAATAATGTTTACTGAATACACAAGTTGAGTGGAGGTTTAGAGATGCAAGTAAGTTGAAAGCTACCCTTTTGAAACCCTAGTCCAGTCTTGTGACTATAGCCACCTCCAGGCATTTGACTTCTCTATTCATTGTTTCTGGTTGTGCAGGTGCCATTTACCTAAGGGCTGGGATCAGGCTGAACAATTACAAAGAGACTTTTTAATGTTATGCTAATACTAGCCAGCATATATTGAGTGATTACTATGTCCCAGGTGCTGTTCTAAGCATACTGCATATATTAATCACTCAATTCTCATAACAATTCTGTAAAGTAATCATCTGTGCTTGATAGATGAGGAAACTGAGACCTAAAGAGCTGAAATGAAATACCAAGGACACACAGCAAGTTGAAGATCTGGCTCCAGAATTGATACCCACAATTGCTATGCCTCCCAGTGAGAAAAATAGAGATGGTTGAAACTTAATAACCTCAGGTTGATTCTGAGTTTGAAAGGTGGACCTGGGTCACAGTGAAGAGTTCATACTCCTTTCGATTTCTTTATCTGTCATCCCATCATTGAATTAGGCTCACCTTCACCTTGCATAACTCTTATACATACACACCCCCGGCCACCACCACCTCTTCACGAGTATTTTTATTTTACCCTTTTCTGAATAAACAGGGCTCCCACTGTAGGTTGGCTGGAAGAACTCCAGTGATTTATGCAGGCATGATGAAATGCAGAGTAGCTTGGACTATAAAAGTAGATGGCACAAAAATTCACGCAGCCTGGAAGGGACAGAGAGCAACTATTGCTTTTCTTTCCACAACAAATCTGTAAAGGGCAGACCATCTCCTTTAAGCTTTTCAGTTCATAAGAAAAGTAGATCCTTCGGGGAAAACTTAGTTACTGTGCTGGGACGTAGGGTGGTATCCTCTGAAGCTCGTTGGAGTTTCTGCTGGAGCCACAGGGTGACCATCGCTGAGCTGTGGGCTCGTTACATAGTGAAGCCAAAGGGAAAAGGAAGAACTTATCCAAAAAGCCTTGAAACTTAGTTATATTCAGTTGAAAGATCATAAAATGAAAGAGGAACTTACGAATATAGGTATCTCAAAAAATGCTAGGGCTTCCCAGGATGGCTACGTGAACACCCATACTTTGCAGATCTTAAAAATCAACTGAGCATGCATATTTTTAAAGAACTCCTTGGAGATTTTGAACACTTTGACATATTTTCACATGTGGATATTTCCATAACTACTATCAGGAAAAAAGGGAAGATATTTTTATAGTAGTTATGGCAGCAAGCATTTAGACTGAAATATCTATATGGTTTTTATTTCAGGGACATAGGATTCCAGAATAGACTTTATTGGAGAGAAAAGGAAGACAGGTTTTTTTCTGTAGATGTCTTTAGGAATGGAAGATGCATCTTATAATTTAGTTGGAGTTCAGCTTGGAGGTGAAGTGACTAAAATTTTAATAAGCAGTATGCATTCTGTGAAGATTAGTTTGGATTTAATATGATTGTGACCAAAATGGCAAAAAGCAACAAGAGTCAGAAAATGAGTACCCCCCCCACCCCAAAGGCTTTAAAAAAAAAAAAAGATTTGGTCCTGGCTGGTGTGGCTTGGTGGATTGAGCACTGGACTATGAAGCAAAGGGTCGCCTATTTGATTCCCAGTCAGGGCACATGCCGGGTTGCAGGCCAGGTCCTCAGTAGGGGGCACATGACAGGCAACCACACACTGATGTTTCTTTCCCTTTCTCTCTCTCTAAAGATTTAACTTGCCCAAGTGAAAAATATCAAGTAGTTACTCTATTGGCAACTTTAAGTGGGAATAAAAAACAAGCAAACAATGGAATCTAGGTGAATTTTTCTGCTTTCCATCACGGCTCCCTCCCGGTAAGTGTTTCTGTTCTGGGTGATTTAATGCTTCTCCTGTATCTTCACTTTCATAAGATGAGATTGTGTTTGTGTGTGTGTGAAATGTGTATTTTATTATGGTCATACATGACATTAACATTTCAAAGTAAAATCGACAGGTAAAAAGATATTTATTGACACTGACCACAACACATACAAGTATATCCAAAGAACAGGAGGAAACATTTTCTGGTTTGTTTCTCACACAGAGACACATATTACTCTGAAGACAGAAGGTGCCAGCTTTCCATCGTGGAAAATCACGTAACTGGCAGCAAGCTTTGCTGAGGGAGCAGATTTTGTCCTTAAAGAACTGCAGGGCAGAGATGCCCGTCATGAGCGGTAGTTGGTACTCCCATGCCTGGCAGAGACAGGGCCAGATGAGACGAGTGAGGGCACTACCTCAGTTTCGCTATTTACATCAAAATGGACTGTGCTGGGGCCTTGCCTCTGGGCTATCTTGAAAGATGTGGCTTGAAAAAACCACCACATTAAGACTAAGAAAGTGAACCTGCAAAGCACGTGGCCCAGGTCAAAGAGCCCAAACTGTGTCCATAGTAGAATGGCCTCCTGCTCAGAATAGCGCCCAGACAGCGCACACTGGTTGCATGGTGACTCTTACGGGGACTGTGACAGATGGTCCCCAGGAGCCACCCTTTGACGTTCTGAAGAGAAATTAGCATGTGAAAACTGACCAAGAAAAGACCTTTCCCACATCCTCCTCCACCTTTTGGGGCACTGAGGCTGCTCACCGCAACCAGCTGCTGGGATCGTGAAAGTCTGCCCATCCTGAATATCATTCTTTTCATTCAGATTGCTTCACCCAGGTCTTAAAAAGCATTTCAAAAACTAGATGACTCAGTAGAAAGTGCAATACAGAATTTTAGTCCAGAGTCATAACTTTGAAAACATTTCTGCTTATTTAATTTCTCCTCCAGAAATCTGAAATTAGGTGTGGTAAGTTAACAATTATACAAACAGAGCTGCTTTCAATAATTTAATTATTAGATTCACGCCCCAAAAGGGAACTTGCATGAAATATTAACTATTACTCTTAAAGCAATTTGGACACAGTCACACACACATCAGGAAAGGAAGAAAGAAATTCTCCCCCAAAACACCAGTGTTCTGTTTTGTTTGGAAAAACAACAATAACACAATTAGAGGTAAACAATATTTTCTTCAGCTCCATCTCCGTTTTCCCCATCTTGTCTGGTCACTGTCTGTGGATTTAGCTTTGCTTCTGCTGTAAACGTCTGCAGCTCAGGGCCGTGCGGATTTGAGTCCGGAGGAGTTGGGAGCTCGGTCTCAGAGATATCCAGATCTGCAACAGACAGACAGCACCGGTCACAGGAGAGTCAGCTGGAGACCTGCAAGGCAGGTGAACCATGACTCGGTCAGCCACGGAGAGGATGGTGGAGTCCAGTGAGAAAGAAACAAAATGGGTATCGAATGATTTAATCCACATCATTAAGATACATTTGGTTGTCTCTACAAATGTCTCCTGCAGCTAAAAATAACCTCTGTAACATAGTCCTAGGGAATTGTCAAATAAACAAACTTGTCACCATTTGTGGGCTGTGAAAACACTGCTACTTCAGAGAAAGTGGAACCCATTTATTTTTAAAAATGGGTTCAAAATCTTAGAAATACAGTATGTACTCTAGCTACATGCAATTAACTATATTTTCACCTGCATAGCACCTTCTCTCAAATATCTCAAAGTCAAGAATTAACCTCAGGACCAATAATGTATCTGGGATTTTGTTGATGTGGGTAAGGGATGGGGAGAAAGGAACCAAAGGATGGAGCCCCTTCAGCCTCACCATTACACAAACCTATTAACACTGTACAAATCACTAAGCAAGAGTAGCCGGGTTCCTAGAGAAAATTGTTCCAATGTCAACTATGACTAGGTTTTTTTTTTTCTGTTACCTAGCAACAGCAGGGCATTGTCTATTCTTCTTTCCTTCCGGTAAAACCCTCTAATATACAGTTTAAAGGGGAGGCAAAAGGGGGCCTTTGATATGAAGAAAAGAAAGGCTCTCATTGCAAGTCATTTTCTCTACACTTCTTCCATTGACCACCCTCCCTGAGGGTCGGCTACACGGCAAGATTACAAACAGCCACCTCCAGCTGGAGCAGACAGCGGAGTATTCATGGAAACACAGGTGGGGAAGATGGCTAACTTGGGAGCCCACCTGCTCTTTTTTCCAGTCATTAACAAGAAGTCATTATAATCCCTGCCACACTTTATTCAAAACCTCCCTTATTTAGATGGATACGTGTAACTGCTGGCATTCTAATGACAAAAATGCTTGTGACTTTCGCCCTCCGGACAAGGATCTTTGGTTGTTAGAAAAAGCAGGAAGCAAGGCCTGGCAGGAATGAGAAGCAAAATGTCCTCACAAGGGTCCATCTTAGGAGATACGGTGCCCTTTGCTACACCTCCTTCCATCATTTCTTCCCATAGGAGGCCAGGCCAATGGGAGAGGGGCAGCCAGGGCCACAGAAGTAGACCAGGTCACCTGGTGGAGCTGACCTGTGTCTCTGAGCTGAGGAGGACCCTTGGGAGAGGGGAGGGAAAGAGGAGGTGACGAGGAGAGGCTGCACGCCACAGCTCAGCTCCAAGTTTATGTGGCCCGTGACTCTAGGTGCCAACGGGGCACAAAACAATCTGTTTACATTGGGGTGGCTTGATTTTACTGACCTCGATTCCAAAGCCTGTACCTCATATATTGGGAACTCCCTCACTACAGAAAACACATCTACTGAAGATGCCTCTCACGCCCACTGTGAGTAGCATGCCTTCTCTGGGACTGTTCCAGGTCTTGCCACCCTCATTTAATCAGGTAAACACAAAACCCCAGGCCATGATCTCACTATCAGAGCAGTATAAATCAGCCCAGAATGTTCTCTGTCCTATTGCACCACATTCAGAGACAAAGAATGCCTGCGTGGTCACAACACACTTCCACAATTTCAACTCTTTTCCCCAGCCGCTGAATGAAGAAGGCCATTTCACCTCTAAAAACAAATATTTCTAGTTAAACTACTGATGTTAAATATGACACAATAAAAAAAAAGAAAAAGAAAACCACACAAACCTCAAAATTTCCATCTAGCTGATGCTGGCAGGTTGGGGAAGAGTTCACCTAGCACTAAATGCTGCCTCCTAGCCAGCAGAAAGTCTGGCCAGGGCACAAGAAATACTACACAGAGAATGATCACCCACAGAATGGGGCAGTTGGGAGGCGATTACTGACAAATGTGACAAGGCCTGGCACAATGGAAGCCCTTAATCCATGTCAGTTTCCTTCCTCTGGCTTTGAAACCTTTAGCAAAGAATCTAAAATACTGGTGTGTCTAGGCATCTGGGAAGTCCCCTTAATGGTTTCAAGAAAAGACTTGTTCAAAAAGAGCCAAAGAACCAAACACATATCAGAAAGAATTCTTTTATCTGAAGTTAAATTGTAGGCCCTGGTTTAGGAAAATAGAAAGCCAAGAATGAATTGGGGGAGGGGGGTAATTTATGTGTACATGTGTGTGTTGTAAGGAGGTATGTGAGTTTAATCTGAATTTTCTCAAATAAGAATAAAAATACATCTGTAGGCAAGAGCTTTCAGGACCCTGCAGTCAGCGGCCCACGTTGCAGCCCCAGGTGTATGAATGGGGGTGGCTGTGGTGTGTCACCTGGAGGGGAACTCAATTTCCTTCTCCATGTTCCTTCTTGGTTTCTACCTGAACTATTAAGGCAAGGTCAGACAGCCTGTCTTTGAAATTAAAAACCATTCAGTGATTTCTGATTTTATTACTTCACTTCAGCCCTCAAAGAACTCCAGCACAGCAATTGTATATTTCTCAAGGTCAGCCACCTTTTTCCACACTTTTTACCCCAGAGAGTTAGATCATTACACAGAACCCTAAGCTCAAAAAACCATTTGTTAAAATAAAACCTCACCAATTCAGAAAGCAGGATTCTTGGGGAATAAAGTTAATCATCCAGTTTGACTTGTGATCAAAATGCCTGCAAATTGCTGGACATAGAAATAGAATACATAATTTTTTAAATAGCAAATAAATATTAATGCAATCATAATTTGGCCAACTAAAAACCAAATGCTAATAAAATGAAACAAAACTTCAAAGAACTCTTCAATCTAGTGTCTCAGTACAACTTTCCCTCTTGGTTGACACAAAAGGGACATGAAACCACTCCTCTGGAGATGCAACAGGTGAGCACTGTCATCCTTACAATGAGGACAAGTAAGACGAAACACATAAAAGCCCAAAAGCCTGGTTAAATCGACTGGAGAGGTAGGATCTCAGTGCAGGGGGTTTTTAATTTTTTTCTAGTTAACTGAACTTTTATTCATATCCTAAAACTTCATCCTTTGTGAGAAATTTCCTAACTCAGACCACTGTGCCATCTAAGTTAGTCTTCTGAACCCTCTCCCAGCGGTAGCCAGAGACCGCGTTCCGGAAACCTCCCTGTTTTTAGCCCCTCGTTGCAACCTGTTGGTTGACATTTCCATTTTCCATTTTTGCAATGCTCACCAATTGAGCCAGTTGCTGGAACATCAAACTTTCCTCTGCTCACCAGTTGCTGGAACATCAAACTGTCAGGGGAGTGAGCCCAGGGTCCGGGACATCGGCCCTTGAAAAGCTGACACGGGCGGGAGGTAACGATGGCCTCCCTTCACCGGCTCGCTGCCACGCTTTTCTCTTTGGAGCCAACTGAATCACTGGTTATTTTCAAGACCAGACGCTAAATTCAAGGTGTAAAATGCTACCATGTGCCATGTCAAAAATGAACAAAGTGCCTCCTAAACTGAGGAGTGAATGAAATCTTTTAAACCACAAGGTAAAACGTAAACTTGGGTGACTCACTTCCCTTCCTCGAGCTTCAGTTCATGGGGGATCCAATTGGAATCATCATGCAGGCCTCTTAAGCTTCTTCTACAGCTCGAGAATTTTTACCTCTGTGTTTTGGCTCAGTGCCTCACCAAACAACATTCGAAAGGTGCAACAAATGCATGCATTTTTTCAACTGCTTTATGTTCAAGAAATTCACATTTATTGCCTTCAGTTGCATTTAAAATAATGTTTTTAGAGTAATTTCCAGACACATGCCCCATCCGTCTACCTTCTGAGTTGAGCCTGTGCACGGCCCCAAGGACAGGACTCGCAAAGCTACCTCATGAGTGGAACACAATGTCCGCTGCCCAGACCTGCACTTGATCTTTCCTTCTACGAACAGCCTACTTAAGGATAACTTGTCATAAAGAATAGGTTTGTGACAAGTCAGACAGGGTTGTCTATCATTTAAAAATATTTAATTAATGTAGTCTTTGCCTTAGTCTGCATTGTTTGAACAGAAAAGCATTTTAAATCATAACTTTTAAACAAAAGCTTTACTGAAATTTAAAAGCTCTAGTATAATTTTCATTATGAAGATCAACTCCCAAGGTCTGCGTTTAGCTCCACAGCGTGTCCAGTGACCAGGCACCCAGCAGCCCAGTGCGACAAAAAGGATGTTGAGGGCACCGTTGAGGTTATGGGTGATGCCTTGTTCAGCCGCATCTTATCCTGGTCCACTCTCCTCAACAAAACTCACAAAATAGAGGTTCGTGCTTGCTGGGTCTTGGCTCTGTTCTCGTTTATTTTAATGAAGCGTACGGCCTCATGCTCATTACTATATCCCCTGCGCATGTTCCTAAAATCCAAATTCACACTTTCCTAAAATAACTCTACCTCCAAAAAATTTTGTCATTAATGTTCCAAGCCTGCAAAATAAGTGTATTCCCTATTTAATGATGGATTCATGCTTATACTGTGAAACATGTTAAAAATCGTTTCCTGATGGCATTACTGGCAATCACTGTTTTTCCTTGGGAGCATTAATGCACAGCATTTTCCTTCTAATGGAAAACACTTATTGTACAAAGCTTGCGGTGTCTTCAGAGCAAAAGAAAATTGGTCTCTGTCCCTTATTTTGCTCAACTCCATTTTCCATAGTGAGCCACAAGGAGGATGAGAGCCTGTGGCACAAAAACCGCTCTGGAGCTGATGTGCACAGCCAGTGATCTGGATGAGGGCTACGATTCCCTTCGAGGTCCCTCATGTACCAATACTGCACCGGCAGCAAAACGGCCAAATTGTGCTCTGGTGTGTGCGCGTGTGTGGGCACACATGTGTGTGGTGTGCATCTGTAAGTGTGTAATATAAGAAAGAAAACTATTAGTTTTTAAGTTGCGACTATTAGAGGTGCACTTTATTTTCTTATCGGTAACGTACTCAGAATAACCTATGTCAGTTATACAGCTAATGCTGACTAGAAACACAGCAACTGAAGCGATCAGCACAATGAAGATGCGATTACATTAACACAAGACACACCATGACATGCCAGCTCTCTCTGTTGTCTGAACGCTCTTTTGCTCTCACATTCTTCTTTCTCCCCAGAGGGTGCCCGTGTTAGGGCATCATAACCTTAACGTCAGCAAGCTCCATGGGAGGGTGGGGCAATTGCTTCTACCTTCCCCTCTTCATTGAGATACATTTCAAAAACCGTGTTTCTCTTTATTTTTAAAGAAGTGTGTTTCCCTAAACAGGATGCTTACGTGGTAGTACTAATACAAGAATGCTGCGGCCAAGTGAGTTGAGGAAATGCTGGGTAGATCAAGTTTCTTTATTGACAGAGCCCTCAGGACTTGAACAGGCCCACCTGTGCCATGAATCTCAGAGGGAAAAACAGCACGTGCCATTTCCCAGACTCAGCAAGATGTTCTCACAGTGTGCTTTGCCTTGCCATGTTCCATGTAGCATACTTTGGGAACACTGCCCTAGAGAATGAGAAACCTATGATAGACTAAGAAACAGACAATAAATGACCAAGATGCCAGAATAAATCATGGGTGGGAAGCTGGAAATAGGTGAGGTTTCCCAAATTCAGAAACTCTTAGCTCTGTATTTAACATCTATAGTGGACCCAGGCAATAATCAGCAACGACTGCTGAACACATTAGAAGAGCTGATAGGAAACTTTATAATGGGATGGAACCAGCTCATAACATCTGAACCCACAGACCAATCTTAATAACACAAAAAGAGAAACAGACGTGGTAAGCCTCCTAATTGGATGCAAATAGGAAATATATAATATACACAATACAGGAAATAGACAACAGCATCTCTGAAGATTTTTTATATCAAAAAATAAGCCCTGTATCTAGTCAAACAGCAAAACCCAGAATGTAAGACATTTTTTCAGTAAATAATTTCCCCCAAAAAAGTGTTTTAAATAAACAATCCAGTTTTTTCAACAAATTGTAAGATTAAAAAAAAAAAAAGGACAGGAGAACTTTAGATTAAAAGAGACTTAAGAGATACACAAACCAAATGCAATATATGAAATTATTTGGACCCCAGTTCAAACAAACCGAGGGGGAAAATTTGAGACAATCAGAGAAATTAATGTATTGATGGTATGATTTTAGGCAAAAATTGCTTATTTTTTAGGTGTAATAGTGATACTGTGTTGATGTTTAAAAAAATCCTCCAGACCTTTTAGAGGAAAATGCTAAGGCATTTCTGGATGAGATGACGGACATCCTGGACCTGCTTTAAGACAACACACCGGCGAGAGGAGAGAGAAAAGGGCAGCGATGAGCTAGAATGGACAGCGTGTTGGTAAGTGTTAGGCTTGGAGTTCATTAACAATCCTCTCTGGTTTTGTACATGTGTGAAATGTTCCGTGATGCATTTTTTTACAGTCCATAGTTGAACTATAAAATTATAAAGGGCTCTCTGTTATCACCGCAGCATAGCTTCTATGTGTCAATGAATTAGAGGTCCCCTCTGCACACCGAGTGTGTTCAGATCGATTTTAATGCAACTGCACGACATGTCATTGGCAAGTGCCGTGTATGGGTTTATATCTATCTGGAAGGACACACAATTTGTATGAACCTATTCCATAAAACAGATGAGGTTCATTTGAGTTTATAGCTACCCATAAAGAATGATGCAGATTCAGGTATGGTCTTTGTTTTTACCTAGGAAAGAAAAAAAATCTAACATCTCCTATGTGACATACAATTCAGACAAGATCTCATTTTATATCCTGAGTGCATTTGACCATGGTAATGAATTAATAAGATTCTCTTGGAATCTGGATTCCTATTCTTTAGTCTTTTGAGTTTACTTAAAACTAAAATGTAACATTTAAGGAATAGGAAGTAAAAGTAGTATGCCTAGTCAACAATATCAAAGTAAATTTCAGTTCATAGTAATAGTAGGTGTCAATATGTATTGTCAAAAGGATGAATGAACTAGTGAATGAATACCTGATTCAAAAATTCCACCTACTCTAATTGCAGTACTGGAAATCGCCAATTTGAAATTCTCATGTTTAGCAAGTACCTTAAAATATTTAGTCTAATTCCTGTCTTCTCAGAAGAATTAAACAGCAAATCAAGATAAGATTGCTTCATAGGCCTTATCTCTTTAAGCCACTGACATCATTTGCCCTGTGCTCTTGAGTCAAACACTCAGTTCAGTCCTCACACCAATCCCCAAGGGAAGGTAACTCCGGAATGTGATGGAGCCTAAACCAACACAGACACAAGCCTAACCTGCAAGCTGAGCACACAACCTGAAAACACAGGGAGCCAAAGAAAACTTCCAAAACACAATCACTATCCTCAAAGAGATTATTTAAGAGATATTAGCCACAAAACAAAAACAAGATGCCATAAAATAGAAACTAGAAGAGAATAAGGTCTATCACTTGGAAATGAAAAATATGCTAGCTGGATTCTTTAAATCCTTGAAATAGTAAGAGGTTAAAGATAAAAAAAAGTCTCCCAGAAAGTAGAACAAAAACATGAAAAAATTGAAATAGAAGAAAAAAAAATAAAGATCAGAGGCTGCAAGAGAACCAACTTATACCCAGAAGCAGTTTCAATAAGATAAAACTAAAGAGAAGCAACTGGGCAAGAAAAGGAAAATTTCCCAGAATCAAAAGAAATATATCTCTAGATTGAAAGAGCCTGATGAATAACCTGTAAAGATGATTTTAACAAAAGACCACAGTAAGCCATATTATAAAATTCATCCAGAGAGGGTTAAAAAGATAATTCTAAATGTTTATACAAAGAAAAAACAGGTTACAAAGGGTTAGGAATCAGAATGGTAACAGACATCTCAACAGCAACCTTGGGAAGTGGAAAAATCAACTCTTCCAAAATTCTGAAGAAAAGTAAGTTTTATCTAAAATTCTAAGCCAGATGTATTATAAAAACCAAGTGTAAAAATAGCAAGACTAAATAAATGAAATGAAAAAGACATTTCAATGAATCTGGAAAAAAATGTGCTTTCATCACACCTTTTCTTAGGGAATTTGGAGATATGCCCACCAAATAAAGAAATATGCCACTGTAGAGGAAGAATGGGCTAGAGGACATGGGGTCCCACACAGGAGAGAGGTGAAGAGACGCCTCAGTGGGGTAAGGGGGGCGGTGACAACTACCTGCCTTCAGGGCAGGCCTGAAGAGCAACGAGGGTACAGGGAAACAGGAGCACAGAGGATGGTGAAAGGGAAATTTCTAAGAAGGAAAATGAAGCTGATAGGTAATGGATAGGTTTATTGTTTGAAATATTGATCAGTTATTGAGAGAGGTACAGGAGCTTTGGAGGAAAACATAGTGGAAGATAGGAACAAAGCAAGCGAATGAAAAAGCTCAGGCAGGTGGTTCAAGTCTCCAAACGACAGAACAGAATAGTCAACAACATTATTTTAAGTAACGTCTGCCCATGCAAACTGATTTTCCTCCATCTTGAAAAGGCTCAGCTGGTACACATTTTTTCCCAATCTTGAAGTGCCCCCATACAACGTGTAAATATGATTTCTCTGAAAACTACTTCTCAAAGTACAAAATATACTGAGCCCATTCAAAAAGAATCAATGTGTCTACATAATTAAGAGTGGATACTTTTGAAATTCCAAAATCTGCTGTTAGAAAAAACTTTTATGAACAGGCAATTCACAGAAGAGGAAACCTAAAGAGCCAAAAAACCCCAAAAAGGTACTAAATCTCACTGGTAATTGGTGAAGATCAAATTGAAAAAATGAGTTACTATTTCATACCCATAAAATTGGCAAAAACATAGACGTACTAATGCTGGGGAGCGTACAAGGACACTGGGACTCTCATACTCGTATACAGCTGCTGAAAGTGGTATTACACAACTTTAGACAGAAATCAGTAACACCTAGCAACTCCGAAGGCATCCCTACCACTTCTAGGTGTTATAATCTAAACGAACTCTCATTCATGGGCACAAGGAGATGTGAATAAAAGGATGTTTACTGGGAATCATTTGTAAGAGAAAAAAATTGGAAACATCCCAATTGCTCATTAGTAGGGTAATGAAAATGCTGCTGTTTATCCTTATAATGGACTAGTATACAGCAATTCAAAACAAACTATTCATACTGCATGTATGAATATGCACAATGGGTGGAAAAAAGTTGCAAAAGACAAACACACACCCATATATACACACACATATATATGGAGAGCGGGAGGGAGAGAGGGAGGGAAGGAGAGAGGAGGGGACTGAAAGGGAGGGGAAGAAACGAAGGGAGGAGAGCGAGGGAGGGCAGAAGGGAGAGGGGAACAGGGGGTGGGAGAAGAGGGATAGGCGATGTAAGTGCTAAAACCAACACATATATTATTCATGGATACACATATATGCAGTGATAGCATAAAAACACACAGTGGAAATGATGTATATCACTTACAGAATATTGGCTAACTCTAAACTGGAAAAAAGATAAGGTGAAGGAACTTCATATCTGTAACATGTCTTTTAAAAAAAAGGCAGAGAGACATCTAAAGCAAATATGGCAGAATGTTAACATTTGTTAAATGCATGCCTGATACACATTTTCTATACTTTTCTGTGAGTTTGCAATTTTTCATAATTGAACTTTTATATTAAAAATGCATTAAAATACACAGCACCCAATTGCAATCCGTGATCTTTATTTGGGTCTTGACTCAAGAAAAACAAACCAAACTGGGAAAAGTACACACACACATATTTACAAAACAATTGAAAATTTAAATACTGATTACATGTTGGTATTATGGAATTTTTGTTAATTTTTTTCCTTGGTGTGATAATAGTTTAAAAATAGAGCCTTATCTTTTAGAGATATATACTGAAATGTTATGGATCAATAAATATTTACACATCACTTTTAAATATTGCTTCAAAATAATGCAGGGTGGGGAGGAAGGAGTCTTGCTAAAACAAGACTGGCCTAAGTCCCTAAATTTTTGAAGTTGGATGGTTGTTATACTTCTCTGTTTAGTTTCGTACATGTCTGAAATTGTCCATAACATATTCAGATAGACAAAAATATACCAAGTTCAATTTTTAGATCAAAACAAGTTAAAATACTCAAATCCTGGCGTCCCCAGCAAAAAATCGGGACAGCTTTTAGGAGACAGCTGAAGAAAATGACATGCAAGTCTCCAGTGGCCAGAGCAGGGCAGTGTTTTCATGGCACTGAACCCCTCTGAAGGTTGTAGCGACCAGGGACTTCCAAGTACCAAGCCAATGAAGTGGGCTTTCTGGAAGCCGCCTGCAGCATGACCCTACCTGCCCTCACGGAAAGAGTTATGCCTCTCATTTTGCTGAGAAAAGAAAAACTGAATTCTTTTCTCTGCCAGGTGAATAATGAAGGAAATCAACCTAGGAATTTTAATGCTGCATTTAGTTCTTACTGGTTCAGTAGAGGGAAACGCAGCTGTTCAAATTCTTAAGCGTACAAAATCCAGTGTTTTTCTCTTAACCAGAAGGCAGCAAGCAATTAGACCAAACACACCCAAGCTAATTAGTTCTACCTACTTCTTAATAATTATGCTATTACTAGACTTAAAAAAAAGGCATGCAATTTGTGAAAGGTCTACAAAGGAGGGTATTTATCTCTTGATCACCTATAAAACTATGAGATGTCACAGAACTTACATGCCTTTTCTGTTCTGAGAAGTTGATAGTTACAGTTTTCAGAGGAACATAAAACCCTTTTTCAAAATGAGAAACATTATTTTTGTAATTCTTATTTGTTTGAAATAGCATTTGCCAAGAAACCAAACCCTGAAATATCTTTTCCAACTGCATCCTTGAGTTTATGTCACTCGAAAATGATTACAGTTTTTAAAGTACACATAACATATAAAAAATGTCTTGTTGAATGCAGATTTTCATACCCTTGGCATTCTTGTCACATTTGTGTTTGTTATCAGAATAAAGATACTATATTTCTGAAAATTAAATTTAAAATAAGTTTTCTTTAAAATAAATTATACAATTAAAGAAGTAGGCATGTTGCAGACAGAGGCAAAATTAGGACTTTAAACTCCCAAACGAGCAATTGAAAGATAGCATACGTATCACACAATAAAATGCTCCATTCCTTAGAGGCATCTCTCCCGATCTGAAATCGTCTCCTGTACACACATGTCCTATAAATCTCCTCCACTTGTAAATATTTGTGCTGTCTGACATGTGACCTATGACTAACACTGGAGCCTAAAGAAGCTTGCTAATTTCACCTTATTTATCTACCAGCAGACAGAACCCAAGTTGGCACAATATCCTCCTCCTTTAGGCAGACCTCGTTCTTCTGTCCATGACTCTTCTCAAAAAGTAGCCACAGCGTTACATAGAATTTAACTTTTCTTTAGTGGAATCAGCCACCAAAAAAAAAAAAAAAGGATCATGAAGAGTGGCTCAGTTACTCCCTTAGTGACTAGTAGCCCCCACTCCTTCCAGACCGCTGAGGACCACAAAGCATGCTGCCCTGAAGGGGCCTATTCTCTCCTAGAGTAGGAAGGTGTGAACTCAGATAACCGCCATAAAGATGGGATGTCCTGCCCAATGGCTAACGAATACTACCCACAGCTGGACACCACACGGGGGGTTGGGGGGCCTCCAGAGGGAGAGCTTCCAGATGTGGTGGCCAGGACAGACTTCAGAGAGATAGCATCTGAACTGAGCCTTGAAAGCTGACCAGGATGTCTCCACAGATGGCCTCCTGTGCAGGTATTCCAGGTGGAGTATGCCACTCTTGCAAGGGGAGAAAATGCTAGATGCTGTAGGAAAAAACAGAGTTGTCAAGTTTGTCTGGAATATGAGTGAAGGTGAATAAAGGGGGGTGGGTGCTGGAAAAGTAGGCTGTGGAGGGTCTGGGAGTGGCGGTGTTGGGAGTTTTAACCCTAGGGGTTAAGCTTAGCAGCTACTAATGACTAGGACCCTTCTATGGTCCCCTATCCATCTATGCACTTGGCTTCACCTGCACACATGGCTGCCGTGAAACAGGAGATCCAGTTCCAGGAGCAGGGGGAAGAGATGTAGCTGCATGGCCCCCGATTTTTGCCTGCCTGGAATGAGGCCATATTTAGCCAATTAAGTTTTTGTCCCTTTGATGGATAAAGCCTTCATTCTTTGTCAATTAGTAGAAGGCATGCCAAAGGAAACTGGTTTGAGCTTCTTATCCACTCATTCTTCAATAAGCGCTTAGGGCCCAGTGTGTACCCTGTACTGAGCAGGACACCAGAGAAACCGAGCTGAGCGACATCTCATTCCAGCACCCAGGAAGTTTATAGTCTCTACAGTCACTTCAAAAACTGTTTGTTTCTTAAGCAAGTACCTATTCTAGGAGCTATTCTACTCCCAGGTATTCATCCAAGAGAAATGAAAACAATTCACAAAAAGCCTATACAAGAATGATCACAGCAGCTTTATCCAAAATAGCAAAATATTAGAAATAAGCCAGGTGTCCATCAAAAGAAGAATGGATGAGTAAATGGTAAATACGTCAATGGAAATTATTCAGTAATAAAAGGAAACCAACGGTGGATTCATGCAACAGCATAGATGGATCTCAATAATAACATGCTGAGTGGAAGGAAACAAGCTGCACACGGAAAGGTATGGTGTCTGATTCCATTCCGCTCCAGAATCAGCAAAAGGAACCCATGGTGATGGAAAGCAGATGAGGATTTGCTTCTTGGGGTGGGGGCTGGCTGGAGAGAGGTATGAGGGGGCTTTCTGGAGGGATGGAAACATTCTGTGCCTTGGTATTTTTTCCATAAAATCGGAATAACAGATTTTAAGAGTTAATTGCTGAGCATTTCACTGTATGCAAAATACATCTCAATCAACAAGCTATATAAAGCATTTTGGAGTCTAAAGAGGGGAAAAGTGACAAAATATGGTGGAAAGTGTAGTAAGAGGGTCTACTGGGCACTTCAATGTCACACACATGAGAGGCTCCTAACCCAGACTAAAAGGGTCTGGGGAGAGTCTGGAAGAAAGTGACCTGGAGCTGAGTCCTGAAAGATGAGTAAGGGTTAACCAGGTTGGGAATGAAGGATGGAGGAGAGGATATTCCCAACAGAGGAAACATACATACAAGGTGTAAGGGGCCTGCCCTTCTGCATGACTGAGGGAACTCCGTATCCCTGGGCCACAGGGTGAGAATGGATGGAACAGTATGAGACCGAGGCTAAGAGATTAAAGGCCAGAGCAGTCCTCCAGGCCCAACAGATAACCTCCTGTGCTTCCTCAGGGGTGACTGACTTCAGCACATGGCACGTTTGAATGAACCCAAGAAAGCTGACCCAGACAAGCCCTAACAGGATGGACGTGAACTTTGTCCACAGGCCCAGATGCGGCCTGGGGAGTAAACAGAGCTCTATCTTAAATCCATCATGTTGAATTTTGTTGTCAAAAGACAGCCCCTGTGATAAATTTTGTTTGTATATATGATTGGATCTGAACTGTTCCCAAGGGACAAAAAAAGGTATGTGAGACTTAGAGCTACGCATCCAGCTCTTGCCGTGTGCCAGAGTCACATTATCTCCCTGAATCATATTCAACCTGTTAACAGATGAGGGATCTGAAGCTCCTAAAGCTAAGAAACCTGCCGAAGGACCCAATGCTAGAAGATAGGGTCCTAGTTCTTAAAATTTTACTCACTTTTCTTAACCTATTACATCACGACTTTTGCCTAAACCTAGTCAAGCCCTGCATTATGAGATCATCCTTAAGATAGACCCCTGAGACTTCCAGCCAAGATGGAGGCATAGCTGGACATGCTGTGCCTCCTCTCACCACCAAGATTAAGGACAACAAAAATACAGAACCAAAAAAAGAAAACCCAACCAGGACAGAGAGAAAACTGAATTGTGCGGCAGTCCAACAACAACAATTCACCCAGACCGGTAAGAGGGGCAGAGTCAGCGGCCAGTGCAGTCCATAGCTGGTAGAGTCAGACTGCAGTGGGATAAGCTGGTGGTGGTCCCGGGCGCACAGTCACTCCAGGTGCACAGGCAGCGGCGTTGCCAAATGCGGGGAGGTCAGGCAGGGTGCACAAGGCGGCAGACTGTGGACACACATTCGTGCACAGATAAACCAGGTGAAAACAGGCAGCAAGACAGACTATGCGATGCAGGGCCCTAGAGCCAGGAAGTGAAGCCTAAAAGCACCCATTGAAAATACTTGTAGGGGTTGAGGTGCCGGGAGGGAGTCCCAGCCTCACAGGAGAGGTCATTGGGAAGACCCACGGGGTCCTGGAGCGTGCGCAAGCCCACCCATCTGGGAATCAGCACCAGAGGGGTCCAGTTTGCTTGGGGGAAGCGGCGGAAGTGACTGAAATCTGGCAGAGAGTAGAGCAAGCGCCATTGTTCCCTCTCAGACCCTGCCCCCACATCCAGCATCATAACCCAGCGATGGGACTGCCCCACCCTGGTGAATGCCTAAGGCTCTGCCCCTCACTATGTAACAGCCGAGACCAGACAAAAAAAAAAAACAAAAAACAAAACCAAGGATGGCTCAAAAGGGAGAACAGACCAGGGCACTGGAGCTAATTCATCTGAGTGACCAGGAGTTGGTCAACCTATCAGATGCACAGCTCATAGCACTGGTAACCAACCTATCAGAAGCACAGTTCAAAATTCTGGTGATTAGGAAGCTCACAGAATTGGTTGATTTTGGTCACAAATTCGAGGAACAAATGGAGGCTACAACAAGTGAAATGAAGAAAAATGCACAGGGAACCAATAGTGATGGGAGGAAAACTGGGACTCAAATCAATGGAGTCAACCAAAAGGAAGAAAGAAACAACCAAACAGAAAAGAATGAAGAAACAAGAATTCCAAAAAATGAGGAGAGGCTTAGGAACCTCCAGGACATCTTAAAACGTCCCAACATCTGAATTATAGGGGTACCAGAAGGGGAAGAGCAACAAGTGGAAAAGTTATTTGAACAAATAATAAAGGAGAACTTCCCCAATCTGGCAAAGGAAATAGACTTCTAGGAAGTCCAGGAAGCTCAGAGAGTCCCAAAGAAGGTGGACCCAAGCAGGAACACACCAAGGCACATCATAATTACATTAGCCAAGATTAAAATGAAGGAGATAATTCTAGAAGCATCAAGGGATAAGGGCACCGTCACCTACAAAGGAGTTCCCATCAGACTGTCAGCAGATTTCTCAAAAGAGACCTTACAGGCAAGAAGGGGCTGGAAAGAAGTATTCCAGGTCATGAAAGTCAAGGACCTCCATCCAAGATTGCTCTATCCAGCAAAGCTGTCATTTAGAATGGAAGGGAAGATAAAGCGCTTCTCAGATAAGGTCAAGTTAAAGGAGTTCATCATCACCAAGCCCTTACTATATGAAATGTTAAAGGGACTTATCTAAGAAAAAGAAGATAAAAAATATGAACAGTAAAAAGACAGCAAACTCACAGATATTAACAACCATACCTAAAACAAAAGCAAACTAAGCAAACAGCTAGAACAGGAACAGAAACACAGAAATAGAGATCACATGGCGGGTTAGCAACAGGGGAGTGGGAGGAGGAGAGAGGGGGAAAAGGTACAGAGAATAAGTAGCATAGACAGTGGGTAGAAAATAGACAGGGGGAGGGCAAGAATATTGTGGGAAATGTAGAAGCTAAAGAACTTATGAAATATGGACATGAACCAAAGGGGGAAATGTGGGTGGGAGGGGGTGTGAAGGGTGGAGGGGAATGATGGGGGAGAAATGGGACAACTGTAATAGCATGATCAATAAAATATAATTTTAAAAAAAGGTATGTGAAGACTGTGCCACAGGCAAGAGTTGATTTCCACATCCACTTACGCCAGTGTTGCTTCCAGTGCATTTCAAGGGTCACCCTGCCAGATGCTAGGCCAGAAAGGAGGACACTGTGATTAAGTAGGTTTGGGAAGTGCCACTTCCGGAGAGTCACAGAACACATAAACTTGACTGAAACTCTGAAAAAGTTGTGCATTCCCCAAACCGGCAGTTCTCCACACTGATGGGAATTTTTTATCCTATAGAACCTAGTGAGAGCCAGGAGAGTTGCAGAGCATTTTTTTTTTGAGATGTGCCTTCTCAGATAATACCCAAAAGAGAGTAAGTTTCTCAGGTCACCAGAGCAAACACTATGGGAGCTGTCCAGGGGCTCCAGTGACCCCATGCACTTCCTCCCGATCTGCCCCATTCCTTAACACCAGCTATAAGAGTAACAGTGATAACAACCACGTCTGCAGAGTACTTCCAAAGTTCTAAATAGTTTATGTTTTGTCTTATGTAATTCTCCTACCACCTACCATGTAGATACTATCAGAAGTCCAATTTTATGGGTGAGAAAACAGACACACCAAGGAAGTTTGA
Organism: Anoura caudifer; assembly: GCA_004027475.1. Classification (NCBI taxonomy): domain Eukaryota; kingdom Metazoa; phylum Chordata; class Mammalia; order Chiroptera; family Phyllostomidae; genus Anoura; species Anoura caudifer. The sequence goes on along the minus strand of PVKU01002345.1, from coordinate 5,641 downwards.
ACACTTGTTTAAAATCCCATAGGTAGGACTTCTGGCCAAGATGGAGGCATAGTTGGACACACTGTGCCTTCCCTCACAGCCAAGATTAGGGACTACAAAATTATAGAACCAAAAAAAAAAAAAAGAAAACCCAACCAGGACAGAGAGAGGATTGAATTGTGCGGGAGTCTGACGGAGATTCATCCAGACCAGCGACCAAAGGAGGCCCTGCGACCGACGTGGCCCTGTGACTTGAGGCGGCTGAGAGATCGGAAGTGGCCCAGCAACTGGGGGCAGCCAGGAGACTGGAAGAGGCCCCGTGACTGGGGGTGGCCGAGAGACCAGAGGAAGCCTTGCAGACAGGGGGGGAGTGGCTCTGTGACTGGAGGAGGCCCCATGACCAGGAGCGGCCCTGCAATCCAAGGTGGCCCTGGGACCAGGACCAGGGCAGCCCTGCGACACAGGCGGCCAAGTGACCAGGTGCAGTTCTGCGACTCGGGGAGGCCCTGCGACTTGGGGAGGGCCTGAGACCAGGACTGGAGGCAGCTCTGCAACAGGTGGCACTGCGACCGGAGGAGGGGGCTTTGTGGAAGACCCAGAGCACACACCCGTGATCCTAGCTGAAACAGTGTAAGCTGTGAACACCAGGATAGCTGAAGGAGACTGCACCAATTTATCTCACAGGTATTCTACCACAGAAGTTCACACCATAAACCCAGGGAGCCAGAACAGATCAATTTAAGAAGCTGAGGCTGACAAGAAGAGTCTCACAAACAATGGGAAGACAAAGAAACAATCCCCAAATGAAAGAAACGGAGGAAGCCCCAGAAAGAGTGCTAAATGAAATGGAGGCAACTCAACTATCAGATTTTGAGTTCAAAGCAATGGAGTCAGGAAGCTCCAAGAGCTCTCAAAGAGCTATCAGAAGCTACAGGGAAGCTATGAGGAACTCACTGCAAACTATATCAACATGAAAAAGGAAATAGAAACTATCAACAAGGGCCAAGAGGAAATGAAGAACACAATTTCTGAACTGAAGAACACAGTAGAGGAATGAAAAGCAGAATCAATGAAGCAGAAGATCGGATCATCGAGTTGGAGGACAAAGTAGAAAAAAACACCCAGAAAGAGCAAGGAAAGGAAGAGAGGCTCAGAAAGAATGAAGAGGGATTAAGAGAAATGCAAGACAATAAGAAATGTAATAATATCCATATAATAGGGATTCCAGAAGAAGAAGCAGAAGTGCAAGGGATAGAAAACCTATTTGAAAAAGTAATGATGGAAAACTTCCCTAATTTGATGAGAGAAAGTCACACAAATCCAGGAAACACAGAGAGTCCCAATCTAGAGGAGCCCAAAGAGGCCCACTTCAAGACACATCATAATCAAAATGGCAAAATTCCAAGACAAAGAGAGAATCTTAAAGGCAGCAAGGGAGAAAAAGGAAGTAACATACAAGGAAGCCCCGATAAGGTTAGCAGCTGACTTCTCAATGGAAATGCTCCAACCCACAAAAGAATAGCAAGAAATATTCCAAGTAATGAGAACCAAAGGCCTGCAACCAAGACTACTTTACCCAGCCAGGCTTTCAATCAAGATAGAAGGTCAAATAAGGAGCTTCCCAAACAAAAGAAGTCTAAAAGAATACATTTCTACCAAACCAGCTCTGCAAGACATGCTAAAGGGACTGCTTTAAGGAAAGGAAGGAAAAGAGAGAGAGGGGGGAACATAGGTACGAAAATGGCAATGAATCAGTACCTATCAATAATGACATTAAATGTAAATGGATTAAATGCTCCAATCAAAAGACATAGAATAGCTGAATGGATAAGAAAGCATGACCCACACATATGCTGCCTACAAGAGACGCACCTCAAGACAAAAGACCTACACAGACTCAAAGTGAAGGACTGGAAACAAATTTTCCAAGCAAATGGACAGGAAAAAAAAAGCCATGGTAGCAATACTCAGACAAAATAGACTTCAAAAGAATGGCCATAAAGAGAGACCCAGAAGGTCACTTCATAATACTCAAGGGAAGAATCCACCAAGAACACACAAACATCGTAAATATATATGCACCCAACATAAGGAGCACCTAAATACATCAAGAAAATCTTAGAGGACTTCAAGAAAGATACTGACAGCAACACAATTACAGTAGGCGATTTTAACACCCCACTGTCAAAAATGGACAGATCTTCTAAACAAAATATCAACAAAGATATTGTGATATGGAAAAACATTCTAGATGAAATGGACTTAACTGATATATATAGAGCACTTCATCCCAAAGAAACTAAATACACATTCTTTTCAAATGCACAGGGAACATTTTCAAAGATAGACCACATGATAGGACACAAAACAAGCCTCAACAAATTCAAGAAAATTGAAATCATACCAAGCATTTTCTCTGACCACAAGGGACTGAAACCAGAAACCAACCCCAAGGGGAAAAACCCAAAACACTCAAAATCATGGAGATTGAATAGCATGCTATTAAACAATGAATGGGTCAAGAATGAAATTAGGGAAGAAATCAAAAAGTTTCTGGAAACAAATAAAAATGAACTCACAATAACCCAAAACTTATGGACACAGCAAAGGCAGTCCTCAGAGGGAAGTTCATAGCAGTACAGGCCTACCTAAAAAAGATAGAAACATTTCAAACAAACAACATAACCCTATGCCTAGAAGAACTTGAGGAACAACAACAAAGAGCCCAGAGCAAGTAGAAGTAAGGAAATAACTATATTAGAGAAGAATTAAATGACATAGAGACTAAAAGCACAATTCTAAGGATCAATGAATCCAAGAGCTGGTTCTTTGAAAACATAAACAAAATTGACAAGCCTTAAAGCAGGCTCATCAAGAAAAAAAGAGAGAAGACCCAAATAAACACAATCAGAAATGAAAGAGGAGAGATTACAACGGACACCACAGAAATACAAAGGATTGTAAGAAATTACTATGAAGAACTGTATGCCAAGAAATTTGAAAACTTAGGTGAAATAGACAAGTTTCTATAAAAATATAATCTCCCAAAACTCAATGAAGCAGCAGAAAGCCTGAACAGACCAATAACAGCAGATGAAATTGAAGCAGTAATCAAAAAACTCCTGACACACAAAAGCCCTGGACCAGATGGTTTCACAGGAGAATTCTACAAAGCATTCAAGGAAGACCTAACCCCTGTCCTTCACAGACTATTCAAAAAAATCCAAAATGATGGAAGACTCCCAAACTCTTTTTATGAAGCCAGCATCATCCTAATCCCAAAACCACATAAAGATAGAACAAAGAAAGAAAACTTCAGGCCAATATCACTGATGAACATAGACACTAAAATCCTGAACAAAATATTGGCAAACCACATCCAACAATACATTAAAAAGATTATACACCATGACCAAGTGGGATTCAACCCTGGGATGCAAGGATGGTTCAATATTTGCAAATCAGTAAATATAATACATCACTTAAACAAAAGCAAAGACAAAAATCACATGATCATATCAATAGAAGCAGAAAAAGCATTTGATAAAGTACAACACCCATTTATGAGAAAAACACTCAGCAAAGTGGGAATAGAGGGAGCATTCCTCAACATAATAAAGGCAATATATGAGAGGCCTACAGCCAACATCATACTCAATGGGCAAAAACTAAAATCTTTTCCACTAAGATCAGGAACAAGACAAGGATGTCCACTTTCACCACTTCTATTCAAGATAGTATTAGAAGTCTTAGCCACAGTGATTAGACAAGAAAAGGAAAGAAAAGGCATCCAAATCAGAAAAGAGAAAACAAAACTATCATTGTTTGCAGATGACATGATAGTGTACATAGAAAATCCTATAGACTCGGCGAAAAAGCTGCTCGACCTAATAAATGAATTTGGCCAAACAGCAGGATACAAAGTCAATATCCAGAAATCAAAGGCATTTTTGTATACCAACAATGAAACAGCAGAAGTCAAGGAAAAAATCACATTCATTATAGCAAAAAGAAAAATAAAATACCTAGGAATAAACCTAACCAAGGAGGTAAAAGACTTGTATGCAGAAAACTACACAACACTGAAGAAAGAAATCAAGGAAGACACAAACAAATGGAAACATAACGTGTTCATGGATCGGAAGAATCAACATCATCACAATGTCCATAGTACCCAAAGCAATTACAAATTCAATGCAATACCTATTACAGTGCCGATGGCATATTTCACAGACATAGAACAAACACTTCAAAAATTTATATGGAACCATAAACGACCCTGAATAGCTGCAGCAATTTTGAGAAAAAAAAACAAAGTAGGAGGGATCACAATACCTGACACCATGGTACATGGACCAGTGGAACAGAACAGAGAGCCTAGAAATAAACCCAAGTCTCTATGGTCAATTAATATTTGACAAAGAGAGCAGCAACATAAAATGGAGTAAAAATAGCCTCTTCAACAAGTGGTGTTGTGAGAACTGGACAGCTATGCGCAAAAAAAAAAATGAAACTTGAGCACCAATTTACACCATACACAAAAATAAATTCAAGGTGGATAAAAGATTTAAATATAAGCCATGACACCATTAAAGTCCTAGAGGAGAACATAGGCAGAAAAATCTCAGATATTTCATACAGCAACATTTTTACTGATATGTCCCCTAAAGCAATGAACATAAAGAATAAACAAATGGGATCTCATCAAAATAAAAAGCTTCTGCATGGCTAAAGAAAACAGTATTAAAATAAAAAGAGAACCGACTGTATGGGAAAACATATTTTCCAATGATACCTCAGACAAGGGTTTAATCTCCAAAATATATAAAGAATTTACATGACTCTACTCTAAGAAGACAAGCAACCCAATTAAAAAAATGGGCAAAGAACTTGAACAGACACTTCTCCAAAGAGGACATACAGAGGATCCAGAGACACATGAAAAGATGTTCAATATCGCTAGCTATCAGAGAGATGCAAATTAAAACCACAATGAGATACCACTTCACACCAGTCAGAATGGCCATCATAAACAAAGCAACAAACAACAAGTGTTGGAGAGGTTTTAGAGAAAAGGGGACCCTAGTGCACTGTTGGTGGGACTGCAGACTGGTACAGCCACTATGGAAAGCAGTATGGAATTTTCTAAGAAAACTAAAAATGGATCTACCTTTTGACCCAGCAATCCCACTGCTAGGATTATATCCGAAGAACCCTGAAACACCCATTTATGAGAAAAACACTCAGCAAAAGAACCTATGCACCCTATGTTCATAGCAGCACAATTTACAATAGCCAAGTGTTGGAAGCAACCCAGGTGCCCATCAGTAAATGAATGATCAAAAAACTATGGTACATTTACACAATGGAATCCTATGCAGCAGAAAGAAAGAAGGAGCTCCTACCCTTTGCAACAGCATGGATGGAACTGGAGAGCATGATGCTAAGTGAAATAAGCCAGGAAGTGAAAGACAAATACCATATGATCTCACCTCTAACAGGAACCTAACCAACAAAACAAACAAACAAGCAGAATATAACCAAAGACACTGAAATTGAGAGCAGACTGACAGTCACCAGAGGGGAGAGGGGAGGGAAGATCAGGGGGAAAGGGGAAGGGTTTACAGGAACAAGTATAAAGGACACATGGATAAAAACTAGG
>PVKU01002344.1:0-233499 GCA_004027475.1 Anoura caudifer | reverse complement strand
TTCACTCATATGTGGGATATAAAACTGAAAATAACAAATGAACAAGCAAGAAAAACAAACAAAAACTGATAGACACAGACAACAATATGGTAGTTACCACAGGGAGGGGTATGGGAGTAGTAAAGAGTAAAGGAAGTGGTATATATGGTGACAGAAGAAGATTTGATTTGATGGTGTGCACACAACACAATATAAAAATTATGTATCATAGACTTGTGCAGTTGAAACCTCTATTAGCTTATTAACCAGTGTCACCCCAATAAATTTAATAATACAAAAATTATTTAAAGAAATAGTCCAATCTGAACTGAAACAGTTCACACCGATACAACTCTGGGTTAGATGCCTTTGTTATTACTAGTTTTAATAGCTTCCATATTTCATAAATAGATTTTCTTCCATGTCCCTTCCACTGCATTGCAAACATTAGGAAGGCACTTGTACCTTTTGTACAATGTATCAGAAAAGTTGAAGTTATTAAAGTAGTTCATAAATCTATAACAGTGTGGTTAAATGCAGAAACATAAATATCCATGGGTCAGAAACAATTTATGAATAACATGAATATTCCAAATCAAACAGAAGTGACAAGTTATTAAATACATATTTCTTGGCCAATTGGATACTTAGTGCCAAACATTGTTGTTAAAACCTAGTCTTCAAAAAAATTCCCAGTAAATTAATGGCTTAAGGAGAGTCATATTGAAATATAAGTAACTGCTTGCTCTCATAGATGGGCCATACATTTATTGAGCTTAATAATAAAGGAAACATTTAAAAAAGTTTAAAAATATTCAATACAATTGTACATGTTAAAATTTTAAGTGTCGATAACATTTTAGAAAAACAGATTTGATATATACATATATGGTGGGTAATAGGTTATGTACATGATTAGAAATAACATTTTTAAGAAAAAAAAATCTAACATCTTTGCACTTCCCCAGTAGGCAAAATATGTGACTAAAGTTGAGAGATAATTCTCCATGAGTCTTTTGGGATTCTGTACATCTTTTAAGCACTGGTCCTGATTGCATTTATCCTAGACTATATTTTAAAGATATTGGGGAAGTAGCTTTGGAAGATACACTGTCTTCTTCTTCTTCCTGGAGCAAGGGGGGATATGTTTAATGACATTGTTTTCTTCTGGAGCAAAAGTCAGACATGGTTAATGTCATTTACAAAAAAATAAAATGGGTTCTATAAACACCTTTCCTGTAACACAGCCCACTGAATTTGAATGTATCATCCTACTTCATTGTGTCTCTAGGTGGTTACTGACTTTTTGTGAGTGATAAAGTCCTTTGTCTCTGACTTGGGAGTCTCTTATCTAATGTCATTAGCCAGGAAAATGCAATGAACTAATATTTCAGTTTGTAAGTACAGTACAAAATATTTAAATATAACTTGCCAATATATATACAAAAAATAAGATCAACCATAAGTAATAAAATTCAGATCAAACAACAAAATAATTTCATTTTTAACTGTTAAAAGTATTAATAATTTTCCATGATTTTTTTGTGAAGTTTTTGGCACTCTCATATCCTACTACTAGTAATGATCAATTTTATGGAACAATTCACTGATAAGTCAAAATGTCTTTAAAACTGTACACCTTAATGAAATAAAACTTTTATACGCTATTTTAATTTAGTTTCCTAGAAACCTCATAGGTTTCAACAATGATATATTCACAAGTATGTTCTATGCAACTTTGATAAGTATATAAAAACCAGCAACACTTTATATATAATGTCTAAAAATTATATTTTGGATCAATAAAGCAAAACCTTGATACAATATGCTTTCAGATATTTCCCTTGTTGATGTGAGAAAACATCATAATTTAGTTATAGAATAAGCATGACACAAAACAGAATTTTTATAATAGTTCCACATGTGAAGATAAAATATTTGGATGCAATAAAGAAAACAGAAAATACATACTGTCATCTTTTACTAGTGGATGTCTTAGATGTAGCAGACAGTATGGGAGAAAAGAGTCATAGACATAGAAATTATGGAATTGTCAACATCAAAATGAGTTGAAAACAAAAGTTAGGATGAGCTTACCACAGGAGGGTAGAGAGGAACCTTAAGAAATCAGGGACTAAATCTTGTTTCTAAAGTAACTAGCAGGCAATAAAGGTGGAACTACCAGTTAAACAAGAGGAAAAACAGGTGAAAATGGTACTTTGGCAGCTAAGTGAAAAAAGTGTGCCCAATAAAGAAGAATTTCTTGTGTGAAGCAAAAACTGTTGATAAGAAAGATAAAGACTAAAATTGACCTTGGACAGTTATCTTGAGATCAAAGAAATAATCACTGTACATATGCACATAATTATAAAAATCTGATTACAATAATAAAAATATCTAGTTCTGTATTAAAATAAAAGATTCCATTAACAGATATAATGGCACAGAAATTCAAAAAATGTTTAGATGCTCAGAAAAACTGTAACTATCCATTACATTAGAAAGTCAAGTAAGAAAAGTTACATTATCACTTTTAAGACATCTGGGGAAACATTCTCAAAATTCCTCCATAGGTTATATAAAAAAAAAATTATTTCTGCCCTGGCCAGGTAGCTCAGTTCATTAGAGCATTATCCAGATAGGCCAAGGTTACAGATTTGATCCCCAGTCGGGGCACATACAAGAATACATACAAGAATGAACCAATGAATGCATGAATGAGTAGAACAGATCTCTCTCTCTCTCTCTCTCTCTCGCTCTGTCTCTGTCTCTCTCTCTCTCTCAAAAGCATTAAAATTTAATAAAAAATTTTAAAAAAGAAAAGGTTTATTCTTCACCTAATAAATAACATATATGGATATACATAGAGAGGGTGATTATTATTTTTAATTTGCACTGCTTTTAAATTTGCAGGAATTTGAAGGTTATTTTTTCCTAAAGGAGGCATGCCATATAAGGAATGCATATTGTTTGTTTTATTTTGTTTTTATTGGTTTGTGCATAACATTCCTTTGTCATATATCTGGTGACTGTTGACCTTCCTTTATCTACATGTTTCTATTAGAAGCAGGAATTCCATTATGTCATGGCTCCACCTACTTCTATAGTTGATTATTACAGAGACAATACAGGCTAAGTATTCTGCATGTGTACCCAAGATTTTGAAATAATAACTTTCTGACTAGATGAAACTGGGGACATATAAATACTGTCCTTCTTGGTATCCAATTTTGTCTTATAAACAAAGAAGGAAAATCAGATTCCTAATGAACAAAGAGAATATAGGACATGAAGAGATATACAGAAAGAAAAACCTAGGCAAGAAGCAAGGTGAGAGAATCTTCTAGATGCTTACTAATATTTAATACTTTTATTTTAGTCAAATTATGACACATATCAAATTCCTTTTGTCTTGAATTCCACCCAAGTTGGATTATTACTTAAAGCCCAAATGATCATAAGTAACATGTTAATTCACATATTTATTTTCTATAGTCATGAAAAAAAGTCTTATAAATGGATCTCTGAATTTCAATGATTTAAATGTTGTTTGTTTTATTTTTTTAAGGACAGTTCCATCTTCCACTCAAAACAAAATACTTTTCTTAGGCTCAAGAAGTTTCATTTAGACATTCTTTCTGCCAATTTGAATTCCAAACAAGCAACCAAAATCTAGTACAATTATTTTGAAATGATGGAAGAGAGATAGGAGTAAATATTCAAATACAAAAATAAGCACATATAAATATATTTGTTTTCAAAACACAGACACCTCACATTATCTGATGCGGGCACTGGCCAGCAATGTCTGTGGCATTGTGGATGAGACAAGACAAATTCACATGGACCACTGAAGTCTGTGGAGGAAAAGGGATGGCATGGCCACTCTCTCAAGGGAAGAGTGCCCCCGACCCTTGTCTTGACAGGATTTTATTAGGTTTCATTTGCATAGGAATACAGGGTGTATACATAAAGCTCATCAATTATTGTCAGGCAGAAATGATTAAACAAAAGATAATAATCAAAGGACTCTGAGGGCTTATTCTGAGTCCGGGTCAGATAGTGAAAGGGCCATAAAATTTGGGGAACGAACTCATTTCATGCTTGGACCCTTATCATTTGAGGGTATTAGCATAGTAGGCTTCATAGGATTTTATGCATTCTTTCTTAGGCTTGATTGCCGTAGGGAACTCACCCTTTCCAGGCCAGGGCTGCACCCACCTCTAGCATTATTTCAGGCTTAAGGCCTTGTTCCAGGCTTAAGTCATGCAGGAGAAGTAAGACAGCCAAGAGTTTAGGAGACTTCTTGAAGACAGAATGAGGACTCAGTTCATGTCAAAGCTGAGGGGTGAGGGTCCATCACCCCCTTTTCCTATTGCCCCCCAAGTCCTTCTCTGAGGGCCCCTTCCTGACTCTGCCTGTCATCCCTCCTGTGAGGAATCTTACCCATCAATGGCTAACCAGTCATCTGCCTGGGGCCAAGCAGGGTGAGGTGAAAGGGGGCAGATGTGGTGCTCTTACAAGGAAGATAAGCTTTGTCTCCTAAGTGGCTTATGGTCCTGAGGTCTTTTTACTTAGCCTTAGCCACGGGGGATTACAGCTTCTGAAACCAGCCAGGGCTGTTTCCAACAATAATCATATCTCTAAAATACTAAAAATTATGATACAAAATATATTTTAAAATGTATTTAATCTTCATGTTTACATTATTTTATAGTAATATTTTCTGCCAAGTTTTTCAGTTCTGATTGCTGTAACCAAATAATGTATAAATCAAGAACAATTTAGTATTTTCTAGAGTCCTATAAACACATTAAAAACAGTAAAAACACCTTTTAAGTTAGGGAATTCAGGGCCCAATAGTCTGACTTTACCATGTTCAATCTTATTGATTTCTTCAAATACTGTTGTGAGAGTACTGAAAAACAGAAAAGTTTTCAACTGAGAAAAGTGACTGAAGTCTTAGAATCCATGTGCTATGATAACACATACTGGAATTAGATCACCTAAAATAATTGCATGTTGAATCATTTTTTTTATCACAGTCAGTATTTCTCTTAGCATGGGATGTCTTTAATGTATTTTTAAATTTTCTTTTCCAAAGACTGAACCATGAACATTGTGTTAATATTTCTGTATAACTTATCCATGTAGTACAATCTCAATCTGTTGTGCTATTAAAATGATTTGTTTTATTATAAAAATAAATTTAATACACATTAAGGCAATTTGAAAAAACAGAAACAAAAAAAATCACACTATTATACTCTAAGATTCTAATACTACCATTGGCTTTCTATGTTTTTTCCCTACATGTTTGCATTTTTCTTTTATAGATATTAGCTTACATATAAAATTTTGTCAACAGTTATTGTCTATGTGGATTGAATAGCAATAGTTATTCAACCATATCATATCAATATCAATATATTGATATATTTCATATCAATATCAATATATCACCATACTATCAATATATTGATAATATATCACTGATAATTTATTATAAATAATAAAATACCATATTCTGCTGTGTATGTCTACCAATATATTGATAACATACTAATACAATAATAATATATTGATAAGATTTCAATATATTAATACTATATTGTTGATAATTTATTATAAATAATAAAAACAATATCATACCATGCTTTGTTCTGTATAATGTGTAGCCATGTTTTTGGCTCAAACTTTCGGAAAGCAATTTGTTTTAAATTTTTTAATTAATTAATTTATTTATTTATATTTAGAAACCTATGTTTTTCATATTATAAGGGAAGTTTAGCATTTACTTTTTAACATATTATGGTATGAGAAATTTTATATAACAAATAATTACAAAACACAAGAAGAGATACAAGGTATTTCAGGTACTGCCCATGTATAATGTGCATCCTTATTTTTTCCTCAAGCATTTGGGCAAAAAATTTACATTATATATGGCAAAATATGGTGCTTAATATTGCATGTAAAATGTTGAAATGTAAATAAGACTTTACACTGATTTTGCAATTAAGGTTATTTTTATTATGGCTGACTGTATGATCATATTAGTGAACCAGTATACTATTGTCTACAAGACAAACTGGCTTCCATTTTTTTGTAGATAAAGTTTTATTGGAACGCTGATACATTTTTTTAATATATGTATTCTCTACAGAGTTTTGCAGTAAAATGGCAGAGTTTAGCATGCATAGCAGACATTGTATGGCCCTCAAACCTGGAAATACTATCTATCTCTTTGCAGAAAAATATTTTCCAATTCTTGTCGTAGAATATCAAAGAAATATGACATTTGAATACTGCTTCCAATAGGTTATGATCATTTGAGTAGAAAAATACACATATGGAATAAATAAGCACTTAATTGCTTCAGTATGCATAACAAGCTCCCCCCACATACTGGGTCTTCCTCTTGGGAAAAAATTCAATTTGGATTAATCTTTAATGATCTTTGGTGATTCAAGCTAAATGATTCTTCTGAACAGACTAGAGTGAATTAATAAGAACCTAATATTTAAAAATTTGAATTGAAAACAAATAAACACTAACCTAATTTTTCTAATTTTTAGATTTTCAAAAGTTAACCAACTTAATATAATTGTGATTTATACTGTTTTTCATTTTACAGCTCAAGAGTAAATGATATCTGGGATTCTTTCTGAAGTTAAAAAAGGGCATGTATCTGATTGAGAATAGGGACTCAGCTATAAATTCTAAACATTTCAAGATCATGTATATTTTATGCTTTGAACAATGATCATGATAGAGGGAATAAAGCCACAGTAAACAAAAATTATCTAAGCAAGAAAGATTCTCTTGTAGTAGGATTTAAAAACTCTGATGTGTTTAACTGAATGACTGGATGCATCCTTTTAGGTATGTAGAGTATTAATATTCCAGATGAAAAAGTGCATTTTGAAAAAATGTTATTAATATGATAAATGGAAATATATTAGGGGATGCAGTGTTAGAATGTTAAGTTCTTTGGGATTTTTTTTTATTCATTTATATTTTATTGTAGATAGTGGAGTAAACATGAGATCTATCCTCTTGGCAAGTTTATTAGTGCATACAAAAGTAAACAACAGGCACAGTGCTAGACAGTATATCTTTAAAATTTACTCATCTTATATAAGGGAAACCTTATATTCATGAATAACTCCCCCATTTTCCCCTGCTCCTAGTCCCTGACAACCATCATTCCACTATTTTTCTATGAGTTTGACTATTGTAAATACCTCATCATGCAGCATTTATCTTTTTGTGACTGGTTTATTTCACTTAGCATAATGTTTTCCAAATACATTATACTGTTGCATACGGCAAGGTTTCTTTTCTTTCTAAGGCTGAATAGTATTCCTCTGTGAGTGTGTGTGTGTGTGACATATTCTTTTCCCATTCATCAATCAATAGGCATATAGGTTGTTCCCATGTCTTGGTAATTGTGAATAATGCTTCAATGAATATGGGAGTTCATATAGTTGTAATCCTAATTTCAGTTATTTCAGATATACCCAGAATTGGGGATACTGAATCACAGAGTAACTCTGTTCTCACTTTTTTGGGAACCTCTGTACTGTCTTCCATAGTGGCTGCATCATTTTGTATTCCCACCAGCAATACATAAGTGTCCCAATTTCTCCAATTTCATCCTCATCTATGCTTGTGATTTTTTCTTTAAAAATTGTTATTCTAACAGATGTGAGGTGATATTTCATTGTGGATTTTATTGTCATCTCCCTGAGGATTAGTGATGTTCAACATCTTTCATATAACTTTTAGTAATTTATGTATCTTTGATGAAGAAATGTCTATTAAACTCCTTTGCCTTTTTAAAATTGATATTCTATTATTAGTTCTAACTATTTTGTAGGAGTTACTTACACACTTATAAAGTTAAACCCTTATCAGATATGGGACTTGCAAATATGTTTTCTGATCCTATAGGATGCCTTTTCACTGTGTTGTTTCCTTTGTTGTGCATATTTTTCTTCTGTTTTTAATTTTATGCAGTCCCACTTATCTATTTTTTGATTCTACTTTTGGAGTCACATCCCAAAATGCCAAAACCAATGTCACAAAGCTTTCTCCTATTATTTCCTGTTAGTTTTAAAGGTTCAGGTCTTATATGTAAGTCTTTAATCCATTTCATGTTGTGTTTTTGTGTGATGTAGATAAGGGTCCAATTTTATTCTTTTGCATGTGGATATACAGTTTTACCAAACTATTTGTTGAAGAGACTATCTTTTTCCCAATGTGTATTTGTGGCACATTTGAAGACCACTTGATCATATGTAGGGTGGAGCAAAAGCAGATTTATAGTTGTTATTATATGAAACACAGTTTATTCTTTTATTATTATTTATTAATTATTGTATTATTTTCCATATGAACAACTGTAAAGATACTTTTGTCTCACTCTGTATGTGTGGGTTTATTTGGGGGCTCCATTATCTCTTTCTTCATTCTATATGTCTATTTTGATGTTAGTACCATATTATTTTTAATTACTGTACATTTCTATTATATTTAAAATCAAAAAGTGTGATATCCAGTTTTGTTCTTTTCTAAGTTTTTGTTAGCTATTTGTGTTCTTTTGAGATCCCATATAAATTTTAGTATTTCTTCTATTTCTTTAAAATCACCCCATTGGGATTTTAATAGAGATTATTTGTATCTGCAGATCACTTTGGATTATGTGAACATTTTAACAATATTGTCTTCCAGTTACAGGCACAGTATGTCTTTCCAGGTATCTTCAGGTTTTTGTTTGTTTTCTTTTATCAATGTTTTATAGTTTTTAGTATATAAGTATGTTGTGTCCTTGGTAAGTTTATTCCTAAGTATCTAATATTTTTAATGCTATTATAAATGGCTTTTTTAAAATTTCCTTTTTGGATAGTTTATTGTATGCTGGTTTTTGCATGTTGATTTTATACCCTACAATTTTACTGATTTTTACAGTTGTTTTGCCTTTAGAATTTTCTGTGTATAAGATCATGCCATCTTCAAAGACAATTTTTCTTAGTTTTTCTGATTTAGATGCCTTTTATTTCTTTTTTTCCCCTAATTGCTCTGGCTGGGACTTCCAGTATTATGTTTAGTAGAAATGGCAGGAGTGGGCATCCTTGCCTTTTTGAGAGGCAAAGATTTCAGTTCTTCACAAAAGGGTATGATTCTAGCTGTGGGCTTTTTTACCTCAATACTAATATATAATCATGTGTGGAATAAGTATAAAATTATTTTTTAGAGCAAAACATTATTCATAGCATGGATTCTCACCTATTTAGTGTAACAGCCTCCAGATCATTTCATCATAAGACTATGTATTTCATGAGTGGAAAAATAAATATTAAAAAGGATTTCTCTTTTCATGTGAAAGGACATATTTTAAACACTTTCAATTAGCACTGACAAAACTAAAATCTTTAAACCCTTTGTTTCACTCCAAGTATCAATTTCCAGACTCTGTCTCTCTGGATTTATAATATATGAAATTCACTTTAGGCTAAAATACATTGCATATTTATATCGTACTTTAAATTGTAAGCAATCTTAGAGATCATATATTTTAACCATCATTTGTTAGCTGAGAGGATTGTGACTCAGCACGCATACGGAAGCAACTTGATTATGGAGTTAGTTATTTTCCAAGCTGAGATACGCTTTCATTTTTCCTAAAACATAGTAGGCACTGCCTTATGTATGAAAACTCTTTGGTAATTACTTCAGTACAAAAAATGTTTAAAAAACAAAAGTAAAATATCAGAAGTATTCATTAAGGTAATTCTGGTATATGTTATTGTTGCTACACAAACTTACAGAGGGAGTCATTCCTTTCATTGATGTTGTAGAGGAATATTCACTGATGCTAATGTCAGTTATGTATACAAATCTTTTGTACAATGAGAGAAAATAAATGCCAAAATGTTTGACTTAATTAATCTTTTCTGATGCCCTTCACTACAGAACTAAAAATATAAATAATAAGTAGGGACAGAGAATTAAGGATGTTTCTGCATTACAGTCTGATTAATTATAATGACTAAACCCCTGAATATTAAAGTGAATACTAATCCAATGACAGAGTTGGGAATAAGCCACTACTGTGCATACATCTGGGTGTTTTCTATCTTGCTGACAGAATAATAAAAAGAAAAAGAGGAACATAGTAACGGTTTGTGTTCATTTCACTTAACACAGTTTCCTTGAATTTTGTTGGCAAGCGAAAAAGTAAATTTCTGCCTTGTTTAAATAAAGTGTGCTTAAAACAGAAAAAAAAAAGAGTAAATTTCTTACACAGTCTTGACCATAAGACATGTTTGCTCAATATTTATCTCTTATTGATTTGACAATTCTACATTGTGAGAAATGTAATGTGGATTTTCTTCAAATATAATTTAACAAAAAAAGAAATAACAAAGAGCAAATGACCTGAGCCTATAATTTATATTTGTATCCTTTTATTTTTTGTAGTTTCTTGTCTGTGGACAGCTTGGAGTAAAAGTAGAGTCCTATAGAGTCGCAAGCTGTTTTGAGATAGTTTTGATCTACAGAGCAAATATACTAGATTGCTCTGTATCATCTGGATTCTCAGGGCTAATGCAAATAAACCCAAAGAGCAAATGGATAAAAGGTCAAAAGATATGTTTTACAACATTTTTGCCAATAGACAATAGAAATAGGGAAACCAGTTACACAGAAAAAGTTGGAAAAACAAGAAGCTCATTCAAACTTTTATTTTTTGTTCTAAGAGATTAACCATACCCCACTGATAACAGGAGAAAAAAGTTTCCTAGACACTTATTTCTAAATCCCACTTCATTAGCTTTGCTATTTATAAATATAGAAGAATATGAGGTCTAGTGCCAACCTCCCTACACACTAATAAATTTCCTCTTTTTTCAATGTGGATCAATTTTGTCATGGCACCATTCTTTAGATCATCTACCTTGTCCCATTCAGTTGAAATAAAGTACTGTACTATTGCTGTGTGCTAGGACTTTTTTCCCCATTAACTCATTGCTATTGTCCATTTTCCTCTCCTTATATGTTATCAAAAACTAGATACACATCAGATCTTACAGTTTATATTTATTATTTTGAATAAATAAAATTAAAAATAATTTCTATAGTTTCAGCAATGTCATTTTTAAAGTTTTTTGTACATTTTATTGACTATGTTATTACAGTTGTCCATTTTTTCTCCTCTTCACCTCTTCCACCCTGCATCACTTTCCTCACCCTCCAATTATCCACCTCCTTAGTTCATATCCATGGGTTGTACACATAAGTTCTTTGTCTTCTCGATTGCATATACTATTCTTAACCTCCTCCTGTCTATTTTGTGCCCACCTATTATGCTTCTTATTCCCTGTACCTTCCCCCCATTCTCCCCCTCTCTGTCCCTACTGATAACCCTCCATGTGACCTCCATGTCTGTGATTCTGTTCCTGTTCTAATTGTTTGATTTTTTTGTTGGTTTGTTTTTTGGTTCAATTATTGATGGTTGTGAGTTTGTTGTCACTTTACTGTTCATAGTTTTTCATCTTCTATTTCTGAGATAAGCCCCTTCTTTTCTGAGGGAATGTATCTCACCATACGTTTATACTATCAACAATATGTAACTACAAACACAAAACCAAAATAACACTGGATTTCTACTTATATGCTATGCTACATCTGTGTACAAGATTACATTCCCAGGAAGTATTGAAAATATAAAAACATTAAGTGAATTTTCTTTGTTATATGATAGTGTACCTTATTTCATGTAAAAAGTATTGCCTTCATTTATTTGTCTTCTAAATGACCATGGTGGCTACTGTGGAGTTTACCAGTCCTACCTCTATACTTTCCTCTGAAAACTGTCACAAACCTCTAACCCTAGTGGCCTTTTATTTGCTTTCTTCTCCTTTTCTCTCCCAAATTAGTATTTCTGTATTGGGTATATCAGCTTATCAACCTATGTTCTGAACTATTTTTTTCACAAACTTTCTATTGTTTTATTATTTGTATTTATTTCACAAAGCCTTGATCTATATGCAGAAATGTCTTAGATATTTTTGAGAGAACAACAATACATTAATATGCCAATATACAGACTTTAAATTTTTATACATTCAATTGCATTGTATGATATTTTATGAAATATATTTAAAATGTGTTGGTATACTTTTATAAAAAGCAAAGCTTAGAAATCCTGAATTATAACTAGACATACTAGAAAATATAGATTTCTCCAGAAAGTCATTCAGAAAGGCACAGTAAAAAAAATTCTTTTCTGTCCAGTTTAGGGGCAATGGAAGGTTGCAAGACGAGTGGTAGGAAGGCAATGAAGTCAGAAGTCAGCACCCTCTGACTTGGAGCATAAAATTACAAACTCAAGACCGGGGTGGCTGTCTTCTGCAGATGTAGCTTGGAGTAGTTGAAAAGATCCAAAAGAAACCCTCCATTCTGATGTTCTAAACAAATATTGTAGGAGCAAAGCCACAGCAATAAAAAGATATAGACATTCCTAAGGTGTCAATCCTGGTTACCCATAGTCACAGTGTAGATAGAATATTCTCTTCCTAAATGGAGAGACATAATTCTGGGAGTTGATAAGGCTTGTGTGTTCTGAGTATGAGTTCTTCTGTAGAAAAGCAGGGTCAGGACAAAGAAAACAAAGTATATGGGTAATTTTTAATTAGAGTTGAATGATCAGTACTATGGATTTCCACAGTTGATCACAGTGACAACCCAAAGAACTATTGAGACCACCTACATATTTGCAGACCCCAAGACAGCAGGGTTCAGATTCACCTAGACACTTCATGTCAGAGACAAACACATGCTCAAGAATAAGACAAAGTCCCCTTGCCATGCTAAGTGTACCTTTTCTACTTCTTATAGTAAAACAGAGATGCCACCTTAGAGAGGTAGAGGGAAGAGAGACCCTGAAAGCCTAAACAATGACACAACTTTTTGTTGAAGATGGGGTAGGGAAAATAGACTTACTGTCTTCTCTGCAGCAAACAGAACACTGGACCAATCACAAAACAATAATTTATAAGCCATTGGACACCAGACAAAATCAAAAACAAAAAACAAATATGTAATTGCTGAGTAATATAGTCATAATTTTAAAGATGACCTTCACCCTGGCTGGTGTAGCTCAATGGATTGAGCGTAGGCCTGTGAACCAAAGGATCGTGGTTTGATTCCCAGTCAGGGCACATGCCTGGGTTGCAGGCCAGTTCCCAGCAAGGGACGCACGAGAGGCAACCATACATTGATATTTCTCTCCCCCTCTCCCTCTTTCCTTCCCTTCCCCTCTAAAGATAAATAAATATTTTTTTTTAAAGATGACCTTCTAGGATTATCATCATTTGGCTATTCACTCAAACACTAATATAAGCAGTACTGTGAGAGATCTCTGTTGATAGATTTTTTTATCATATGATTCTATTTATTATTATTAGTTTTTAATTTGAAAGACATATATTTGGAAAAGGGTAATTAACCACTACAATATATATTTTTTTACCATGTCCTTCTTTCAACTTATGATTTCCAAATTGCATTTTCTTTTTTCCCAACTTTTCATTACTTTATTTATTTTTTTAATTTTACTTTAATTGGTGTTCTTGTATAGTTTTCTGTCTTCTACTCCCATCCCAGCCTACCTCCGCAGCCCTCCCCAGCTCCCTCCCATTTCCAGCCCCCTTAGCTTTTGTCCATGTGTCTTAAGAAAACAGTATTAAAATAAGAAGAATACCAACTGTATGGGAAAACATATTTGCCAATGATGCCTCAGACAAAGGTTTAATCTCCAAAATATATAAAGAACTTACACAACTCCACTCTAAGAAGACAAGCAACCCAATTAAAAAAAATGGGCAGAAGACTTGAACAGACACTTCTCCAAGGAGGACATACAGAGGATCCTGAGACACATGAAAAGATGCTCGATATCGCTGGCTATCAGAGAGAATGCAAATTAAAACCACAATGAGATACCACTTCACACCAGTCAGAATGGCCATCATAAACAAAGCAACAAACAACTGTTGAAGAGGTTGTGGAGAAAAGGGGACTCTAGTGCACTGTTGGTGGGATTGCAGACTGGTACAACCACTATGAAAAGCAGTATGGAATTTTCCAAGGAAACTAAAAATGTTGATAAATTTTAAGGTTACTAATATGCTGACTTTAAGATAGATCTCCCTGGATAACCCAGGGTGTCCTAAAGTAATCATAGCAGAAGGAGACAGAAGAGACTCTAGGACCAATTAAGAGAAAAAGAGGAGGCAGGAACAATGGGACAGTAGGAGAGATCACAAAAATGAGAAATCTGAAAGGATTTGACATACCACTGTTGGCTTTGAAGTTGGCTACCAGTCAGAAGATACAATTAGCCTCGAAAAACTAACAACTCCTGTCCTATAGCCATACAGATGTGAACTGCCAAAAAACTGAATGAACCCAGGAACAGATTGTCCCTCTGAAAGAAATGCAGGTCTGCTGGCACCTTCATTTCAACCTGAGACTGTAGGTAGAGAACCAACTGTGTCATACTATGTCTGGATCTACAGAACTGTGAGGCAATGAGTGGTGTTTTTATAAGTCCCTAAGTTAGTATTAATTTGTTATGTCAGCAATCAAAAACAAACACACCGAAGTACAAGAAACAAACAGGGTGAGCCCTACAATTTTCCCAGCTTCCTATCTTGAAGGAGTGAGTGGGCCATGATTGAGGGAGGGAAAATGCAGGTAGTGCCCAGCATATTTCATCCCTTCAGTAGATAGAACTGATAGTCATGGGAAACCAAGGTGGAAAAAGTTCACAGTACACTGGAGAGGGATGCACAAAGAACTCTAGTTGTCTCTCAAAGACTTCCCTTCAAGTATTCCACAGCATACTGATTAGCACTTGCCTATAAAGAAAATTCACAAGGCACTGGGAATAATTATTCAAAATGATTCAATGGAACAGTGTCAGAAGCTCATATATGCCTGTTCCTACCAAAATGTCAGAAAAATTCATATTCATAGGACATACATAGAATTCAGGAAAGAGTCTTGCAGCATCAGTGGGAACTGATTAGCTCTACAGTAAATATTGCCTTGGTCCCCACAAATACCATAAAGGAAAATCTGCAAGTATCAGACTATTTCCATAACTTAAACCACATCCCAGAATTATGCTTAGTATTATTTTGATAAATTCAAAAATATTTAGTCCACAAAGTCTTGCATCCAATCAAATAGGTGAGACATAAATGTAAAGAAGCGAGAAAACATGACTTGAAATGAGGAGTGCACTCAATGAGTCAAAACTAACCCAAAACTGACACCTTCCAGAATCAGTAGACAAGGGTATTAAAATAGTCATTATTTATGTATTCAAAATACTCAAATATGTAAACATGAGAGTTATAAAAAGACTCAAATTGAACTTCTAGAGATGAAAATCGCAATGTCTAAAATGAACAGAACACTAGATAATATTAATGGGAGATTAGCTATTTCAAACAGTTGGTTAATTTAAAGATACATAGATTCATACAACCTAAAATTTAAAGAAGATAGATAATAGAATATATGAATGGAGTATTATTGAGTTGTAGAACTGACTTCAAGATGCATAATATATATGTAAGCAGAGTACCCAAAGGAAAAAGTGGATCAGAGATATATATTTTAGAAACCAATAGCATAATTATTCCAAATTTGATAAAAATTACAAACTCACAAATCCAAGTGCTCAATGAACTCAAACTATACAAATATAAGAAATTCTCCACTGATGTACATAATCAAATTACGTAAAAGCAAAGTTTAGAACAAAGTTTACAGAGGAGATAGAGGAAAAAAAGTCAGGAACAAAATAAGGTTGACAGTAGATATTTTGTAGGAGAGAGAATAATGGAGAAGACAGTGAAATCACCTTTTTAAAGTCTATACTTAGTAAATTTGATACTTTAGAATTCTATACTCAATGAAAAAAAATCTTTCAAAAAGTGAGGCAAAATAAAAACTTTCAAACTGATAAAATCCAGGAGACTTCATGGTCTGCAGATTTGCACTGCAAGCAGTGTGAAAGCAATGTCTTCAGGAAGAACAAAAATGCTACCTGATGGAAATCTGGATCCACACAAAAGGATGAAGAGCACCGAAAAGGTAGGAAGTTATAAAATTGTGCTTATTGTTTAAATTCTAGAAAGATAATAAACATACTAACAATGTATAGTAAGGTTTATAATATATGTAAAAGTAATATGATGTATCACAAAAATAGCACAGAGAAATGGAAGAATATTATTTAAGCTTCTTGCCTTATGCATGAGATCATATACTATTACTTAAAGATATATAGTGATGGGTAAAATGTGTATACCCTAAAATGTAAAGCAACCACTACAATAATACACCAAAGAGTTATAGCTAATAAAAAATCAAAATAATGTAAATTGATTTTCAAATATTCAATTTGTTAAAAATAAGACAAAAAAGAAGGCAATGATAAACAAAGAACAAATAGGAGTAATCATAAATAAATAGCAAGATGGGAAACTTAAAATGAACTATATCACTAGCAATATTAAATGTATGTGGCTTAAACACCCCAACATATGTCAGTTGTATGAAAAGCAATACCTGACTATAAGCTGACTGTACTGTAAAAATACAAGCTAAAATAGGTTTAAACTAAAAGGATGGTAAAAATTAGATCACTATCTATCCAATCTGGAGTCAGAAACTACATAGTAAGGATCATTCAATATATATAATTTAAATATAATAAAAATTATATATAAAGTATATATAATATACTTTAAATTAAAATAAAGTAGTCATAGAGGACAAGTGAAAACATGTAAATAAAACTCTAAAGGGTCCATCAGAACTGCAGGAGAGCATCCAGGGAGGGGCATGCTAAGAATGATCAGTCCTTGTTAAAGAAAGTGGAGTTGCAGCCATTGGGATGCATGTTTTCTGGGCTGTCTGGACCAGAGGTGGACCAGTCACCAGGTAAACAAGACCATTATGTAGGACACATGTCTTTGGTTGTTGATGGGTAGGGACTGAGAGGGTGTCAATGTACTACTGTATATGCTGAGGAGGCAAAGTCTGAGAGACCTTCCTCTGCAAGAACCAGTGATAGCTGTAGGATGTTGTCTGGGGCCGCATGGGCAACTCTGCAGGAATCCTGGCATGTTTACATGGGGCTGAGGAAGAGTATTAATTAGAAAGGATAAAACAAGTTGGGGCTCAGGTCTGAGCTACCTAGTCTCTTGGCTATGCTGCTACTGCCTGAATCAACAGCTGAAGAAAACATGTCATCAAGACAGTGTAGTATTGGTGCAAAGACAATTGTGTAGAGTAAGAATAATCCTTTCACAAATTGTGCTAGAACAATGAGATACCCATATGCAAAACAAAATAAAACAAAACAAAACAACAACAACAACAAAAAACCCTGAACTTTAATCCACACCTTGGATCACATACAAAAATTTACTCTAAATGGATCATAGACATAACTATAAAACCCAAAAACATACAACTTCCAGAAGAAAATGAAGAGGGGTGTCTTTGTGTCCTTTGGCTAGGCAAAGATATTTCTAGATTTGACAGCAAAAATATTCATAAATAATGAATTAATATATGCTTTTTATCACAATAAAAAAGTCTACTCTTTGAAAGATACTGTTAAGAAAATGAAAAGTGCCCTGGCTGGTGTGGCTCAGTGGATTGAGCACGGGCTGTGAAACAACGTGTTGCTGGTTCGATTCCCAGTCAGGGCACATGCCTTGGTTGCAGGCCAGGTGGCCAACAAGGTACACATGAGAGGCAACCACACATTAATGTTTCTCTCCCCCTCTCTAAAGTAAATAAATAAAATCTTTAAAAATTAAAAAAAAAAAAAGAAAATGAAAAGAAAAATTCCAGACTGGGAGAAAATATCTGTTAAAGGAGTTGGGTCTATAAAGAACTCTCAAAGCTCAATAATAAGAAAAAACAATTTAGTTAAAAAGTGAGGGGTGCAAATCACTGCTGTACTTTACAAAAAAGATATACAAAATAATATATAAGCATATAAAAAGATGTCCAATATTATTAATCATTAGGATATGTACATTAAAAGTAAAATATGATACAACTCCACACTTAATAGAATATCTAAAATTAAAAAGATGGACTCTACCAAATATTGATGAGGATGTGGATTACCTGGAACTCTCATACACAGCTTGTATAGTTGAAATAGGACAAGCATTTTGAAAAAGTGTCACCATTTTTTCCAAAACTTAATCATACACTAATTCGGCCATTTCACTCCTACATAAATTCTATTCTCTAGGTCCTTAAGATGAATGAAAGCATATAGACAGTTTTGAGGTAGAAGAAATAAAGTTATCTTTATCAGGTGAGTTTAAGTAGTGAAACTTTCCCCGACTGTACTCACTGTACCTCATGTCTTCTTGTAGAGGTGGAAGTCAAGAATAAAATATCATGAGAAAACAGCTTTTGTTTAGAAATCTGAGTTTTAGGTATAAACTTTCAACTTCATTACTATAACTACTTTTAGTGATGAACAACATTTCTTATAATATTCATTGACCTTTAGAGAAATCCTTGTGCACTTTCCTGGAGCTCAGCTCAATAAGTGCTTTTATCCTGCCCTCTGCTTAAAAAAATACTATATATATTATGCAAATATCTCCACTAAAACAAAACAGTGCTCTGAGCTTAAATAAACTTCATTCATATCTTTGAAATCTTGATGATGCAAATATCTGCATTCCATATTGTGCATGCATTGTAGTTTTACTGAGTATTTCTTTGGTAGCAACCATTAAATTGGGATGTTTAACTTTTATACAGTTTATATAGTACGTTTTGTAAAGAAAAACAACAACATGTTGACAAAGCCATAACCAAAAATAAAAGCTTTAGAGGAAAAAAGTAATCCTGCCCTCTGGTTAAATGGTAATACATTTAGAAAGGCCATAATTTGTGATATGTATCTGAGTTGAATATGCCATTTAAATAATGTATAACTGAAGTGCAAATACCCAACTTCGGTAGGGAAATAAAGTATACAAACAAGGAGAAGTATATTATTATTAAATATAATATTTAAATAATTTGCAAAAGATCCCATACTTCACCAGATGGTTTATAAGATAAAAGAATTAATACAAATGTTCCTCAAAGACACTGATCAATGTGCTTTTTACATTACTGATTTACTATATTCTCCATTTAATCTCCAAGTCTTGTCACAAATGTAGCCACTCTTAGGTTTTTATCAATGCACTGAGTTTTGTCACTAATGTCTGGGAAAGAAACTGATACCGTCACATTGCTCATTCAATAGCAGTGTTCAATACATACTTGTTGAAGGAATTAATAATAATAAAATGAGAAATTAATAATAATACATCATTATTAATAAAATTTAAATAAAAACACTAGGCACTTTTTTATTGAGCACTTACAATGTCCTGGAATATTTTGAGTGTTATCTATATAGTTTTATATAGGGTTTCCTAGAAGCAGAGTATTCATGATAATCACAATTGAAGAAAAGTCTCAGGAAAGATCCACAATGATTAAGGAAAGCAGTTTAGAGAAGGGAAAATAGTTTTTCAAAAATGTGGTAATCAGGTAGAGTACAGGTTATAGCCAGACTACAGAATCGACCCATAGTGGCTGTGCCTTGGTACAGAGACTTGGCTTTTGTAGAGTCCAGAGGGAATGTGTAGACCCCTTACAATAAAGAGGTCTCAACCATCCCTTAGGGCAAATCTCACAGAAAGAACAAGTGGAAGCAGAGAGAAGAGCTAAAGCCCCAGCAGCATGGAGAAAGGCAGACTACTGAACAAATGAAAACTCAGGGCTTCTGGGTCTGAACCAGTGGTATCTGCTCCAGGTGTGTTAACTGATTTAATCCTGGAAACAACACTGCCATGTCTATATTCTTCTTATGTCTGTTTTTTTAAAATACTAAACTAATGCACAGAGAGGTTACTTGTCAATATTACATAGCAAGTCAGTAGTAGCACCAATACTTGGAAGAAAAAAAAAAAGGAGAGTGGGAGGAATGAAGGAGCAAGAAAGTGAAAGGGGAGAGAAAGGATAAAGGTAAATAAATATGCAAAACATGCCTATGACCTCCTTCTACTTTTTGGATGCTCCTATAGTATATATATATTTGGGAAAACTCAAATAAATCATTTTCAATATTTCAGTTTCTTTTTCTAATTCTAATATATAATGGCATTTAGGTAGAGAGACATAGTACTTAGGGCCCTAGTCAAGAAATTAGTATTTTAAGAATCCAGTTTTTCATTTCAAAATTGCAATGAAAACTCCTATCTATACATGACCAGTAAACTCTTATTCCTTTTCCCCAAATACTTACCAGGCTATTTAACTTTTTTTTTTCTTATGTTTCATCATGTATACAGGGTTTGTATACTTATACACACAAGCCCTGGTCTTTGCAAGATGATCTAGTTGAGTGATGTGTAAACAAGACTAAAGCAGTTTATGTGATCTTTCTATCACTTAGTTTCAATTTTTTTGTAATATGAACATGTTAAAATATATTTTAAACTTAAAATATATTATTTTTGTTATTTATATATATATATG
Source organism: Anoura caudifer (assembly GCA_004027475.1). Taxonomy (NCBI): domain Eukaryota; kingdom Metazoa; phylum Chordata; class Mammalia; order Chiroptera; family Phyllostomidae; genus Anoura; species Anoura caudifer. Next base: position 212,862 of record PVKU01002344.1, on the reverse strand, counting down.
TTTTTAGTGCAGTATCCATTTTTCTTGCAGACTTGTTTACAGACTGACTTTCAAAACATGAGGAACCTCCTGAACATCTTATCTGAGATAAAATCACTTCTACAAACTCAAGGTTTATGCTCAGAGAATCTTTCCAACAAGAGACTAAAGGGGGTTCTTCATCCACATATATTGTATTTTAAAAGACATTTCAAATAAAAAATACTATAGTAATGATAAAGTGAATGCTTATTATAAATACTTTTAAAATGATATTTTTGGTAATCATCCTTGGGAAGTCCAAATACACAAGGGCAGAGTCCTTTGCTTTTTTTAATTTTAATTTTTTAAATATATTTTTAAAGACTATTTATTTTTAGAGAGAGGGGAAGTGAGGGAGAAAGAGAAGGAGAGAAACATCAATGTGCGGTTGCCTCTTGGGTACCCTCCCTACTGGGGACCTGTCCCACAACCCAGGCATGTGCCCTGACTGGGAATCTAACCAGTGACGCTTTGGTTCACAGCTGGCACTCAATCCACTGAGCCACACCAGCCAGAGCTCCTTTGCTTTTTATAATTTGTCTTTCTGCTTGTTCCTATAGACTCAGTTGCACACTAAGTACTCCCCATTTAGAATCTAAATGAGCTACATGATATGTTTCTGGCAATAACAATTTATTTTGCCCCGCTTTTTTTCTGTGTATAGGGCTATATTGCCATGATCTATTTAAAAATCGGTGATGTGACTTAAATGATTATGGAAACTTAAAACCTTTTTTTTTTTTTTTAAACAACATGCATTATACTTGCCTTTTCTCTTTACCTGCTTCTTTTTCCATCTAAACATTGGATTGTCTAGATTTCTATGTCCTTTTGGTCTTACACATAAAACTGAGCTTTGTCTTAAGTTCTCCTTAAAAATTCCCTGGACATATTATGACATCATTGCCAGTATGTCCAGCTGAATATCCAATAATAACACAAGCTTCATCCAGGTATTTTTGTTTTTTGCATTATTTTGATGACCAAAGTGTTTATAAGATAAAAACCTATAGCATCGTATTATGTACTTCTAGGTTTTATAATATAGTTTTAAAAAGTTTGATATGATTTAATAACAGTAAAAATATTGTGGCATTGAAATGCTAATCTGAATGCCATTGAAAAGGCATTCTCTTTTCCATATACTTTTTTATGTCCATAATTTTCAGCACTTTTCTCTCAGAGGTCCCCAAGGAAGCTTGCTATTTCTTCCACATGTATCTTATATAGGTTTCACAGATGATCCAGCAAAGCCCTGACAAAGACAGACACAGAGGAGGCAAATAAGAGGAGCAGTTTTCGACATCAAAGCTATTATAACACACTCCACAAAATTTTATAACGAGATGTATAACACACATTATCCATGCATCCTGGAAACATACTTGTCATTCTAGGGCTATGCTGAGTCTCACCAGGCACTTTGAAATTGTACTTTCAAATATAATTCCTAGTTCTTGCAATATGATCTAGGTGAATGATGCATAAACAAGCATCTCTCTTATCACACAATATCTGGGAATAGAAATGGAATTCAGGTAACAAATTCTGAGCAATTAAACATATAGAAACTACTCCCCATGATACTTCTCTTAATCCTACGTGTACCTCACTGCTTATATAAAACAATCACCATCTGATGAATGATTTTAACAAACAGCAAACAACACTGCGATAGCATAAAGAAGCAACATTTGACCTGAGAACATAACAGCTTATGATAATGAGAGTTGAAGAGAAAATGCAGATATAACAAATTGCAAATATCAAACCTATTTTGAGACAACAAGGAAGAATCATAATTTAATAAACATGATCATTTTTTAATCAAATCAGTAACAGCCCTAATCACTTAGGAGGCAGAATCTGGTAGAAAAGGAAAGGCTCTTAAGTGGCTTGAGGACTTTTTCTCTCTATTGTGTGAAATGCAATGTTCTAAATAGTGGAGGGACAATATATTGATAGCTTAACATTTTTTAAATTACATCAACTAATCTTTGGCATTAATTTAATACATAGACTATAACAACGATCAGTGGAGAAAGCAAAGTCATTCTTGTAATGTTATAATTCACATGTCTTTTTTGAACCTATTTACTTTGAGTATTAAAAGATCATATGATCCCATGTATTTTTTATTAATGGGAGCCAATGAAAAATTAAAAGCAATAAGAGGTAAAGATATGTGGTAGTGACACATATTTATCACATTTTAAGGTCATATATTTCTAAGAAAATATACATACACAGACACACACATGAGAAATGCTTAAATTTAAATTCTCCTACTTAGAATAGTACAATTTAAGCATATATCTATGAAATACAAGTTAAATTACTTCAATGCAATGCTAGTATATTCTTCCTGTTTTATCAGTGAACATTCAGGTTAAACTTTGAGCATTTATCTGGTAGTAGGTATTTTTCTTTTGCTAAACAACATAATAGAGAAAGTAAAATTATTTACTTAATTGAATATCTGTCATATTTTTGATAGACTCACCTAATTAGTCACTTACGTGAATCCCCCTGATATTTGCATTCTTAAAATTCTTTGATAAAATTAAGTAATTAGATCATTTATAATATTTTAATTAATTAGCAATACTCATTTTCATTGTTTATTAATACAATATTCACTCCACACCTGAGTAAATATTCTTCTTTTGTAAATTCACTGGTTGAATTATCTTGTGCCATTTATCACTTAAGGCACAGGCATGTACTCTGCAGTTCTTTCTCTATTAGAAGTAATTGAAGCTTTGAGTTTCTGAAAGGTTAACTAACCCATGAATGACCCAACAGTTTCATCTCAGAGGGTCATTGTTCTTAAAAGTCACAGTCATTAGAAATGATTAAGCTTAACTACCTACCTTGTACTTGTTTTTGAATAATGAAGAATTAGAAAGCAAAATAAAAACTCTCACTTTTATCAGGGGTTGGATTACCACAGGGTCAACATCTTCATCGTGAGGGTAACAGTGCCTGGTCACAATTTTGTACTTAGTTTTGAACAGGCCCTAAATTGCTTAGAAGAAAAATATGTATCCTCAATCCCTTACTTGGGGTAAAAATCCCATAAATGCAACTCCCCAAAAAAATACAATGACAACAACAAAACACTACTAACATTCCCTTGGTAGTTTTTGTTGTTAAATTATTGTTAATGATCATATTGCAGACCTCAAGTCATAGAAATAAAATCGCATTTTACTTTTAAAAGTTCCATATTTTGTATCTAAAGAGAAGACAAAATATTTAAAGAAATCAGTCTCCTCTTTTACCTCTAGATCAAGAACAAGACTAAAAGGGCAACACTGCAATAGCTGTTTTTTCCCAATACAGACAGTATAGTGGAATAAAAGGTTAAGATGTTTTAAATGAAACAAACTTTCTTATTACCAACTTCCATTTATGTACAATATACTGAGCTCCCCCTAACTGCTTTTCTTACAAATACTTGTTGAATGCATAATAAATAAGTGAATTTAAATTCAAAAGGCACAAATAATATAATCATTAAGCATAATTTATTTTCCTTTTTAGAACAGAAGAATTTATGAAGTGTTTTTAAAAGGTATATGTCTGTGTTAGCTATGGTATATGGATGCCCAAAGAGTGTGTTGTTGATGCTTCTGTGCAATTGGGAAAGAAAAGTTGCCCCAGACTTGTTAAATAAGCAAGGTTTATTCAAGACTATTGCAATAGGAGAGAGAAATTGAACTCAACTTCACTGAGGAAAAAAAAAAAGGAAGAGGATTTTTAAGTCCTGGAGTAAGCAAGTGGAAAGCACTGAAGGATTTTCTGAGGACACTTGGTCAGTATGACTAGGCCATCAGTGTTTGCTGATTGATGATTTTGAAAGTTAGGTTTTTACCTTCCCACAGAGACTGGGAAACTGGGAAAATTCTTTCTGATGATTACATTTCAAAGGGATGCTGGCCAGATCCTTAAGAAAGACATCCCTCAGGTGTAGAAGATTTACATCTCAAAGGCACAGAAAAATAATTTACAGTTGCAAGTTTTCTGAAGGAAATGATCTAAGAAAAGGAAGGCCAGAAGCATATATAACTATGTTTATATTTTAGTAAACCTACATATATTGTCTTTATGTATGTGAAAATGATATTGACCTGGTCTATACCAATTAAAAGTAGACATGTTCCTATTCCACAAGAGCTTGAAATATATTAGCAAATAATATAGATTTTTCAAAAATAAAATTATAGAATATATATTTGTATGTTATAATTATCAGATGCATGCTCCAGCCAACTAATTGCAAGTATAACATATTTCTATACTGTGTTGGTGCAATATCAAGTAAAACAACAACAACAACAACAAAACTATGTGCTAGTTGTTTATTTTCAAGAACAAGTTCATTTACACTTACTGATTGAATATTTCATTTTCCAGTGATAGAAAATGTCATTTGAAACAATGAATTAAACTTTAAAGAAGCAGATGAAGAGAAGAGTTGTAAGAATAGCTTTAATATCAAAATTTTAAATGATTATTGATCCTTTTATTTAACTTAGGATTTGTTGGTGGCAAATTTCGGTTTGAAGAAAACTTCTGTTATCCTGTAAGGGGTACAGTAGATGCCATGTTAAGAACCCTGTCTTGCCCTGGATCAGACTTTTATTTCTCTCCCCTGGACTATTGAGTATGCCCCTTTTCTGGTCCTCTTCTTTCCAACTTAAAGAATAACTTCATCTGTGCACTATAGAGATCCCAAATTTGTCTTTGTCTTTCTAAAATGTCAAAATGCTATTCTATTTTATTCTTTTTCTTAATCACCTTTTTTAATGTCTTCGTAAAACCTGTCCTACTGCCCAAATACAAGCTCTATAGTGAACCCAAGGAACACTTCTTTTCAATCACTCTACCCCAACTCTGCTATGTTACTTCTTTGCCCAAATCATCTTACAACACTTTAGTACAGTGAGTTTTATACTCCACTGTACTAAAGAATAGGACCCTTGTTTGAAATGCAAATTCCAGGGCCCACACCCAGAAGTCCAAATATTCAACAGCACCATAATCAATTTGTGTGAGGTAGCTCTATAATATTTCCTTTGGATTTGCCTTAATAGCTCAATTCAATGCATAATGGTCAGTGACAGGAAAGGGATAGAAGTTATATTTTTCTGAATTGACTTGTTATTTACTTTTGATATTGCAACTATGAAGATACTTTATATAATTAAAATAATAATAAAAATGAGCTCTGGCTGGTGTAGCTCAATGGATCAAGTGCTGGCTGCAAACCAAAGAGTCACTGGTTCAATTCCCAGTCAGGGCACATGTCTGGGTTGTGGGCCAGGTCCCCAGCAGGGGGCGCCCAAGAGGCAACCACACATTGATGTTTCTCTCCCTCTCTTTCTTCTTCCCTTTCCCTGTCTCTAAAAATAAATAAATAAAATATTTAAATAATAATAATAATAATGTAAATGAGAACAATTCTTAAAATTTTAAAGTCAATTTCTTCAAAGAATTCCCTCACACAGACCCTACCCCATCTTCTACATTTCTTCCTCACTGATGCTGCCTCTATATTGAACACATATGTCAATTTTTTGTACTCATTACACTGCAGTTTGATTATATTGTTTAAAGCTGAATACATTAAGAGCTCTACTGAGAATAGGAACATAACATGTTCATCCTTGTAACTCCAACATTCAGCACTGGGTTTGACACATTGTATTTTTTAAATAAATTCCAAAATATTTATTTAAATATATGGTTGACCTTTGAACAATGCTGGTATTAGGGGGAATGATACCCTGCTGCTGCAGTTGAAAATCTACATTTGATTTCTGCCCTCCCCAAAAAACTGAACTATAGACTTCTCTCAGTATCCATGGGTGATTAGTTCCAAAAACCCCACAGATATCAAATCAATGGATCTTCAAGTACCTAATATAAAGTGACATAGAACAATACATACAGTAGGCCCTCCACATCTGCAGATCCACTGTTGATTACATCATGGATATAAAACTTGGGGATATGGAGGGCAGACTATATATTCATTGAAAAAATTCTGTATAAGTGGAACCACACAATTCAATCCTGCGTTGTTTAAGTATCAACTGTATAAACATACTCTCCCAGGGTACAAGCAAAGTGGGAAAGTTCTAAATCTTAATTCTTTAAGTATGTCAGGTTCCCCAGTTGGGGGTGTGTGAGAGGCAACCAGTCAATGTGTATCTAGCACACTGATATTTCTCCCTCCCTCCCCCTCTTTTTAAAAAGTAAATAAATAAAATCCTTTTTTAAAAAATGTTGGCACAATATATAGATACATATTTCCAGGTTTTTTTCATTAACAAGATTCTTGCAAGGACTGTTGTCTGACTGACAAATGAGTGACCATACAGTTTCAAAACACCTTTTGTTAGCTTGGTATAATAAAAAGTCACAACTCTACTTGCTATTGTTTAAGAAAGGATAACTTTGAATTGAGGGCATTTAGTTAAAATGAAACATTTTATATAGATATTCTGGTGTGACTAGGATGGACTTAATTTCCCAATTAACAAACTTATCATGACTTTAGAAATGATTAATTCAAGTGCTACTTTTAAGTGAGATTTATATGTGTAACAATCAATTTAGAAATAGTTTCTTATTAATGTGCTAAATTATATCATTAACAAGCTAGAGAAACCATTTAGATCTTTGTCTAGTTATTGAGGTTTAGATATTTGCCTTTACTATATTTTTACTTCCTCATTCTGAGTATTCTGTCCAAGCAGTTTCTAATACTAGTCTATAGGTTATCCATGACAAAATTTCATCATTCTACAGCAAAAGGAGAAAAATCTTTGTATCTATCACTACATTTATTCATCAGCACATAATAAGAAATTGGCAATACTATGTTGAGCTTTAATTACACACACAAAAAAAGAGTTCTGTGAAAACCTAAAGTCTATGCCCATTTTTTATGATTTATTCTGACTCTATCACCCAAGAGAAGAAATGAAGGCTACACAAGGTGAAATAAAGCAAAATATACAGGGAATCAACAGTGAAGGGAAGGAAACTGGGACTCAAATCAATGGTGTGGACCAGAAGGAAGAAAGAAATATCCAACCAGAAGAAAATGAAGAAATAGAATTCAAAAAAATGAGGAGAAGCTTAGGAACCTCTTGAAAAACTTTAAGCATTACAACATCTGAAAAATGGGGGTGCCAGAAGAAGAGGAAGATCAAGATATTGAAAACTTATTTGAACAAATAATGAAGGAAAGCCTCCCAATCTGGCAGAGGAAATAGACTTTCAGGAAGTACAGGAAGCCCAGAGAATCCCAAAGAAATTGGACCCATGGAGGAACACACCAAGATACATCATAATTAAGTTACCCAAGATTAAAAAGAAGGAAGGAATCTTAAAAGCAGCAAGAGTAAAGGAGATAATTACTTATAAAAGAGTTCCCATAAGGCTGTCAGGTGATTTCTCAAAAGAAACTTTACAGGCAAGAAGGGGCTGGAAAGTATTCAAAGTCATAAAAAGCAAGGACCTACATACAAGATTATTCTACCCAGCAAAACTATTGTTTAGAATTTAAGGGCAGATAAAGTGCTTCTCAGATAAGGTAAAGTTAAAGGAGCCCATCATTACCAAGCCCTTATTTTATTAAATGTTAAAGGGACTTACCTAAGAAATAGAAGATCAAAAACTATGAACAGTAAAATGACAACAGACTCACAACTACCAACAACTGAATCTAAAAAACAAAAACTAAGCAAATATCTAGACAGGAACAGAATCATAGAAATGGAGATCACATGGAGGGTTATTGGTGGGGGGGAAGAGATGAATGGGGGGGAAGTACAGGGAATAAGAAGAGTAATAGTTAGGCACAAAATAGACAGAGGGAGGTTAAGAATAGTATAGGAAATGGAGAAGCCAAAGAACTTACATGTACAATCCATGGACATGAACTATGTGGTGGTGGGGGTAGGTAGCAGGATGCTGGAGATGGGCAAAGCAGGGTGAAGGGGAATCGAGGGGAGAAAGAAATTTGGACAACTATAATAGCATAATCAATAAAATATGCTTAAAAAACTGCCAAAATAATCTATCACCTTGGAAAGTAAAAATGCATCAAGATTGTATAATCTTGATATTTTCCATTTCTCTGGGTAAAACTAGGATATGTAAAATGAGGAATTCATAAAAGTATACTGTTTATAAAAATATGACAAATCAGATAACAGAAAGAATAGAAGATACTATAAAATACCAAAATTTTTGTTAATAACAGGCCCCCAGGTGAACCAAGCACATAGCTGGATTTGCCCAAATACAGCAAAATCAACTATATGTTCATTTGGTTGAAATGAAAATGCAAAGGTCCTGGTCTTGATAGATAAAGTGTCTTTGGCCTCAGGAGGATGACATTAAAGAGAGAAATGAGATAGATAGTATCAAAGAAAAAGTACCTGACTGTGCAAATAGTTTCTCCTTGTAGAGTAATAAGACTTGGTCAGGGAGAGGTTTTCATAGAAGTAAAAATTGAGACCAAGGGACAGAGAACAGGTTTGTATTGCTGGATATAGCTCACATGTACAATGAGTATGCATGCTTGGAAACCGCTCAGGTAATAAGCAGCTGTGTTGCATTGAACCTCCTAGCCCGGTTGAATGAATATGAAGGATGTAAATGTTCTGTAGGATTTCTTTACTCCATCTGTTCTGGCTGCTATGACTTCTCAAGATAATACTCTTTGGGGAGCAGGAAGTTCATTCAACACCACTCACATGATAGTTTTAAGTATTTTCCTGCTTTTTTGAGGAAAGTTTCTAGGCTTTATTCATCTGTATCTATGCATAGTCAATACTTAGAAGAGAGAATGTGCACATTACATCTTGCAAATTAGTGATTAAATAATTGACTAATAAAGTTGCACATATGATTAACATGTTTTAAACAATAAAATGAATCAGATACTGGAAACTTTAAATATAATGACGTTTAATGGTCATAATGATGTTTTCTTTCCCCCAAAAATTACATTGTGTAGGAAGTAGCAGAGTCTATTTTTGCATAGATCTGATTTAGGATTGGTCAGTAGTTATGCTAATAATTAATAACAAAAATCTGGTTCATTCAGTAATGCATAATTCCATATTGCAATGGCTTTCATGGAATGAAGGAGTTTATACCAGTGGATAAAATGAATAAGATGAGACTCAGGCATATTTTTAAAAGAACTGCCCAGGTGTTGTCAATGTATAACTGTTTTAAAGAGGAAAGATCACAGAAAAAGTTTGCTCTAGATAGAAAATGATAACAGATGATTTTAATCTTGTCTCTGCTATCCATTTTTTGTGTAACTTCGTATACTACAATTTACCAGGATACTAGTTTCTTCATTAATTAAAAGTTGAGAGTTGTGATGCTTAGATGCATGATGTTTGAGTACTGGATTAGGTAATCTTTAAAACCCCTTTCTGCTGAAATATTTTGAAGTTTATGAGTAAGAAGTAACCAAAATGAAAGAAAATAAGTGTTCATCCCATCTTCCGAGAGGACCTTTTTGTCTAATGATACATTTCCTTGAAATGGGAACAAACGCACAAATTCTTCCTCTGGGGAATTGTGTGCTCTGACCCACACTACTGTCATCAGTCATTTTTGAGACAGACAATGATGTATTCTGACTACATATTTCCAGTATACAAGATACAGAAAATATCCAGCTATGTACTATGAAAGCTAGAGACACTTATTGAAAAAGATACAAGATGCAAGAAGCATTTACATAGGACAATAGCACCTCAGTCCCCTTCAAAGTAGGCACCTTGGGACTTCTTGCAGATCTCCCAGTCACCATCAGCTTCCCTGTTGTATTTTCCTGAATTTCCCCAATGGTCTGAAATCTCTTACCTTTCATAGGTGATTTTAGTTTTGGAATAAAAGAGAAGTCTCAGGGCACTAAATATGGGCTGTAGCGGGGCTGAGTCACCTGGGCGATTTGATGTTTTGCTAAAAAAACTGCAGGAGACATGATGCATTAGTCTCAAGCATGTTGCACGAGCAAGCATGTTGTCATGAGAAGCTGCCAACCACCAGTTGCCCATAGCTGTGACCTTCTGAATCATCTGGATAGTTCTGAGGAGGAATGTTCAAGCCTAACCCAAAATTTAATGCAGTTTTGTGACTCTACTCACTTAGTTACTTTGAATGTGATGGCTACACAGTTCAACATCCTCACTCAATGGCATCTACCACCATCACTGACTAGTAGAGTGAAGTCATTATTGTTCCTGCATGCACAGTCCAGTCTACTCTCCTTGGCTGCCAAGTTACACCAATGTTATGCAAACCATTCTCATTATATTAACAATGGTTTGACTTTTTCCGGACAAACCGTATACATGAGTAAGTTTAGAAGACATGGGCAATGAGCAAAGAAGACCACCTTTTCACAAAGATATCCTGGTTCAGTAATTTCCTTTGGACACTATCAGGGCCATGTGAGCACAAAAATAACAGATGTTACAAAGAAAACATGGTAGAAAACACACAACTAATAGTCATTTTAGGTGGAAATGAGCAACTCTCATTTAATTCCTTCTTGTCCTCTATGTAGGCTGTAGGTTGACCATGGATGAGCTGTGGGCTGTGGTTCTATTCTGTGAGTTTTCTCTTTCATTAACCCAGGTTTAAAGAATAGACTCCATTCCAGGCCTTAACTCATATGATAGAGGGCAAAAGCAAAACCAACAAATCGCTTAAAAATCTTTGCATAGATGTGATATTTGTCACAATCCACTGGATAAAACAAGTTATAGAGCCATGGCTGATAATGAACAGGCAATGCACTCTAACCATGAGAGGAACCCTAGTAGTGTTTGGGCAAGGACAAGGATACACAGGTCTATGCCAGCAGAGTAAGTGTGATGTGAAAAATAACCATGGAGCTGATATCCATAATTTCACCATGAAACTGATTATTGTCCCTAGACATTGTGTTTTTCATATACAATCTCCCTATTTCTTTATCTCAGATGACCACTTCCTTCAACTCTGGACTTCAATGGGATGCTGAAGTCTGGTTCAATAGAAAAGAAAAGAAAGAGGATAAAAAGAGTTAGCAAGAAACAGTATTCATAATTTTTTATGTATTTTAGAGGCAAAATAAAATTTGGGATTGTTATTTCAACATTTTCATATATAATATAAGGAAATTAAAAAATAAAAACAGGATGAAAGGCACAAACAAAAGGGTCTGCAGATGGTTATAGTTTCAAGTTTTTATGGCAGATTTTTAGACTCCTGTGTTCCTTAGACCAAAAAAACTGCTCCAGTCCTTGTCAGTCTCTGCCCATAGTATATGGCCAGAGATTCTTGCTTTACATATTTCTAAATAGGGATTTTCACTAAAGAATGATATAACTTTTCTCTCTAAGATTTGTTTGTGTTGTTATTGGAAGTACACAACTTGGAAAACTAAATCACCACCTACTCAAATATCACCATTTCACTTGAACACTGAAAATGAGATGAGTTCTGTAGAACCCCTCAGGGGCTTTGTATAAATTTCACTGAATTGTAATTCAATATTTTTATTTCAATTCACACAACTATATGTATTGGTGAGACTGGGCACTCTCATCATCACAATGAACTATGATGTCTTTTCTCTGAATTAAATTTAAATCGAATTTGACAATACCTTCCAGCACATAAAAAGACCAGTGAAATGCTTCATTTCTCTCCATCTTAAAAACTGAAGTGAATAGATTGCTGAGTGTTTTATCATCAGAAGTACATGTTCTATAAATCTGAGTTGAGAAATGTGAAAAAATCAAGCCATTTAAAATATACTAGGAGAAAGGGGAGGAGGAAACATTCAAAATAGTCGATTCATTTTCAGTGATTAGCTGACTATATTCTGATTTAAGAAGCATTAAAATATTATTCTTCCTTTTCTCCAAGTGTGCATTAAATTATGAAATGAATACAATGATCATAAAATTGTATATTTAATATATGAATATGAACAGCTGATGTATGTATATGAACAGGGAATTCACTCTAATCATGGGGAGAGACTTCACAGTGGCTGGGCAAGGACAAGGATACACAGGTCTATGCCAGCAGAGTAAATGTGATGTGGTGAGCAATAACTTTGGAGCTGATACCCAGAACCTACCATGAAACTGATTATTGTTCCTAGACATTGTTTTTCATATACAATCTCTATCTTGCTCCTTAAAAAATAAAATTAAAAAGTATCTAGCCTCTCAAAGTAGGATCTGCCTTCTAAATTTCCAGATTACAGGTGTTACCTATGATATAATTAACTTAAATGACTATCTTTTATGATGACAAAGGTGGGACAATTTATGTAACTACTATCCATCTTGTAAAGAGTTTATAAAACCCTTACTCATGACTGGCTTCACACACTGATTAATAGACACTTTATACTTCAGGCTTTAATTAAAAGCAATAAAAGCAGTCAACTGTAGGCCATGAATGTGCTGATGACAAAAAAAATGCCATTGAAGAGATGGAAGATCAAGCACTGCATAAATTTAGTGTGAAGTCTTGTAAGTAGATCCATATGCCTGTGCTTAAAACATCCCTGACACAGTCACAATCGTGGAGGGAATGCACAGATAGAATTAAATAGCAATTAAGAGTAGAACCCTCAGTTTTAGACCAAATCTGCTTTAATTTAAGAGAAATCAACACCATATTTTTCCATATTTATATAAATGTCAAAGTTGCTGGAAAGGAAAAATTAGACAACTTTAGAATGAGCAAACTCTACCCTGCAGGTTTTGTTTTAAAATACAAATTGCTAAACTAATTTCATTACATCTGAAGAGTAACTTAATATAAATCATTGAACAGATGTCCTGGACTATAGTGATTCATAGAGAAAATCTAAGCAAATGGTTATTGATTCCCATAGTATTACACGAATTATTCACTTAGCACACTACAATAAATGTTTACCTGTACTTTAAGCCATATGACATACAGAAAGTTGGCAAGTAGAGGGGAAACAGTATTAGCAATAAACAGGAGGATATGAATTATGTGATTTTTGCTTTCTACCCACATTTCTACAGCACCCTCTAAGCACTTGAGTGACAGAGCAGCAATTGCTGAGGAATTCCTTAACACCCGAGGCACATAGTTGAAAATTTATAGAGATGCAAGTATGGTACATCCTTAGATTCCCAAGGTTCTAAAGCACATTCTCTACTGCATACCTGGATCGAAACCAAATAAGAAGTTAAGAAAGTGTCTGAGCTCAGTTTATCTTTCAAAGGAAAGCCTATTTCTCAGTCCCCCTGGGCAGAGCCCTGCAGTGTTTGGGCATGATGTAAGGCCCTGACTTTGCAGGGCTCAGTGTTTTGGCCCAGAAGGCAGACAGATACCAACTTAGCAATTTAAGAGGGCAGTGTTACAAAGGTTTAAAAAAATGAAATCTACTGTGACAGGAAAAACATTAACATATGCGCTTCATAGCCTCTCCCTTTTTATTTCCCATTAAAGATAATTCTATCTTAGCCAGTTTTATTCAGGATCTATGTACAGACTGTCAAAACTGGGGAGAGGGAGTTGGAAAGCTAGAAATTAAAGAAGCCAAACACAGATTGATTGGTTTTGTTGGAAAATGCAGAGAATTTCTCCCAGAAGAGAAAAGATATAGAAATGGAACTGAGGATAAACATAAAAGCAGCACTACTTTGCTTTAGAGAGGCAGAGGGGTGGGGGATGGGGCGTGTTGAAAGAGATCACACAGCTTTGCTGAAGGGAGTACAATGTGGGTGAATGGAAGAGGAAAGAGAACTTTCAAATATGTTTTATTAAAATTTCTTTATTGGTGTGTGATCTTATGACAGGCAACAAAAATATATATGAGGGTTTTTAAAGATTTCTTTGTATATAGGCTAGGATTTCATTGTAGTTCGAAATTTTATAAAGTCATCCAAAATGAGTAATAATTTATACGGATTTTGCTATTATAATAGTAAGTGCAAAGTCTCTTTTTTTTTTCAAATACATGTATATAAGGATCTAGCCAATTCCTCTTTTTAAACACTTTCTCTTTTTAAATATGTTTTATTGGTTGTGCTATTACAGTTGTCCCATTTTTCTCCCTTCACTCCCCTCCACCCTGCAAAACCCCTCCCATACACATGCCCCCGCTTTAGTTCATGTTCATGAGTTGTACATATAAGTTCTTGGCTTCTACATTTCCCATACTATTCTTACCCTCCCCCTATTTTCTACTTACTATCTATGCTACTTATTCTATGTACCTGACCCCCACTCTCCCCCGCCCACTCCCCTGTTGATAACCCTCCATGTGATCTCCATTTCTGTGGTTGTGTTCCTGTTCTAGCTGTTTGCTTAGTGTGCTTTTGTTTTTGTTTTAGGTGTGGTTGTTAATAATTGTGAATTTGCTGTTATTTTACTGTTTATATTTTTATCGTCTTTTTCTTAGATAAATCCCTTTAACATTTCATATAATAAGGGCTTGGTGATGATGAACTCCTTTAACTTGACCTTATCTGAGAAGTACTTTATCTGCCCTTACATTTTAAATGAAAGCTTTGCTGGATAGAGCAATGTTGGATGTAAGTCCTTGTCTTTCATGACTTGGAATACTTCTTTCCAGCTCCTTCTTGCCTACAAGGTCTCTTTTGAGAAATCAGCTGACAGTCTTATGGGCAATCCTTTGTAGGTGACTGTCTCATTTTCTTTTGCTGCTTCTAGGATTCTCTCCTTCACTTTAATTTTGGCTAATGTAATTATTATGTGTCTTGGTGTGTTCCTCCTTGGACCCAAATTCTTCAGGACTCTCTGAGCTTCCTGGACTTCCTGGAAGTCTATTACCTTTGCCAGATTGGGGAAGTTCTCCATTATTTGTTCAAATAAATTTTCCACTTGTTGCTCTTCCTCTTCTCCTTCTGGTACCTCTATAATTCAGATGTTGGAAAGTTTAAAGATGTCCTGGAGGTTCCTAAGCCTCTCCTCATTTTTTTGAATTCTTGTTCCTTCATTCTTTTCTGGTTGAATGTTTCTTTCTTCCTTCTGGTCCACACCATTGATTTGAGTCCAAATTTTCTTCCCATTACTATTGGTTCCCTGTACATTTTTCTTTATTTCACTTAGCATAGCCTTCATTTTTTCATCTAATTTGTGACCAAATTCAACCAATTCTGTGAGCATCCTGATTACCAGTGTTTTCAACTGTGCATCTGATAAGTTTAGCTGATACCTCTGAAAACTCCCACAAACCTATTAATTCTAGTTATTCAAAACATGAGAAAAGTTTAAACTATATTTCAGTGTGCACTTTTAAGATGTGAAACACATTAATATTGGACATTTTAATAGATTACCTTTCCTGCCAAGAGAAAGAGAACAATATGTTCTTATGCTATTGTAATTCTATAAATCAGAATTAGAAATGTCTAAACACACACACTTATGTTTCCTGACATTTTTCTCCTAGAAAGTATGTTATTCTATTTTGTAGTTTCTATAACCTTTATTTCATTTGTAACATACTATGGTTTGATTCTTCTAAAACAGAAGAAAAACACATTTTTTCTCATCATATTCAGTTACCTTAAAATAAAATAGTACAAATCTCACAGACTATCTTATCATTGGTCCACAGTCTATTAAAATCCCAGTATTTGCAATCAGGTTTTATTTTTTGGAGGTGGGGAATTAAAATGCATCTCTTGCTTCTTTTCATTTGATTGGTAGAGGGTTCCTATTTGCATATAAAATCATTGTGATATAAATTGTAAGTAATTAGTGACAAGAATCCTAGACCTAAAAATATCTTTCCAAGTATAAATTTGTGAAAATTCAAAGTTATATGCATACCATTCCCTCTCAGGCAAAATTACTCCACAGAATTATCTAAATTCTTACATTATATTATCATTATGTTACTTATACAAATTTTGAATATATTTGATAGAGTCAGTGACCTGAGTTGAGTCTAAGCCCTTCCTCCTAATAAATAAATATTCCTGTAAAATTAACTTACGTCAGTTTTCTCATATGTGAATTCTAGATAAAACGTGTAGATATCTACATGCATTTTTTGTGGAATTTTTATGAAATCATGCTGAGAAAGATCTCAGTCCTCAGCATAGGGACTAGCACACAGCAAGCTCCAATAAAATGAAGCTGTCATTTTCATAATGCAATGACTGTTTGCATTATTTTCCAGAACCTCTATAATGAGGTATGATTTTTTCAATATTGATGCTTCCAGTGACCTGGGCCATCATCAACATAAAGAAGTGCAGAATGTCCACTCTATATGGGCACTGAAGCTTTTATGCTAGGCCAAGAATTGGAATGTCTTGACTTTCCTAGATATTTACATATTCTGCTCCACAGAAAACCATTCACTGTAAACACTTTTACAAATTTGGGACCTAGATAAGGAACACATTTCTCTTTTGATTTCTTTCTCTCTCTCTCTCTCAGCCATAAAAATTGAATTTGGGAGGAAAAATGGAGTTTTGCTTGAAATCTATTCTTTATTTTTTGTAAGCAAATGAAAATATACTATATACTCACTGTAGTTGTTTCTCTGTGTGATGTTGGGATCAAACATAGTGGCCCTTTCAACCAGAAAAATATTAATTGCTCAAAACCCAGGTCTAACCATTACTACTGTTTTTTTCTCTCAGCTGCTGTGCTTTAATAAGATGAATACATTTTCTCTTTTCTGGGATTGGTGCCCACTCTTTCTGTTCACCTTAAGTGAGACAAGGAGGCTACAGGGGGCAAGAGAAAGGAGGGGGATCACCCTTCCCTGGGGAGATGAGGCTCTGGAAAAGTTATTTTTCCTGAAAAATTGTCTGTTTTTATGGAGAATACTCTGAGCTTATTTCCCTATGGTTGCTCTGTACCTTTAATACCAGATCCATGATGGGATCTTTTTTGGTTCTTCACCTCAAAAACCTGGTGGGATTCCTGGATATAAAGCATAAGTGCCCCTCAAAGAGTTCCTCTTTCTCATGCCAGTCTACTCTTAGCTGTCAGAAATGTGTCAAAACTGTAATTTAAATATCTCTACCAGTTTATCACTCCATGGGCAACATCTCCTTCACCTTGCAGGATCTCAGCTGTGACTGGAATGTCCAGTGTGTTCAGACTTCAAAGCAGCTGCTAACCCTCAAAACTCATCTTTCTTATGGACCTAGAAAGGTTAATTTTCAGTTTGTCCATTTTTCCCCCTTGTTATAAGATCAGGAGTGATGAATTCCAAACTCTTTACATATTGGAGCAGAAGCAAGAACTCTTCTCAATAAAGTTATTTTTAAAGTGTATTTTACATCTTTCTTTTAGGTAGTTTTATTTTAAATTTAGAGAATGATATATTTCACCTGGTTAACTTTCATTTGGTTCATTGCAAGCTCATGTGCTTGAATTTTATCCAAACCTGTACTTATGAACATTTTTCAGGATTAAGGTGTGGAGTTCAAATTAAAAAGAACAACAACAACAACAACAAAACACTGACAGAGTATTTATAATTTTGGAAATTTAAATAGTAAATTATGTCTTAAATAATGAATTCAATATTTATATATTTCTGGTTCCTTTAGACTTGATGATATAAAATTACAAATGTTGGGTTGCCCAAAATGTCCATTTAGTTTTTTCTGGAAAATACAAAGCATTTTTCATTTTCACCAATGACTTTATTGATTTGTATATTTTGAGTATATCAGCTACGTCCTGCTATTGGCTTCCAGTAACCAGGCATGCTGCTAAACATCTTCCCATGCATAAGACAGGTCCAAAACAAAGAATTATTTGGCCAAGATGTCAACAATACCAAGAAGCTTTGTGAGCTACTTTTGACACATTCAATCAGTCACAGCACCTTCTTCAAATACTGCACATATCTTTTGTGGGTGTATTTCAGTGTTTTTATCATTATTGAAATAATAAGGCATCACAAGCTAAAAATGTTGCACATCTTCAATAGTAAAATGGCTGTACACAAATTTTGATTTTTTTAAATGCATATGAAGGTGATGGCTGTTACAGTACAATATAACAAAATTGCTTTAAATGAAGTTAAATACAACTAAGCACTACTAAATCCATCATTTGGGGAAAAAAAGAAAAAAAAATAAATGGACTTGTTGGCCAAACCAACAATTTAGTTCAGTATTATTAGAAAAAAAATATATTTCATAATACCTCTGAGAATGTGAACCAAATATTAATTTACCAAGGTTTCCAATGGTGACCCCAAATAATAGTATAGGTTGTTTCCTGAGTGAGAAAATATCTTCAAACCTATTTATATTTAATATAAATATAAAATATAACATAATTGAAGATAATGTAAATTAAATACTACATCATGTTTTTTAATTAAAAATAATTAAAACAATAATATTATGTACAGAGCTCAAGCTCTCTCTCTCTTCCCCCATCCTCTCTCCCTCTTGCTTTCTGAAGATCTAAAAGAGCAAAACTATTTTTGATAAAGCCACTATTAACTGGTAGTCATTTCTTTATTATTTACATATGAACAATTAAAGGAAAAAAGACAAAACAAAGCTAAACAAACAATGATACATAAGGATCATTTAAAAATATTGTCTAGAAATATTAATTTTATTTTACCCCAAAATGTCTAATAATGTCAATGGTAGGAAAAATGGAGGGCATTTTCTATTTAAAGCCAAGGAAGGCACAATTTTTTATTGTTGCATCCCCTCCTTTATTTCAAGGGGCTAGACATGCTCCATGAATGTTGGAGAGGAAATTTCTATAAAGCGTTTGTTCACGTAAGGAAAATGTTTCAAAAAAGATTCAGAAATTTATCACCATCATTATTATCATCATCATCATTCCCTTCATGAACTTCGGGTCCTTTCATTTTATCTGGGAATGTTCCCACTTTGAGCATTTGAGATTTGCTGAGCTAATCCTGATTAGAAGAGGTGCTAGGAAATGACTTTGCCTCAGTCAAGCAGGCTCTTCTGTCTAGGGTTTTGAATTAGAGTCTAGTGACATGCTGTAGGAGCCATGAAAACAAAAGTGGGGACATAATTAGTAGAAGTGATGTCTGGGAAATCAGTGGGAGGTCTAGATGGCAATGACAATTGTGATTAAGCTGTGATACCCAGAGTTGAGTGAAAATAGCAGCAGTTTTTTCACTGAACTAATTTTGGTCTTGACTACCCACAGTGCTTCTATCTGTTCCTACTTGTTTTTGACTTATTACTCCAGCTACTCTTGTTACATAAGGCTATACAATTATTCTTTTTCCTAAGTCTGCCTGAACTATGTTTTATTGGCCACAACTAAGAATCATGGTTAATATTGAGACCATGACTAATAATTTTGTTTTAAAAAGAATAATAGGTCTAAAATCAAATTAGTGGTCACATCTATCATGATGCCAAATGAGTGAGTGCCTTTAATAATATATAATGATACAATTTTAGTTACCAAAGGAAACTCAGATTTTCATTAGGGGTAAGGGAAATAGACAGATGTATGCTACTGCATTTTCTTTTCTTATTTTTCTCTCATTTTGTTTTATCTTGAAAATGCCATGATAAACCAGTCCAAAATGAAATATGAGATAGTGCTGACAAGTGAGACTCCCAGATCAGAAAGCTGTCAAACACTTACTGGAGAAGAGGAGAGAAGTATGAATAGCATGGTTACCAATGATGCAGCTAGATCAAAGCCAGAGGATGTCTAGTGGCTGATGTGCACAAAGGCAAAAGGAAAGGACAATGTTGCACCACATATACAATCAGAACCTGGATCACAGGAAGTATGCCAAGACAAACTAGAAATCACAGAGCAATAAATAAAATGTCTAAACATTATAGTGTTGGTGTTAGTGAAATAAAATTGACTAGAGTGGGACATTTCCAGTCAGGCAAATAGAAAATGTTCTACTCTGGAAGAGACAAACTCATGGGGGGGGGGGGGAACAGTTGCTTTAAAACTGAGGCAAGATGTAACACAGGCAATTAAGGGATACAATACAAGGTCGGACTAAATAATATCAATTAGACTTCTAGGAAAACCTATTAACACAACCATCATTCAAGTCTATGCTCCAACTACAGAATCTGAAGATGAAATTGAAAATTTTATATAAGTATCCAAGAAGAAATTTGTCACATACCAAAACAAGACATGCTATAGGTGATTGAAATGCAAAAGAAAGAAATAAAGCAGACTCAAATGTCATTGAAAAATGTGGACTATGATTCAGAAATGAAGCAAAAGTTTAACTTGTGAAGTTAACAGCTTTCCCATCACAAAAACATGATTCAAACAATGAACAGACAACTGTACACACGGACAACACCAGATAGCCAGTATAGAGATCAAAAAGACTATCTAAATGGAACCAGGAAATGTTGAATTCTCTCTGCCAAAATAAGACCAGGATCAGATTGTGGTACTCATAATGAACGATTAATATCAAACAGGAGGGTAAAGCTGAGGAATAGCACCAAAAGAATGGTAGTACCAAAATGTAACATAAAGAATATCATTGCTGGATTTACGGGCCACATAAAAAACAGATATGGACTATTAAACTAAAATTTACCAAGTATGAAAAGAACTGTGAATTAAAATAAAAATATTATTAGAAAAGAATGTAAAAAGACACTGCCAGAAGTAAAAATGAAAGAAAAATCAATATGGATGACAAAAGATACACTAAAGTTTGTTAAAGACAAGTGGGAGAGAAAAGGAAAAGGTAACAAAAGCAGAATTAGAATCATGAATGCTGTTTTTCAACAATTATTTGTAGAGATAAAAAGTTACAATAATCAGCGTAAATAGGTAAAAGAGAACAACAAAAAGAAAAAACGTCAATGTAAAGAGATAAAAAAAAGAATAAAAACAACTAAAAAAGAAACACAAGAAGTCTCTACCAGAAGAATCAAGAAATAAAAGGGAAATTCAAACCTGGGTTAGGAATGCTGAACGAACTAACAGGGAGAAGGTAAAGGGAAGGTGGAAACAGTGTACTGAAAATCCATACAGAAGAGTCAAAAAAGATGATCAATACATCTGAACAAGATTCCTAAGAAGAACCTGCAATTCTAAAAAGTGAAGTAAAAGTTTCTGCCAAGGAACTATTGGGAAGAAAAAAAAATTACTAGGGGTAGATGGGATGCTGATAGAATTATTCCAAACTAAAGACAGAATCTGTGAAAACCTTAACAAGAAAGGTCAACAAGTATGAAAAGAAAACAATGGCCTAAGATTGGAAATGTTTAATATGAACCATAAATTTTAAAAAAGAAGATGCCAGGGAGTGCAGTAATCTTAGAACCATTGCTCTAATTTCTTACAGAAGTCAAGTAATGTTCAAGGTGATTCAAAAAAGGCAAGAAGTGTCAGATGTTCAAACTGGATTCAGAGAAGGAAGAGATTCTTGAAATTTTATTTTGAACAATAATTAGATGTGGGAGTGATCCAAAGAATTTCAGAAGGAGCTTATCTATATTTTATAGATTACAGCAATGCCCTTGACTATGTGGATCAAGAAAAGCTATTGGTTGTTCTGAAAGAAATGGGCATGCTCAGCACTCTATTATCCTGATTTTTAAGCTGCATTGTGGACAGAAAGCAACAATCAGGGCAGAAATAAGAGAGACAAAATAGTTTCCTATAAACAATGGTGTCAGACAAGGGTTTATTTCATCTCCTTATTTATTTAATCTGTACACAGAGCATATCATATGAAAAACTCAGCTAGTCTATGGCCATACCACCCTGAATGCACCTGATCTTGTATGAAAAACTCAGCTAGACTAGAAGGAGTAAATATTGGTGGAAAATATCAGTAATAAAATATGCAGATGACACCATTTTACTTGGAGAAAGTAGCAATGATTAGAAACAACTGATGGAAGTGAAAAAATAAAGTGCCAAAATGGGACAGCATCAAAAGGCAAAAATAATGAGAATAAAAGAAATACACAACTTTAGCATAGATAATAAAGACACTGAAATTGCTAAAAATTTTGCTTGCCTTGCTTTTTGCATGAAATCACATGTAGACTGCAGCCAAGAAATCAAGAGAGCTCAGACTTGGAAGGGCAGTGATGGAAGAAGGCTGATAGCAACAAAATTTATTCATTTGAAAAATGGTATTGGATGAAAGTTCTACAGACACCTGAAACTGCCAGACAGATGAGTAAGTAGGTCCTAGAGCAAATTAAGCTTGAAACATTGTGAAAGCAAAAAATGATAAAATTGAAGTTGTCCTTCTTTGGCACACCATGAGACGAGAGGATGGTTCTTTGGAAAATATAATAATGCTGGAAAATATAGAAGATAGCAGGTAAAGAGGAAAGCCAAAAATGAGATGGATTGACTCCATAAGAGAAGCTGTAGGCCTGAGTCTACAGAACCTGAGAGAGTTGTTGATCACAGAACGTGGTTGACATCACATATCTCTCTAACTTTCCTATAATTTTCATATGTAGAGCTTCACAAAACAAAGAAGGGAAAAACATTCTGTATAGGTTAATGTTATGGATAAAAGGGTAATTTGGTTTTTAACAGTAATCCATAATTGAGCACTAGAAGAAGATAAGACCCAAGAGTGATCAAGAAATATGTAATATTTCTCAATATTTGCAGACTTTTTTATAAGAGTGGAGTCAGAGTTTTCACAATATTTGGAAGGCTTCAGGATTTTTCCATCAGGTAATTAACAAAAATGGAGTCCCATTTTCAGCAATTCTAAAGAATGCCAAATAGCTTAGAGGGTTGCCCCACCCTGCTGAATACTTAAGGCTCAACCCCTTTGCAACTTCACAGGTGCTCTGAGACAAAGAGATATGGGCCAAATGAAAGAACAGATGAAAGCTCCAGAAAAAAAAAAAAAAAGATATAATTAAGCCATGAAGTATCTATTATAGGCCGACCTATAAGATGCAGAGTTCAAAACACTGTAATCAGAATGCTCATTGAAATGGTTGAGTAGGGTCACAAAATAGAGGAAAAAGTGAAAACTATGAAAAGTTAAATAAAGGAAAATGTATAGGGAATCAACAGTGAAGGGAAGGAAACTGGGACTCAAATCAAGGGCTTGGAGCAGAAGGAAGAAATATACATCCAATTTCTGGCCAAGATAGAGGTGTAGGTAGACACACTGTGTTTCCTCTCACAACCAAAGGAAGGACAAAATATTAAAAAAAAAAAAAAAACAGAACTGACAGAAAAATCAAACCATATGAAAGTCCACCAACCAAGGAGTTGAAGAAGAAACATTCATCCAGACCAGTAGGAGTGGAGACAGACAGTTGGGTGGAGAGGACTCATGGCAAGGCAGCAGCTAGAGGACTGGGGCAGGTGAGGCTGCATCTGGTGGTCAAGGCAGCAGCTGGCAGACTGGGCAGTCCCACATGCGAGTGCAGATAAATCAGGAGCAACAACTGGGGAGTGAGACAGACCACACAACCCGGAGTTTCAGCATGGGGAAAAAAAAGCCTCAAACCTCCGATTGAAAACATCTGTGGGGGTTGAGTTGGCAGTGGGAGAAACTCTAAGCCTCACAGGAGAGTTCATTGGAGAGTCCAACAGGGTCCTAGGATGTACACAAGCCCACCCACATGGGAATCAGCACAAGAAGGGTCCAATTTGATTATGGGTAGCAGGGAAGGTGACTTGAAAACCAACAGAGAGCAGAATGAGCAGCATTTTTCCCTCTCAAACCCCTCCCCCACATACAGTGTCACAATGCAGTGATTGCAGTGATGTGGGTTGCCCTGCCCTAGTGAACACCTAAAGTTCCACCCCTTACTATGTAACAGGTGAACAGACCAAAAAAAAAAAAAAAAAAAAAAAAAAAAAAAAAAAAAAAAAAAAAAAAAAAAAAAAAAAAACCCAGCCCAAATGAAAGAACAGATCAAAGCTCCAGAACAAATACAACTAAGCAACAAAGAGATAACCAACCTATCTGATGCAGAGTTCAAATCACTGATAATCAGGATGCTCACAGAATTAGTTGAGTGTGGTCACAAATTAGATGAAAAAATGAAGGCTACACTAGGTGAAAAGAAAAATGTACAGGGAATCGCCCTGGATGGTGTAGCTCAGTGGATTGAGCACGGGCCTGTGAACCAAAGGATCAAGGTTCGATTCCGGGTCAGGGCACATGCTTGGGTTGCAGGCTAGTTCCCAGCAAGGAACGCATGAGGGGCAACCACACATTGATATTTCTCTCCCTCTCTCCTTCCCTTCCCCTCGAAAGATAAAATAAAATCTTTAAAAAAAATGTACAGGGAATCAATAGTGATGGGAAGGAAACTGGGGCTCAAATCAATGGTGTGGACCAGAAGGAAGAAAGAAACATTCAACCAGAAAAGAATGAAGAAACAAGAATTCAAAAAAATAAGGAGAGGCTTAGGAACCTTCAGGGCAGTTTTAAATGTTCCAACATCCAAATCATAGAGGTACCAGAAGGTGAAGAGGAAGAGCAAGAAATTGAAAACTTATTTGAAAACATAATGAAGGAGAACTTCCCTAATCTGGCAAAGGAAATAAACTTCCAGGAAGTCCAGGAAGCTTAGAGAGTCCCAAAGAAGTTGGACCCAAGGAGGAACATACCAAGGCACATCATACTTATATTAGCCGAGACTAAAGATAAGAAGAGAATCTTAAAATCAGCAAGAGAAAAGAAGAGAGTTACCTACAAAGGATTGCCCATAAGACTGTCAGCTGATTTCTCAAAAGAAACCTTGCAGGCAAAAAGGAGCTGGAAAGAAGTATTTGAAGTCATGGAAGGCACAGACCTACATCCAAGATTACTCTATTCATCAAAGCTATCATTTAGAATGGGAGGGCAGATAAAATGCTTCCTAGATGAGGACAAATTAAAGGAGTTCATCATCACCAAGCCCTTATTATATGAAATGTTAAAGGGACTTATCTAAGAAATAGAAGAATATAAAAAATACAAACAGTAAAATGACAATAAACTCACAGTTATTAACAACCTAACCTAAAACAAAAACAAAAACACAGTAAGAAAACATCTAGAACAGGAACCGAATCACAGAAATGGAGATAACATGGAGGATTATCAGTGGGGGAGTGGTTGGGGAGAGTGGGGGAAAAGGTACAGAGAATAAGTAGCATAAATGGTAGGTAGAAGATAGAGAGGGGGAAGAATAGTATAGGAAATAGAGCAGCCAAAGAACTTATTTGTACAACCCATGGACATGAACTAAAGTTGGAAGGAATGCTGGAGGGTGGGGGGGTACAGAGCAGAGGGGGTAAAGGGGAGAAAAATTGGATAACTATAATAGCATAATTAATGAAATATATTTAAAAATAAAGGTATTTGAAATAAAAAAATAATTGCCAATTTTTTCCAACTTATGTGTTCTAGACCATTTTATCCAAGTGGTAAGAATAATATGGCATTGAGTAATAAAGCATTCAAATAGATATTTTCTAGTTTTATATCTATCAAATTTTCTGGAGTACCAGACCCAATTAGTTCTTGCCAAATAGGTCTATTGAGGGTGTGGAATGGGGTAGGATGAGAAAGAATAATGTCAATTTCTACCACAGATAACAGTAGATAATTTGGTGGTCCTAAAGGCAGAGTTGGTGTTGTTCCAAATCATCCACTTTCAGAGTTGCTTCTGAGTCACCAGCCTGGCTGTGGCCAATACATGAAATACTGATTGCATCACCAAAATTATATAAAACATTTTTTTTTTTTGCTGCAATTCATTCTTTAGTACTGCTACTTTTCTAGATTATCAGACACAAATCCTGGAGGAATGGCCCAGGGAGACTGTACTCTTCTCACTCTTTCTTGAGACAAATATTGAAATCAATAGTAATAAAACTAACTATTGGATCTAAGAAATAAGCATTTATTCTTAAAAAACAGAATAGTTAAATGTCTGTTTTTCCCCCAAATGTTGTTCTCCAATCTCTTTAGAATATTTTTCTTTTCTATGTGATTATTGCATAAGGAGGAACTCGATATAAGTTTTTAAGAAATAGAAGGGGAAGCATCTAAATTGTTTTCACAAACCATGAAACGCATCATAGAGGAGTCATTTGCCCTTAGAATTGGATATTATTTGTTGGCTTGCCAAGCAGTAATTGGGAGGGATATCATGCTTTTATTATTTTTGTAATATCCATTGCCTTTTGTGCATGTTAGGTGTTATGAATTTGACAAAAGAAGACTCCATGATTTCCATTTAGAGCCACTATTTTGGTGCAGAAAATTGCACATACAATGATACAACTATTGTTGTAATTACTAAATTCATTAAATGCTATGGTAGTAAAGTTCAGGTTGCTGTAAGTTAATATACTAAGGAAATTAATTTATATTTAGATCATGAGGGGAGATTCTGTTGAAGAGGTCATAAATATGATATAGTTAAATGAAGGGTGATTGCAGGAATGTTCCAGGTCAAGTAAAAAGCTAATGTGAAATCCTTAAAGATTAAGCATGAGGTCATCCTGGGAAATGAAGGCTCCTGTGAAGACATGGGTAGAAAATGGCCATCTGCAATCTAAAGAGTGGCCTCAGAAGGAAGCAATCCTGCTAGCATCCTGACCTTAGACTTCTAGTATTCAAAATTGTGAACAAATGTGCCATTTAAGGCATCCAGTCTGTGTTATCTTATTATAGAAGGCCTAGCTAAATAATAAAAATACCAAGTGTTTCACCAAAAGGTGCAAAGTCTATCCTGAATAAGATCACATTAATTTTTTATTGTTTGTCTTTACATTTTTATTGTTTGCACTATTACAGTTGTCCTCACCTTTCTCCCTTTTTTTCACACTCAGACCCTACTTCCCCCTCACTTAGGCCATTACCACGCCATTGTTTTCTGTGTCCATGGATCATGCATCTATATGTTCTTGGCTAATCCCTTCTTTCAACTAGTCCCCTCTTCCCTCCTCCCCTCTGACAGCTGTCAGTCTGTTCCATGTGTCTATCCCTCTGTTTCTATTTTGTTCATTAACTTACTTTTTTTATTAGATCACATTAATTTTGAAAATTATATTCAGTGAGTAATGAATCCGCGTGCTTATACATAATTTATAGCAGAACTACAATAGTCAATGGGAAATGTTCTAGAACTAAGGAACACAAGACATAAATATCTTATTTGGGTTGAGGTTAAACTCGTCTCAAAATTGATGAGGATGGGAGTCAGGATGACGGTAGAAGCAGAGGAGGAAGGAATGGATTCAGAATTATTCAGAAACTGAAATCCAACAGACTGAATCACATGCACTTGCTTATTTGATTTTTGGACAATATCTTGGCCTTTACTGTGTAGCTTAAAGAAAATTTCCTTAACTGAGACTGGAGTAAGAAAATTGTAAGAGGTTATTTCAGCTTTAACTCTTCAGTTGAAGTACCAAGGGACAATCTAGCAAAGACCATCCAGTAAAGACTTGTTATTTCCAGTAAGGATTTTTCAATGGACCTTTTGATTTGAGTATTAAAGACTTTGCTATTTATACAGAACTGTGGTTATTCATGTACATTTAGAATGATAGTTCAAGACAATATTTGCATACTGTTTCCTTGCTATTGCCAGGGAGATGTTTGCCAGAAATTGTCATTATCACATTTAGAGTCTGAATAAAAATATTCTTTGTGGAATAGTTTGGTAAAAATCAAAATTAATAAATGTGTCACATGCTATGATGGGTACACACACACCTTACACTGAACAAAACTTTTGATCTAACTGTAACAAAAGCAAAACAACCACTGCAACGCAGTAAGTGACAGAAAGGACCAGAGAGACTTGTGTTTCCAGGGAAGGTCAAAAGAGTGATGGTCATGGAGGACTAATATGAACAAAGGAAACCTCAAGGATGAGGGTGTATTTCACATGAATTTGAACATGGATAATATTTGGCTAGTCAGAGAAAATGGAAAATCTAGAAAGCAGGAAAAGAATATCCCAGGTGGTCACAGTGGAGATTTAATGCTAACAGGCAATAGGAGATATGGTTTGGAATAAATTGTGAGAGATTTAGTTATGAGACTTTCTCAAGAGAAATTATACATAATAAGTAGTTGAAGGATGATTTGAGATTATACGGCTCTGCTTCTTAGCTCAGTATGTGTGGTTTTAGGAAGAACACACTTGCAACCCTCTGTCTCATTTGTTCTCTTGCTAAATAGGAATTATATTATGTAGGCCATAAAATAATTGGAAACCTAGCTAATGATCCACAGATGGATACACTTATATTTGCTTGAAGTAGTACTGTATGGTCCAATGATTGAGACCTCTGTTAAAATATTTGTTTTAAACTGGTATTGGCTGAAACATAATATTATGTATCCAAACTCTATATAAGACATTTTCAAAAGGAGAAATATACTGAAAAGCTCTAAATTTGATCAATGTCTAAGGAATCAACTCAGTTGGCTTCTATCCAACTAACTATAGAGTTGATATTGTGGGATTTAGAAGCATAGAATATTCACAAGTTTTATGAGAGTCTGTACTGTATTGGGTAAATGGTCTAGAAGAAAACTGGACTTAGGAACATCAAGGCAATACATCTTCCAGACAAATGCCATTGAGCTGTATAAAAATATGAGACATTTACAATAGCATGTAGATTTGTCTCTGAAAGAAACAATGTGTTTACTTGTTTAATGTTTTTAATAATTAAAATAAGAACATACTTCCAGTTTTTCTTGTATGAGTATTCTACTTGTAAGATCACTGAAACTGCATTCAAAGTGCTATCTTAAAACAAGCATTAAGAGCAATGTCATTCAAAAATGATGCAGTGGGGTCAAAATATCCTCTGGCAACAAGTGGCTGCTGCAGGATTACTAGTTCAATTTTATATTAACGTGTCTCCTCTCTTGACACTGGAAGAAAATATAATGTTATTGTGATTCTTTTCTCACTTTAATATATAGTTGGTATTAAAAGCTTACATGTTGCATGTTGCCCTCTTAATTTATAAAAAAATAAACTTATCAAAGTAATAAAGCCATGTGTTCTGTCCATTGGAAAGCCATAGGGTGAGAAGAGAGCTGGAAATGTGCAAGAACTCTTATGGTAAGTAAATAGAAGGATAGATGACAGATAGATGATAGATAGTTAGATAGTTAGATAGATAGATAGATAGATAGATAGATAGATACTGGTAGATAGATATTTGATCCCAGATGAAAGTTATAGGGAAGTCTAGGTGACTTGTAACCTGCAGCATTGTCAATAAGCTGATCACAGCCTAGATCAGCTATACCGCAGCTAACTTCCAGGTCCAAGGTCATAACATAAATCTTTGTTGCCTTTAGTCATTCAGATTTGTGATGGCATTACTCATCATTACTATGGCAATAGCTAATTAATACTTGAATCAATGATAAGAAATAAGTTGGTAAATCTGAAATGAGAACAGACTTCACAAGATTGATTAAACAATTAGAACATGCCATCACTAAAACAAAAGAAAGTAAAAAATTAGAATATGGCTAAAATATGGATTGCCTAAAGTAATAAAATTACACTGAATAAAATTTCAAATCAGTTTGTTGACCATTATATATTCAAAGAAACTAGACATCTTTAAAATAAACAAATGGTTCAGACTATGTGGCAAAATACACTACCAGCAGACCTGCCAGGGCTCCCCACATTAATACTGATATTAAAACCTATATCTCTGCTAATGAGCATAAATTGACCATTTAAGTTTGTCCTAAAACTGATATCAGATTTGTTAGATGGAGCATGGAATGAAATTGAGTAGTCCATCTTATCAAGTCTGAATTCTAATAATAACCAGGAAAATGGCAAAACTGTAAGAATTGGAGATTCTGCACTGAAGATTATAAACCTGTTTCTTTTAAATATACAAAAAATATCCTCCCCATAGCCTGAGTCTGCATTTCTAGCCGAATCACCCAATATTTTGACATACTTCACTATGTAAGTTTGTCAATCTTAGTGATACTGTTCAAATTTTAAAACTGCAACATAGAACAGTGAATCCTGCCCTATTTGGCTGGATCACAACTTTTGTCTCAAAACCATATTACCTTTCAGTCAAGAAATGTATTATCAGCTCTAATCTAAAAGATTTAATATCCTCATATTTTGTATACTTGATCTGTTTGGAAAATCAGCCATTATTCTTTTTTATCTACACAATGATATTTAATGAGGTCCTACCAACATACCTGAAGCAAGTAGCTAAAAAATAAATAAATAACTCCATGGTCCTTGTTTTCAGAGAGAGGATAAATCAATGAATAAAGAAAAGGTGCACAGAATAAAATTAAATGCTACAAAGCAACAAGATAAAATTTCAAGGTAGAAGAAAGGAAAGATCATTGTATGATTCAGGGCTATGGGATTTCATCATAAAGAAAGCACAATTTTATGTGACCCTTGAAGAAAAAACTTGATGTGTTTTAGCTGCAGAAAAACCTTCTATGCTGAGAGTACAAGGTCCAAAACTGTGGAGGTGGAAGCATAAGGCATGAAGAGGTAGTTGTGATGAAAGTGATTTGTGTAGAGTAAAGGTTCATTCTGAATATAAGTGGCCAGTAAAGAAGAAAGCACACCTGAAATAAAAATTCAGATACAGCTACAAGGTTCACAGCACTGAATCTTTATGAGTTCAAGATATAATGACCTGAGAGCACTCAGTTAAGTTTCAAACCTGACTCTCTTGGGCATAACAGATTTGATGTTCTGAAAATTCTCTAGTCACCAAAACAGAGCAGTCCAGTCAGATGGTAAGTGACTATACCTACTCCTCACTTTGAAATGGGGCAAATTCTAAGGTATTTTTAACATGCTTTAGAGGTCTCTGTGATAGTAAGTTGAGTCTGTCGTACCTGAGCTCAGAGACATGATGACCTTTTTCTTCTTCCTCTTTCCCCCTTACTTTCCTCCTCATTCCCTTGCTGAATTTCCTGGAAGAGATGTATTTCTCAATGAATTATTCTTCATGAACTGTCAGCACGTGACCTGCCTCTGTGGAACCTGACCTAGGAAAAGAGCCAGAGTTTTAAATTTGAACTCAGGGCCATTTCACTCCAAACCTCTGCTCCTAACTCTTTAAGATATCCTTAAGATGTTCAGGGCCAGAGATGCCTTCAACAGCTCACTTAACCCCATTGCATCCCTTGGCTATTCCCTCACTAGCCCTCTACATTAGTATCACATCAAAACTTAAAAGATCCAAAAGGCTAATATTAAACCACAATGCTTCCTGGGCTACAGGCCAGCTCTGGATAAGGGAACTGAATGGTGAAAGTGTTGAATCAGAAATTATACAATTATTTTTCTCCAAGAGTCTAATAATCTTTATTTGAGGCAGTGAAATGGAGGCATTTGCCTGATACTCAAGTAGAATATGTAGTAGGAATTTATATAGTTTCCAAAGAAGTGAGGAATTTTTTATTAATTCCTCCCTGACCTTCACATGTAGAGCCATGAAAGTACTAATAAAATTCACTATCTTAATGACTATGGATGATACAACACAAATTCACCAAATCTATAAAACTGTAGAACTTACATTGAAAGAATATGGGTGCTGGGTGGCATTTTGGGAAAGCAAGTTAAATGATAGCAGATAGAACCTCAAAATAACCCCAGGGCCACTTGCTGTTTGTGAATGCTTTATCTTTAGAAGGAAGAAAAACAAATTAAGAGCACTTCTTTGAAGTTAAATACTCTGTATTATATTTTATTACAAGTTTGAAATTATAGTCATTTCCAAAAACTTACAGTTTTGACTATGCCTACCTTTACATATTCCTAAATATCTTGTATAAGTTTATTTAATGTAAATTTGTAATCTTTAAACATTCTGTTGACCAAAACTTTTGAGCTTTATATGCTATAGTGAAAATTTTTTTGCTGTCTGGTGATGGCAAAATGGATGAAAACTCAGGTAGCCAGTGATTATCCTCCAGCCTTAAAGAACAATATCTCTTATAGATTTTGTCAGAAGTATCTCATTTTTATAACAATTGACCAAGTTTTCTCATAGAGTGTATTACTATTTTTCAGTATTAAAAACCCTCTTAAATTGTACTTCTGGATTCATGCAGGTATCTACTTGGTAATTTAATAATTAAATTAATTTAAAAAATATGGCCCGGCTGGTGTAGCTCAGTGGATTGAGCACGGGCCTGTGAACCAAATGATTGTGGTTCAATTCCCAGTCAGGGCACATGCCTGGGTTGCAAGCCAGTTCCCGGCAAAGGATGCATGAGAGGCAACCATACATTGATATTTCTCTCCCTCTCTCTCTCCTTCCCTTCCCCTCTAAAGATAAATAAATAAAATGTAAAAAAAATAAATAAATAAAATCATGACCCAGACTTTTCATCACAACCATGCTTATGTCTCCAGGAAAATAATAACAAGTTTAAACCTGGTGGACACACACTCAAATCCTGAATAACAGGGATCTTAAGCCCTCTAGAAAATAATTCCAGAATATAAACCACATTCCAATATTTACTTTACTGCCTTGTGAGAAGACTCATTCATTGTTTACATGACCCCTGGGAACACTTGGAAGGCCAAATACAACCATTAATTTTTCTTTGAATTTAGTCAGAATATGAAAGATAAGTGACACAGGAGAATAAAGGCATGGAAATAAAACATCTGAGATGAAGGCTCCAATATTATATTCCAGTGAGGATTCTAGTATGGAGAGCAATGTGAGCATGGACACTAGGCCATGCCTGTCCAACACAGGCGTTGCTGAGAAGAGGGGAGGACACTGCTAATTCTTTCCTGAGATAAACAAGTAGATGGGCTTCCCTGTGGTGATTCTCATACACTTTCAAGGGGCTTTGGTACTAACCCCACACACTAACTGGCTTCAATAACATCAAAGGTGAAAGTCAGGTTTTCAAAGAATGGTGAGGAGTGTCAGGGTATACTATGAGACCTAGCAAGTGAATGCTGCCAAAATGGTTCAAATAGGTCAAGCAGAGAAAAATAAATCAAAATAAAAAATAAAGCATTCCAAACAATTGGCCACAACTCTACCCAATCCATGTTTGAGGGAAGGGACTCAAATTACAAACACATCAGAGCTGAAAAGTACTTGATAAAAAGTATTGCTTATAAAAAGAAGTAATATGCCCTGAGTGGTGTGGCTCAGTGGGTTGGCATCCTCCTGAAAGCAAAAAGCCGCTGGTTCAGTTACGGTCAGGTCACATACCTGGGTTGTGGGCTCAGTCCTTTGTTGGGGTGCATACGAAAAGTAAGGGATTGATGTTTCTCTCTTGCATCAATGTTTCTCTACCACTTTTTCTCCCTCTGTCTCCCTCTCTGTAAAAATAAATGAATAGATAAATAAATAAGTAAATAAATTGCCCAAATATCTGTTTTGTTAAAATCATTTTATTAATAATTTTATTTAAAAGATATATGTATGATTTTATGTGTCTGCTAAAAAATAGCACATTTAGAAAGTGGTGGCATAGGTAAATGTGGTGCTTGACTACTCCCACAACCACATCAAAATTACAGAACAACCATCTTTCAAAACCACCTGAGATATAGCTGAATGGAAGCCCTACAACTAGAGATTTTGAGAATTCTCATCAAGACTGGGAGGAGGGACAAAGATGTGGAATGGGCTGGTCACACATCCTAGTGTGGCAGATAAAAATTGAGAGAGATACCTTAGTTGCAGAGGTTCTCTTTGTGGGGCACGGAGTCCCAGCCCCACACTAGGCACCCAACCCAGGGTTCCAGAGCAAGGGAAGATAAGTTTCCACAACTTCTGGCTCTGAAAACCAGTCAGGATCATGTCTGAGTGAGATGGAGGGCTCCTGGAGTCCCAGGTAGTTGAGCTTAAAAGGCCCAACTTGGACTCACTCTAAGCTCCAGTGCTGGGGTACTGGTGTAAAAGGTACCAGAGACATATGGGAGGAACTGAATGCCCATCATCATACAGAGAACTTGTGGGGGGCAGCTTACTCCCAGGCGGAAGTGCTGGCAGAGGCCACTCTTCCTTTCATGAGCCTTTTCCCACCCCAGAAAAGGCAGGCAGGTGCCATATCTGAGTGCTTGGTGATTCCCTGAGACCCAAACCCATCTAACTTGCAGTCTCACATAAGCCATTTCCAGTGGCTTTTCCATGCAAATGGTTTCTCTTGCCTCATGCTTTGAACTTTCCTAAAATCTCTCAAACAAGTAGCAACTTATGTGCCTCATACCTCTTACTAAGTGTTCCCAGGCTCGGCGCTAGTAGCAGCTGACCTTGGTTTTCCTCTTGGCCTCTCCTGGGTACCTCCAAGCCAAACACAAGTAGCAGCTATCTTCTGATTGTTCTGTAGCTCATGCTAGGTATGCCAAGGCAGGGCACAGGTGGCAGCTGACCTTGTACCTCCTGAAAGCACCTGGAGCTAGTGCACCTGGTAGATAGCTTCAGACCACACCAGACTCTAGCCCTATCCACTCTACAAACAACACACTCAAAGTGTAGATTCAGAGAGCACCAAAGTCAC
Source organism: Anoura caudifer (assembly GCA_004027475.1). NCBI lineage: Eukaryota > Metazoa > Chordata > Mammalia > Chiroptera > Phyllostomidae > Anoura > Anoura caudifer. Next base: position 178,286 of record PVKU01002344.1, on the reverse strand, counting down.
ACTGAAGCAAATCCTGCTCCATAAGGTCAGCTCCTACACAGAAGTTCCTCCATTGTAGTCACAGCCAACACTCATTGCTGATTGGCCAAAGTGTTAATGCCTCCTAGTAATGCCAATAGCAATCAAGGTTCAACTATAAGAGGATAGTGCATATAGCCAACACATAGGCATACCTGGAGTGCCCAGCTCAGATGGATGGGGAAGCTGTGCCACAGAGCCCTATAAGACACCTATACAAGGCCAATATACCAAGTCCAAGAGATGTAATAGCTCTACTTGAAACATAGGGAAACATCCAAAATAAGGAGACCAAGAAAAAAGTTCTAAATGAAAGAATAGGAGAAAAAGAACTAAATTAAATGGGATCAAGGAAACTATCAGATATAAAGATCAAAACAATGATTATAGGGAAGCTTGAGGAACCTAGCAAGAACTTCAAGGAACCCAGTGAGAAGTTCAATAGCATGAAAAAGAACATACAAACCATAAAAAGGAACCAGTCAGAAATGAAGGAAGGATACACTAACTAAAATAAAAACAAATACATAGGGAAACAACAATAGGGTAGATGAAGCTCAGAATCAAATTAGCACTTTGGAATATGAGGATCAAAAAAAAAAGAAAAAAACAATCAATCAGAACAGCAAAAATAAAATTTTAAAAAAGTGAGGTTATTGTAAGGAGGCTCTGGGACAACTTCAAGCATTCCAACATTTGCAACATGGGGGCGCTGGGAGGAGAAGAGAGAGCAAGAAATTGAAAACTCTAATAAAAAAAATAATGATACAGCCTTGGCTGGTGTGACTCTGTGGATTGAGTGCCAGACTGCAATGCAGAAGTTCACTGGTTTGATTCCCAGTCAGGGCGTGTACCTGGGTTGTGGGCCAGGTCTCCAGCAGAGGGGTGACCATACATTGATGTTTACCTCCACCTCTTTGTCTCTTCCTTCCCTTCTGTCTAAAAATAAATAAATAAAATCTTAAAAAATCATTAAAAAAAATAATGACAGAAAACTTCTCTAACCAGGCAAAGGAAATAGACATACAAGTCTAGGAAGCACAGAAAGGCCCAAACAAGATGAACCCAAAGAGACCCACAATAAGATATATGATAATTAAATGCAGAAGATTAAAGACAAAGAGAGAATCCTAAAAGCAGAAAGAGAAAAGCAGTTAGTTACGCACAAAGAAGCTTCCATAACATTTTTGGCTGTTTTATCAACAAAAATTTTGCAAACCAGAAGACATTAATAAGAAGTATTCAAAGTGATGAAAAGCAATGACCTACAACCAAGATTACTCAGCAAAGCTATGAGTGAGAACCAAAACACAGGTAAACAGCTTCCCAGGCAAGAAAGAGCTAAAGGAATTTGGTATTACATAAAATGTTAAAGGGTCTTCTTTAAGAAGAAGAAGGAAAAATATGAATAATAAAATGGCAATAAATACATATTTATTTAAAAATTGAATCTAAGAACAAAATAAACAGATTTCATAAATACAGAGAACATTGATAGTTGACAAATGGGAGGGAGGTTTGAAGGCTGGGTGAAAAGATGAAGGCATTAAGAAGTACAAATTTCTTGTTACAGAGTATTCATGGGGGTGTAAAGTACAGGATAGATAACATAGTGAGTAACATTCTAATAAAAATAACTGACAAAAAATAACACTTATCCTCAGAGACCTTTCACCAAAGAGACACTGTAAAAGGGAGTAACACCCATCACCTAAACTGTGCTCTTTCCTGTTTTTCAATCCTCCATCCCTGCCTCCTAGTTGGCTACAAGACAGAGATGAGTCAGATAGAATATACACGCTTGTCCATTTTTCTGCTCATGCATACTTTGCATTCAAAGCAAGAGGATTTTCAATGTTCTCCCAGTCAATTTTCTCTGACATTTTCTTCCTTTCATCAAATGGACATTCAAGATGACTACCCCCCACATTTAGTAGCTAAGTGTAGATTATTATATAATTTCAGTTGTGAGTTTAATTTTTCACCCTCTCTAGAGTTCCAAATGATTATTGTATTTTCTGCTCCTCTCCAGGGCTGTGTCACACTTTGAACTGACTCACAAAGTTTCTCAAGTAAACATAAGATCAGCTATATTTATCTCAAGATAGTTTATGTTACAACTGTGCAGATTTCAGAGAGAGAAACTAATAGCACCAGAGACCATTAACTTTCTTTTCCAAATTCACCTTTCTCATTAGATTTGAAAAATGTGTTTGAGAAGAATAGCTTATGGCAGTTGACTAGATAAAACTTCAGAAAGATAGTACATACAAGGAAAGGTGAGACAAACTGCAGTGATAAGGAATGTCAGCAGAGGGCTGATGTTGCAAGAATATAGTGTCTTTGTATCTGCAGCCATTCATTAAACAAGGTTATGTCAGTGCTGATGGCATAGAGAAATGAGCACTACAATATACCCAGGAGCAACTGAACATAATTATCCTTACCTCTGGTCTTCTGTATCCTTCCCTCAGACTACTCATTGGCACTGATACGTTTATTTGAAAACAACATATGCCATAAAATAGTTTAAATAATTATTTTTGACACTTTAATAAATAATACACAATAAGATATACTCATTCTACAATCTGATATTAATGATTCCAACTCAGAAAATAAATTTGATTATTAACTCTATATAGTCACAAAAGTCTAGAGGTGTCCAATTAGCTTAAACATAGTTATGAGGGAAGGAAAAAAAGACACTTAAAATGGAAATAAAAGTAATTTTAAGCTATTATCTATCTATCTATCTATCTATCTATCTATCTATCTATCTATCATCTATCTATATATCAGAACATAACATTCTTTTGCAATGGTGCAAGTTCCTCATTTTACCAAATTAATAGTAACAAGTTGATAAGTAAAACATTTACAAAACTCCAAAAATCCTGGAAATAAGCCAGATTCATAAGTAATGTTCCAATTTTTGTGTCAAAACTGAAGAACGTTTAGAACCTCTGTCCACAAACTTAACTCTTAGAAATGAAACTTCTTTCATTGTATAAAGGATAAATGGACAAAAACTAGTGGGGGTGGACATGGGAGGCGGGGGGGAGGGCTGGGGTGGTGGGCTGGAATGGGAGCAAAAGACAGAAAACTGTACAAGAACAACAATTAAAAAAATCAAATATGATCATGGACAAATCAGAAAAAAATGTTCACACCCTTCCTCCAACAATAGCACCTTCTGGTTGTCTGCTCACATATTTTGACTTCCCCTGGGTCTTTCTGCTACTATTTCGGCCTAAGCTCTCTACTATTTCAGTGGCTCCCAAACTTTGACACATATGTAAAAAAGTTGTTTCTGCAACTGGACTTTCTCATGTATTTATTTGATCATTACATGAGCCCACAAAGATGATATATCCCTTACCATCAGAACACAGAAATAAAAGAAAAAAACAATAGAAAGTACCTGACCCACATCTCTGTCAAGCCCATGTTCTATTTTTCTGCTCTTTTAAAGATGCCTTAGCATGCTGGAAAATGGAACCTGAGGAAAAGTTTTCATAGGAACTGTGATCTCAGGCCAGGGAAGGGATGGAAAAACAAATGAAACAAAGAAAACAAATATAAAATTATACATTAGCAAGCAGCATCATATAGAGACATAATTGGTTACTCAGTTGCATAGAATATCTCTAGCAGGACAATAAGAAATATCATATCTAAGAATTATCCAATAGAAGAAGGATGGAAGAAGAATTTACTTATGGTTTCCTTTATATCTCCTTTCCCTCCTTGGGCAAGATTATTCTCCCAGAGCATTAACTCCACCATACTTTTGTTTTATGTCACTTGGAGGTTTGAAAGCCACTGGGAAAACAGATATCCCCAGTCCTTGAAATGTAGAAGTTCGTCTGAATCCCAAAGCAATGGCTGGAGTCAGAGTCACTGTGCATCCCTTCAGGGGTATGGTCAGGGTTGCAGCATCACCTTCGCTTCTTCTGTATCATGAGTAAAAGCAACCTTTCCTAAATAATATATTTAAACTGGTAGAAGACCAATTGGCCTTGACACCTGCTAAATGAGTCAGGAGACTGTGACCAAAAGCCAAAAAACAAAACAAAACAAAACAAACAAACAAAAAAAACGGATAAATCAACGACAATCAAAAGATGTGCATAAAAATTTGCCCGACTGGAGCTTCTATTAATTTAATTTCTTCACACCAGTTTTCTTACTGATCTTCAAAATACCAACAGCTCTAGTGGTCCATTGTTTTTCCTCACCTTTCTTATCCTCTCAGCAGTGTCTCAACAAAAAGATTGTTCCTTTATCCTCAAATCACTTTCTTGCCTTCTAGATGACCCTACTTTCCTCTTTCCCCCTTTTCTTTGTTTCTTTTTGGATCCAGATTGTGTTTTTTTTTGAGGGGGGGGAGTTTTTTTTTTGTTTTTGTTTTTGTTTTTGTTTTTTTAGTCTCTCTAGTGGTTATCACTTCTTTCCTGATGTTTTTAAATATTCAAGTACCAAGGCTCATGATTGGGCCTCATCTCTTCTTCTACCTCTCATTCTTTATACAAGAGCACTTATATAGCACTAAACACTATTTTATATGCTGGTGATGCCACAATTAATTTCTCTGATTTCAACCCTGCCCTTAAACTCACTTCTCACATAGTGAAAAATTTACCCAATGTTTTCTCTTTTTTTCCCTTCAGATTTTAACTTGGATAAATAAATAAATTCATGGAAAATAATCTGGGATAACTAATAAAAGAAAGTCTCAATTTTATAGCAATTAGAAAAGCATAAATTAAAACTATATTTTTATATGTCACAACCCTTATAATGACAAATATTATTTTTAAAGCAAGTAAACTGGCATATAGAATGATGGTCATGGTATGAAGAAAAGGTAATCCAAAGATACCCTTTACCTTAACACTCAGGAGAGCAATCAGGTGATACCAGATAAACTGGAAAATACACATACTCTTCATATACCAAACTTAATTTCACCTGTCTATTCTAGATAAATGTTACTGTAAGAAGTATCAACTGAGTGACCACCTGTACCCTCTGCCTAAAACTTGTATGTGTTCTCTTTTAAAATGCTTTAAGTATGATGGATATATAAAAAACTATGTATTTAATACATTTGAAAATGTGTGTGTGTGTGTGTGTGTGTGTACACACACATATATATAGCCTCCAAAAAACTATCACAAAAGGGAGTGGTTAATAAACCATTTCCTCCAAAAATTTTCTCCCCTTTTTCTTATGGTAAAAACACTTAACATAAGATCTACGTTCTTAACAAAATTTTAAATACACAATACAATATTGTTAAATACAGGCACTATGTCATATAGCAGATCTCCAGATTTTATGCTACTTGTGTGTATTCTTAAAGTGACAAGAAGGCTCATTAGAGAATCAGTTGCCATAGTAAAACACAGAAACAATCTAATTTTATAATAATGGAACGAACAAATATTGATATTATTTTACAATTAAATACAGAAGAACTTGGTTAAAACTTGAGAATGCAATGGTGAGTAAAGAAAGCAAGGTGAAGAATACATAGACTTTATAAAGTACTATGGATGATCATATACATCTCTAGCAAAATAATAATAAATTGGTCTGGAGAATTGTACCATATTTAACATAATGCTACATTTCTAATTGATGGAGACAGATAGGTCCATATAGACAACAAGTAGAATTGCAACTCTATATGTAATATTTCATTTCATAAAAAAAGAGCTTTGGTAAAAAAACACATTGCTTTAAAGATCAATTTTAAATCTATATAAGTAGATACAAACTAATATTTATTGAAGGCTTACTAAGTGCCTTTTTCTGAGTTAGAACATAGACTCCAGAGATCAAATTCCTGAGTTTGAATTCTGGCTCTGCCATTTACTACACATATTGCTTTGAACAAATTTATTACCCTTTCTAAGATTAAACCTGTTTTTATATAAAATAAAAATAGTAATCGCACCTACCTCAGCACTGTGATAACTTAATTGTATGACTCATTTATTAAGTGTTTTATATAGTACCTGGCATTAACAATAGTTCAATAAATGTGAATTACTTTATCATTAGCCTATGAATCCATGAAGTCTCTCTCCAGAGCCTTACCATGATAGTTGGAGGAGAAATAATACTGAAAAACATTATGATGAGAACACATGTTTTATTTTTTCCATCTTGAACGTATGCATACTGCTGATGCTCTCATTAGCAGGAAGAACTGCATTCTATTTTTATTAATTAATACAAGACCTGAAGGATAGGCCACACTTGGTGAGCTGTTTTTTCATCAACTGACATGTAATATTATGTCCATCAATTTAAGCAAATTAAAATTAAAATAGAAGATTTAACCAGCGATTCTGCAAAATCTGAATATGAAATTAAATTATTATTTCAAAAGTATGTATTAATAGTTATATTAATAGCTTAAACTATACTGGAAAATGAATTATCAAACTGAAAAACATCAATTACCTGTCAATTACCAGTATGAGGATTAAATATTTACCAGTAGAGGGAATCACAGCCAAGGGCTCTATAAATATGTAATGTAAAATTTGCTGAATTTGAGTCTGTTTCCCAAATTTATACTTAATTTTTTCTGCACTTTTAAATATACAGCAGAATTGAAGGTTAGAAGAGAGATAAAGAAGATGTTTGCAAGAGTCATTTAAACTAGAAAGACTTTTTTCTGCCTGGCCTAGTTAACAGATTTGTGCTGAGGTGGCATTGCTCAGAGTGCTTGCCCTTGAGAATGCATGCTTTCTTATTTATTCCTCAGATTTTTCTCATTTAAACTTTTACTGGGTTTCTTCCATAATCCTCAGGGGTTACATGTCCTCCTTTTCAGACAAAATGCTTGAGTGGCTACAGAAGTCAAACTGGTAGCCACTTGGGTTTGGAGATGCCCTTTCCAAGACTTCATAAATTCTGTAGGCCCCATAGAGCAATAAAACACAGCCCCTGAAGGATACAGGCCTGTTATTCTCCATTTCACTGCTATAGTCTGATTGAGTGAAAATGCTCTAACATTTTGCCATGATTCTTTTTTGTAAAACCAGAGAAATATAAGATGTTCAAGAGGGATTTAAATTGTTTCAGACACAACAAAATTCAAACACTTCTCATCTCTATGTGGACCTCTAGATAAAAAAGAATTAAAAACAGAATAGAAACATGTTAAATGTCAGGCTTACTTACATATATACTTGTACATATGTACCACAATGAAATATCCTATTAAGATTTTCACAGACATTCCATAGATATAGTATTTTACTAATTATTATATAAACATATTTGTATAAGTACAAATAAATTTTGCATCACTAATTTACTTTGGAGCAGTTTAGTTTTTAGTTATCACTTCAAGACATAAATAATGTGATGTATAGAACAAAAAGATAGAATTGACTATGTCTTCAAATATTTCTAAAAAATTTTTGGTGTTCACTTCCAAAAAAATAAATTAAAAATGTAACTTCAGAAGGTAACCTATTTTAGAAAGTTACTTTGTGATTTCTCTCATGAAGATTCATTGAAATGAAGAAAGTCAGGAACACCATTGTTAGAAATCACAGTTGATGGAAAGAAAAGTGAATTGTCTCATTCTTGAATAATTGAGAATCCTGTATAGGGTATAGGTTTGGATAGAAATAGGCATAACATTATATGAAAATGCAAAAAGACCAATTTTGATTAAAATCTATTTTTGAAGTAAAACTTGTGAAAAAAGATACTCTTATAATCACTCATCTTTTTAAAGTTTTTTTTTAGTTTGTAATTTTGTATTTTAGCTCTGACTATCATTAATGCCATTAGGTTGAAAAATGGTTTACAAAAATAAAAGAGTTAATTCAAAATGTTTATTATATATTCAGGATATTTTGGCAAAATAAATTCAATACAGTGTCTGAAACTATATTTTTATATTAAAATATTTTAGTGCAGAATAATTTAGAACCATAGCTGAGGGTGTCATATTGATTATATAAATATAGCATTTGCAGTGTCTATACAATTTATAATACTGTCCAATTACTTTAGTCAATCATTCCATAAGTATTTATTGTGCATCTTCTATATACTATGGTCTACCTTGAACATGGGAGATACAGTAGTGAAAAGGCAGAAAAAAGCCCAGCCCTCCAGCAGTTTATATAAAAGCATAGATAATAAACAACTATGCCTGTGCATATAAATTTTTTCATATGTTAAACTGATAATCACTAACAGAAACTAAAGCAGGGAAGGGGGAATCATAGACTGTCAGGGTTCTAGAGAGTTTGGCCAAGAATAGCACCCTTGGTAGGATGTTTAAATAAAACCTACAGAAAAAGAAGGTACTTTCCATGTTGACATGTGGTGTCAGTATCAGTAAGTGAATTCTGGAGATTCTCATACCAGGGGTCTCTCATCAAGGAGGCCTGTGTGCATGGTGACCAATATGAGTAGTAGAGAAAAGAGGATATTGGAGAGGTAAAGAGGTTTTCAATCATGCAGGATTTATAGTTAAAAGATTTTGGGTTTTACTATGAATGAGTTGGGAAGACATTCAAGTCATATGAGCAGAGGAATGACATTTTAATTGAATTGTTCTGACTGTTTCTTTGAGGAGACTGCAAGGGGCTATGGCACAGGCAAGGAGCCAGATTGAAGGCTCCGGAGATATTACAGCATTTGGGTGAGAGATGAAGGTAAGCTGAGAAGGTAAAAAGTGCATAAATTCTATACATTTTAAGCTACCATGATGTATTGATAAATTGGAGCAGGAGTCTGGGAATGATAAAAAAAGAAGTCAGGGGGCCTCAAGTTTTGGGACCTTAACACCTTAAAAATGTGGGTGCATATAACTAAGACAGGGAGAATGACAGGAGTTGCAGACCTATGCAGTTCAGGGACTTGCTTTTGAACATAATAGGAAATGTCAGTAAGAAATAAAGAGGAAAGAGATGGGCTGGAAATATCATCAGGGGAATCATCAGCATAGAGATATTATATCCATCTATTGGACTGAGTGAAGTAAGCAACAAAGTAAAGATAGATAGGAGAGAGGAGACTCTCCAGGACTGAGCACTGGGACAAGCAACATTAAAAAGGACAAGGAGATAATAAAGAACAACTAAAATAGAAAAGAATAAATAGGAAGAAAAGTAAAAGTAATACCAAGTGAGTGTGGCATCCTGAAAGCCACAGAGAGGAACTGTTTCAAGGAAAAGAATCATCTCAAATGCCTTTGACACACTCTATAGGGTAAGTCTCAAGAAATGACCATAGGACTGTGTGGTCTTTGAGGAACTTGACATTAGTAGCAGTTTCACTAGGTTAGCAGCAAATGTTTGAATACAGAACATCCATAGAAGTATAGGAAAAGAAGCAATGAACACAGACACATATTCTAGGAGTTTTTTTTTGTAATACAGAATGAGTAGTAAGGAGGCACCTGCAAGAAAAAGTGAGGGCAAATATGGAATTTTAAGTTGAATAAAATAATAGCATGAGTGTATGCCAACAATAAAGGTGACTTAGAGCATAAAAAATGTTCCAATACAGAAGGGTTATAGGAGTGCCTGAGTAGTTCTAGGTGAGGATGGTGAGCAAGTAGTTACCTAGTGATAAGTGAGCAGTAAAAACCTTAGTCAGGGCATTTTATTTTACTTATTTAAGTCATTTTAAGAAAAAGGCTTACCCAACCACCATAAGTTCCTCCAGACCCCAACTAGCTAAGCATATATTCTTCCATTACATTATTGTATTTTTCTGTGTGTAATAATTAACATAATTAAACTGAAGTAAAAATATGTCACCTGATATGCAATGACTCAAGCATAATAAGCTTATTTAATTTTCATATGTTGGTCTAAAATATTCCTGGTCACTGGGTAGTTATTTTCATGGGGACTCAGAATCAGAGACTCATCTTGTTTTCAGTGCAGCTTATTTTAAGGCCATGTTATGGCTACAGGGACAGTTGATGAAGTGAGGACACAGGAGAGAACGCTCCCTCATAAGCCTTGAAAAGAAGTGGCCATGCATGATTTATGTTCACCTTGCATTTGGGAAAAATAACCACTAAAATGAGACCACATCTTAGGTACATTTGAAAGAAAGAACAGATTTTGGTGAAGCTTGCTTAACATGACCTGACATATTATACATGTGTATGTGTTATTCCCACTCTGCTATGACTAGAAAGTAAGCTCAATTAAAGAGTTTTATTTGTTATATTCCTAATGTCTTGAGGATGGTCAGGAATGTACTAACCCCTCAGTAAGTATTTTCTAAATGAATGAATTTGAAGCACATACACTTCTTTGACCTAAAAAGTTTCCCCTGAGCCAAAAAAGAAAGCTATGTCAGCATACAGGATAAAGTATCCATCTGCCAATTTTACTAGGTTTTGCTTAATAAGCTTCAGCTTCATAATGTATTTTGCACTGTCTTCCATAACAGAAGACAAAAATAAACTAAAAAAAATGTTTCTACTCTTATGACAGATGAATACAAATTTAAAACTTTATTTGATATGGTTCAATGTGTTTGAAGTTTTTTGCCTTTTGCTATTCCTTACAATTTAAGAATTACTAAATTCTTATATATACATATGTGTATGTATAATATACATATGTGTATAATATACATTATACATGCAATATGTATAACATACATTTTATTACCCCCTAAATGCGAAACATATGCATTTATGCATATTAATATGCATGTGTGTAATATATACATACATAATATACATGCATGCATAATGCATATGCATATATATGGTTCACATCTAGTGGATAATAAAATTAATTCCACACTTTTTATCCAGGAGAAATGAATCAAATTTCCATTATTATGATTTTTTAAAACTGTTTAACTTGGTTTAATTGATTTGACTGTTCCCAAGCACTGCTAATATAGGAAGAATAAAAGAAGAATTACAATATTAAAATTTACAGTTACATTGAGTACCCACAAATGTCATCAAACTTAGTTAACAATTTGGGTGCTTTCAGTTTAGTAAGTAGAACTTATCTAAATTACAATATTTCACAATATTAACTGTGGGAAATTTATGTTTTAAAAATATTTTTATATGTAATAAATTGTTTTTATTGAATTGAATGACCTTTAGATATACCACCACTTGTTTAATCAGATTTTCAGGAGTTTGGATCTTAAATGATTGAGAACTAATTATAACAATCTGTTTTAAGATATTAAAGTTGAGTTACTCCCAAGCTGGTGTGTAACAACTGTGGCAATGTACTTAAAATCACGGGATTTGGAAAGCATGTACCAGCTGTGCTCTAGGACCACTCTGACTGACTCTATTTCTTTTTCTTTTTAAAATTATCTTATTGTTGTTCAATTACAGTTGTCTGCATTTCCCCGCACCCCAGTCAAACCTACCTCCCTCCCTTGCTTCCACACTCCCCTTGGTTTTGTCCATGTGTCCTTTATAATTTTCCTTAAAACTCTTCCTCCCATTATCTCCTCCAACCTCCCCTCTGGTTACTGTCAGATTGTTCTTAATTTTAGTGTCCCTGGTTGTATTTTACTTGCATTTTTTCTTTGTTGATTAGGTTCCTGTTAAAGGTGAGATTATATGGTATTTGCCCTCACCTACTGGCTTATTTCATTTAGCATAATGCTCTCCAGTTCCATCCATGCTGTTGCAAAGGGTAGGAGCTCCTTCTTTCTCTTTGCTACTTATGTAGTATTTCATTGTGTAACTGTAGCATAGTTTTTTTTTTTTTTTAATCCAGTCACTTACTGATAGGCATTTAGGTTGCTTCCGGCACTTGGCTATTGTAAATTGTGCTGCTATGAACATTGGGGTGCATAGGTTCTTTTGAAGTGGTGTTTAAGGATTCTTAGGGTATAATCCCAGCAGTGGTATTGCTGGATCAAAAGGCAATCAATCCCATTTTTAGTTTTCTGATTGATACTGTTTCCCACAGTGATTGTACCAGTCTGCATTCCCACCAACAGTGCAGTAGGGTTCCCTTTTCCCCACATCCTCTCCAACACTTTTTTGTTGAATTATTTATGATGGTCATTCTGACTGGTGTGAAGTGGTATCTCATTGTGGTTTTAATTTTCATCTCTCTGTTGGCTAGTGGTGCTGAGCATCTTTTCATATGTCCCTGGGCCCTCTGTATGTCCTCCTTGGAGAAGTGTTTGTTCAAGTCTCTTGCCTATTTTTTAATTGGGATGCTTGTCTTCCTGCAGTGATGGCTCTATTTCTGAATAGAATTCATGGTGTTGACATTTTGAATCAGAATGGTGTTGAAGTATTGACTGTTCCTCTGGTAAGTGACCAGGCAGTTAATGCATTGCTGTGCTGTTTTAAAAGTCGTTGCTTTCTCCTAGATCTTTTGGTTAAAGATCTAGTCTATACCAGTTATGCCTAATGCCCAAAGTGAACATAGTTAAATTCTAAAATTTCCTTAGGCAAAAAGACTGATCTTCAGCTTGAATTTTGTTAATAATTCTATTGCATTTCTAGGTTATCCTAGATCTAAACTGAACTTCTTTGTGAGCCTAAATCAGTCTTTGTGAGTAGTGAAGTGAGATGAGGCAGGAAATTGTAACTAAGAATTTTTTCTCAGAATTACCACATATTCCTTGGGAAATCACTTTGCACTACTTGCTCTAAAAATTTCTCTCGCAGTTCTGAACTGTAAACCACCAAAGTTATTGAAAACAAAAACCTCAATCAAGTACTATTGCAAAAACACTGCCAGTTTTCTGAATAGCTAACAAGCTCTTCTATGCTAGTTTTCCCACCTTTATCCTTACAGTTTTCATTGTAACTTCTTAGGCTTATACAAATATTAACTTGGGCCAAATCAGAAAATAGACATAAAGGCAAATAAGCAAAAAACAAACAAACAAACAAACAAACACATTAGTTTGGACCATACCCATTGATGCTAATTAATGTTCCTTAATATAATTTGATTTTAATTAAGTGCTTTTAATGCAACAAGGTATATATTATTCATCCTATAATTTATATTTTAATTCTCACAAAAGTATCTATAACATATAATACAGTAGTACTTGTAAACTGCTATTATGGAGAAAATACTGTGGAAGAAATTGAAGTTTAGAAGTTTAGATAACAGGAATTGCTTCAAAGCTAAAATATAGAAGATTCAGCTCTTTCATGTTTCTGTTGTACCTACTGAAACAACAGTAGTTGAATATTGGAGTAGCATCTCAGTTTTCTCTTTTATTGAAACAGCTCAAAATTGTTTTTATATGTTTTCAAAATTAATTAAAATATTTTATATTAAAGAAAAGAATGTAAACCTAGGATCTCTGTTTCCAAACTTATCACCTCTACATTGGATTTACTCAATGTAAAGTGTCCTATATTTACAATTCATTGATCATACAACTCTTTTTAACATGAATGCAATCCCTGCCTCATTTTTGGTTCCTATTTATCATTCAAAGTCCAATTAAAATAAAGAACACTGATACATTTTTGTAACTAAGATTGGCTAACTTTTTTACAAATTTGTAAAAATTGTTTTCTAATTTTTCACTAGCATAGAGAGTATCTGTGTTCTCTCTTCCTTAGTTTACCGCTAAACTTTATTACCCTACCTCCTTATATCTTACTAGGACTTTTGACTAGTCCTCAGCAAATAAAAACATGTGGAAGCAGTAGCTGCCATTTCCTGCCTGACTCAGGAATTTCTTCCATAGGTGTTTCCCTCTCTCACTTCCTTCCAATGTAGGTCACCAAAATTCTGCAAAAGATGGGAACAGACTGTGTTCTCAATTAACCATATTCCTACTCTGAACATCCACATTGGATTTTGCATGAGTTTATAATATGCTTTTATTGCATTATGTACCTGAGATTTATTTATTTCCTATAGCAACTGATATTATAGACCCTGCCTAATGCACCATTTAAACTGTATTAATAATTTTTGGTTTACAATGTACTTTAGCAGGCAACATCATATTTTAAATAGTCACATGACATAGGTATTATTAGTTGCTGTTATGTGCTGGTTTGTGTCCTCTAAAAATTAATATATTTCAAACCCCAATCCTCAGAGTATCACAATTTGAGGATACTGGAGATAGGATCTTTTAAGGGATAATTAAGTTAAAGAGGTTGCTGTGGAAGATTCTAATCCAACATGACTGGTGTCCTTATAAGAAGAGAATATTTAAAGGACTTCTGGCCACGATGGAGGTGTAGGTAGATACATTTTACCTCCTCGCAGAACCAAAAGAAGAACAACAAATTTAAAAACAAAAAAATACCCAGAACTGCCAAAAATTGAACTGTATGGAAATCTGACTACCAAGAAGATAAAGAAGAAATATTCATACAGACCAGTAGGAGGGGAAGAGTCAGGCAGCCAGGGTGGAAAGGAATCACAGCAAGGCAGCAGCTGGCAGAGTGGGAGGTATCACATTTGTGTGAGGATAATCAGAAGGAACAACTGCAGAGCAAGTCAGGCCGTGCAACCCAGGGCTCCAGCCTGGGGAAGAAAAGCTTCAAAATCTCTGACTGAAAAAACCTGCAGGGGTTGAGGCAGGAGAAATTCCCAGCCTCACAGGAGAGTTTGCTAGAGGAGCCCCACAGGGTCCTAGAATATACACAAAACAATGCACCTGGGAGTCAGTACCAGAAGGATCCAATTTGCATGTGGGTAGCAAAGGAAGTGACTGAAAGACTCTGGAGAGCTGAGCAATGTTCCCTCTCAGAGCCCTCTCCCACATATAGAGCCACAACCCAGCAACATGAATCGCCCCACCCTGGTGAATATATAAGGCTCCACCCCTTACTACAAAACAGGCACACTTAGACAAAAATATATGGCCCAAATCAAAGAACGGATCAAAGCTCCAGAAAAAAATACAACTAAACAATGAAGAGATAGCCAGCCTATCAGATGCAGAGTTTAAAACACTGGTAATCAGGATGCTCACAGAAATTGTTGAGTATGATCACAACATTGAGGAAAAAGTAAAGGCTATACAAAGTAGAATATAGGAAAATGCACAGGGAACCAATGGCAAAGAGAACAAACTGGGACTCAAATCAATGGTTTGGAGCAGAAGGAAGATAGAAACATTTAATCAGAACAGAATGAAGAAACAAGAATTCAAAACAACAAGAAGAGGCTTAGGAACCTCCAGGACAACATTAAATGTCCCAATGTCCGAATCATAGGGGTGCTAGAAGAAGAGGAAGAGCAAGAAATTGAAAACTTATTTGAAAACATATTAAGAACTTCCCTCATATGGCAAAGGGAACTAGAATTCCAGGAAGTCCAGGAAGCTCAAAAAAATCCCAAAAATTTGGACTCAAGGAATCACACCCCTAGGCACATCATAATTACATTACCCAAGATTAAAGAGAAGGAGAAAATCTTAATAGCAGCAAGAGAAAAGGAGATAGTTACCTACATAGGAGTTCCCATAAGACTATCAGCTGATTTCTAAGAAGAAACCTTGCAGGCAAGAAGGGGCTGGAAGGAAGTATTAGAAGTCATCAACGGCAGGGACCTACATCCAAGATTACTCTATCCAGCAAAGTCATCATTTAGAATGGAAAGGGAAATAAATTGCCTCCAAGCCCCTATTATATGAAATTTTAAAGAGACTTATGTAAGAGAAAGATAAAAATTGTGAACAGTAAAATGACAACAAATTTACAACTATCAACAACTAAACGTAAAAAAAAAATGAACTAAGCAAAAAAGTAGAACAGGAACAAATTCACAGAAATGGAGATCACATGGAGGATTACCAGTGGGGAGGAGAAAGGGAAAGAATGGGGGAAAAGGTACAGGAAATAAGGAGCACAAATGGTAGGTACAAAATAGACAGAGGGAGGTTAAAAAATACGGGAAATGGAGAAGCCAAAGAACTTATGTGTATCACCCATGGACATGAACTAAGCTGAGGAATGATGGTGGGAGGAGGATACAAGGTGGAGGGGCCTAAAGGGGAGAAAAATAGGATAACTGTAATAGCATAATCAATATAATGTATTTAAAAAAAAAAGAAGAGAACACATACAGAAGCAAAGACCATGTGAAGAAGACACAGTGAGGAGAATACTGCCATGTTCAAGACAAGGAAAAGCATCTCAGAAAAAACAACTCTGCTGACAACTTAGTCTTGGATTTCCAGCCTCCAGAATTGTGAAAAAATAAATCTCTGTTGTTTAAACCACCTAGTTTATGGTACTTTATTATGGAATTTCTAGAAAAATAATATAACTGTTCTTTGGATAAATAAATGAAACTTAGAGGAACAACAAAGAATTTTGTAAATGACAAAATAATCAGTAGCAGAGTAAGGAGTCAAGTTCAGTTCCTGACATGCAAATTATAAAAAGCAGTATATTCTTTCTGACCTTTACTGTGACAATTCTAATATGCTAAATTCATAAATTCTTACCTTGCTTATGATCTGTACCATTAATTTGGAATGTTTATATCACTGGAGTTATTTTTTATATTACTTACTTATTATGTTTTAAACTAATTGTAGGGAAACATTATATCTCTATCATTATGTTCCTTATATAATCTAGAACCATGCCTTAAATTTGAGAAGGGTTCAGTAAACATTATACTTAAAATAAAGCCTCATTTTAATCTATATTTAAAACATAGAGGATAAAATGTTGTACTGAGGGAATCAAACAATGTTAAAAGTTATTAATGTAACAATAAATATATGTAGTCATAATGCTTTGTCTTCCTACAAAGGGGCTTTAATTTACTTTGATTGTAAAAAAATATTGATGAGCATATATTTCTTTAATTATTTTAATATGCTACATATACATTTTTTCAACAAATATTTTCTTGTAATCAGATTTTAAGGTACATGTATAAATTGAGTCTCCATTACATTTTTCAACTCATATGCAATCTTATAAAAATACTTTATATCTTTTTTAGCAGCGCAGTAATTGGTATTATTTCAGATATTAGCATAGCCACCTTGTAAACAAAAACTTTATGTTTTACCTTTAGCTTCTTTGTAAGGAATATGAAAAGTTCTGTTCAAATATTTATTTTACTTGATTCATTTGTGCATGTTATTTGCCTGATAATATCCCACTATAAATGTCTCAGCCATAGTTCCCCAAAATTATGATGTCATGGTAACTACCAGCAGCTGTGTACTATTCAGGGCTGAAATAGCAAAGTAAGGATATAGTATAATATAGTACCCAAACAAATTAATAAAAAATAATAGATTTATAAAGTCTAAGATTCTTGTTTGACACTTTTGAATCATTGTTAGCTTGCTAGGTATTAAGAAATATTAAATAAAAATATACGCATGCTGAAATAAATTAGATTTCAAAAACCTCATTTTTTAACAGAGGGTTTCAACTGCCTCAGTCTGGAAATAGTCTGTAATATGGTTGATAAATATGCAGCGAATGACAAATTAACATGAGTTTGACACCATCAACATCAGAGACAAATATTTGGGACTCTGTTCAGATTTGTCTGTCTGGAGAAACACTGTACAAGTGGCAGAGGGTCTGCAGTTCAGAGGGATGAAGCTGTCTATGAGAAAAGTGGCTGTGTGGCACCACACAATAAAAAGTAAAATGTTACAAGATTTAGAAAGAAATAAAATGTATTTATCTGCCAAGTCTTTTAAAGCTCATATATACATAAAGAACTATAGGACTGAGGTCCCACCAGGACTCCTAAAACCTTAGTAGAACTAGCAATTGTTTTCCCAAGGATTATATATTTCTAGATGTTAGCCAACTTAATTTCTATCACTTTAAGTTTGCTATTTATAAACTTTTCAAAATAAATAAAATGTGGCAGTAAAACCAAATTAATAAATTGAGAAAATGTAGAATAAATTTTAGTAATTAAAATTATTTTAAACAGTCTTGCAAGATTATATAAACAGACAACAATAAATTAACTATTTTATACTGAAAATATTTCCATAAACAAATGTGTTAATTTCCTAAGATCTACCCTAGGGTGTAAGAAAAAAGTTAAATTAAGAAAAACTGTGTAACTTTAAAAGTATCAAAATGTAGGCAATCTCAAGTAGCAAATATTATTCTTTGTTTTTTATTATTTACATTTGGTTATCTGTATTATGTTTAGATCAGCAAGAAATGATTACTAAGACTTTATTTGAAAGGCATTATATTTTATTAACTAAAAACTGTAAAGTTATAAATATGTTTTAGTCTCAGATCTGTTCATTTATAGTTATATTATCTTGGGCAAAAATGAAGAAAATAATAGTACTAATAATAGAATTCATCCAAAAGTTAAATAAAATATCTCAAACATTTATCTTAAAAAGACCCATAGTAAGTGATTAATAAATATTGTGAACACTTATTATTAAAATTGTATGATCTCCTTCTCTGAGTTTGGGGAATATCATAATAGCAGCACTCTTTCCAAATACAATGCTCATCCTTGTTCTCCACCCCGGTATGTGAGAGCAAAAGCAGTTAGCATATAGTACCACAGCTATTAAATTGTGTTTAATCAATATTGATTTTCACCTATTATGGGATCACTACTACATTTGGCTCCATGTCTGCCTTCTCCTTTTCTGCTTAAAAATTGCTGTGGGAATATGGGAATTGAGTTTGTTGAGGCTTGGAGAAAGCCTAAAGCTAGTAATATCTTACAAGTACATTGCTTTGTGTAAATACTGTTACAACAAATATTGAAACACTCCATATATAACAAAAATTTCCAAATTCTTCCTAATGGCACTTTTTGTATGAGCTATAGTCAATGCAACTTTCAGTGCATGGAAATATTTTGAGGGATTTTGGAAGTATTTGGTTTTTATATAAGAATATGACCTGCAACTCATTTCAAAATTGAGTGACCATCCATTTTATTGAGCACTTGCTTTGTGTTTTGTAAAAATGAAAACTTTGTATAAAATGAAATACATCAGGTAGAATGTATTATAAAGAGAAGACAAAGAATTCCAGTACCCATGGTAGTTTCAAATGATGTAGCAAAGCCATAGATTAGAGACAGTTCAACTTTTCCATTTTTGTCATGGTGGATATCATATGAGCATAAAAAGAATGAAAACTCTCCAGTGAAATACAGCAAAAGAAAGCAGTAATTAACATGCAGGGGTTTTCCATCTGATTCTGCCATTTGATCTTTGGTGAATAATTTATCTTCTATGACTCCAGACCTTAAGGTGTAATTCAGAGATTGTATTATTTTCCAAGTTTTCTGCATCTCCAATGTTAAGGATGTAATAATTGTAGATAAAACAAGACTTACATTTAATTAGTGCATCACATAGCTATGGTAATCTCAAATAAAAGAGGATAGATAGGGAGCCCCAAGAACTCCTGTGTTGGGTACACTTATTTGGACTGTAATGAAGGTAGCTGGGTTCTAATCAAAATCTACTAATATCATCTATGTGAGCTCAAACACAGCATATAATTTTTCCCTCTCAGTGTGCAAAAAAATTCATAATGCCTCCCATTATCCTTATATTGTACAGTTGAGAGTGACACATTACAAGCTTAATGAATTACATATTACATCAAATGAACAATAACATCTTTGTAAATAAGATTATAACTAGTGTTTATACTCTCAGGAAGCTAAAAACATTATATAGTTTAATGACACTTTTTTGTTTACTAGATAAGTTAAGTATCAAGGAGAACCTTCACATTTACAGAAATGAAAAAAAAATGAGTGAAACTAAGATTTTTTAACCAACTAATTAACATTTGCCTGTTAAGACTGAATGCTGTAAAGTAAATGAAAAATAGTCTAATGTTTAACAAAGGTCTTCTTCTCTATGCCATACATCACATTGTACTTCCCCCCCTCATTTTATAACGTGGAATGTGGGGCACAAAAGGGTTATGTCATATTTCCAAAGTTAAATACTGATGTACTGTTCAACAAGAATTTGTTTTCATGCAAGTAAGTCAATAAAGTTTGTGCTGTTTTCTCTGTGAATTACTAGGCAAAAAGTCATTACCTTGGAATGCTCTAAATTTATTCCAATTATTAAAGTACTTAGTGCTAAAAATTTCTTGGAATACCTCAAATTCTTTTTAAACTAAATCATGAGCTATATAAATATGCCTGTTCACACATGCACACTTGCACACACAAAATCAAATTATTTTCATTACAGTAGTAATATCTCAGATGGAGTCTTATTCCACAATATTAAATGAGTTTTTATTGTCATTTGTGTGATCATGTCATTTCTATGGAATTTTTCTGAATGATGTTTATTCCAGGTTGGCCAAAGTTAGAATTCAGACATTAGGTAGAAGTAGAAAAGAAGACCACAGGAATAAAGAACTCATATTTCTCAACCAGCAAGCTGAGATCAACCTACCTTGGTTCTTCATACTTGAAAACATGCGCCTTGAGACAGATTTGAATTTGATTACGCTAAAACATTGCATTTTTGAGCTTGAAAGTCTTCATTGTATATTAAGCAATTCTAAGGGTTTTCAACAAGCTAATAAATGGCATTGCTAGTGTACTGACATTGGTGTTAGCTATATATATGTGTATATGTATATATGTATATGTATATGAATCTATACATATACACATATTCTATACATGCGTGCATATATTCATGTGTATATTGATATGTACATATATGTGTATGCACATAAATAACATACACATGTGTATATGTATATACACACATGTGTATCATATACATACATACATGCAAATCATGCATGCATGTGTATGGATATGTATATATGTGTGTATATATGAATCTTATTTTTTCCAAGTTATTTACAAAATAAAATAGCCTGTATATTGTAGGAGAAAATGACATTTAAAAAAGAAAATAACAACAAAAACCTTCATAAAAGGTAATGATTACAAAGTTTTATTTAACATTGAGAGATAATTAATGAATAATAAGAGAATGCAATGCTTTCTTTCCTATGCTCAGTCTCTATTCTGAATTAAAATGTCATTATTTTAAATATAAGAAAGCTTTTTATGGAATGTTTCTGAAAATTTACAGAAATCAAACTAAGTAATAGCCTTAAAATTTCACAGGAGATAAACTAAAGCTTCAAATGGAAAGCCAAATGAAAATAAACAACACATAATAATCTTTGGCAATACTGAGAAAAATGTTATATTAAAATCCATTCAGCAAAACACAGACATTACTGCATCCAAAAAAGAAGACACTTCCTTAGTAGTTAAGAAATTTGGAGAGCACAGCAGTATAAATAAAAAGAAAAAAACCCTCTATGTTTATGAAAAATAGGTGGGTATTTGAAGTAGACAAAAAAATTTAACAATTATTTTAACTTAAAAATCCTGAAATAAGTAAGGAATTGAGAAAATTTCAGTGAGAAAAGAATCTGTGCTCAAAGCCAAATGTAAAGTAAGAACATTTTAGGTAAAGAAAATTGAAGAAAAATGACTATAAACTTAAATATTTTTATAGTGAAGTACTATTTAAAAATAAATGTTCTTTAAAAGTCCATCATTTATTATTCTAATTAAATCCAATATATCTGGATAATTGATGGCTTTAGCAGCCACTGGTTAACATTATTTAATAATGATTTGAAATGTCACCTTATTATATAATAAATTATAATATTGATGCAGTTCATAGATAAGGCAGTAAAAATAACGATTCTTTAATTACTGACTTTTATGTTTTTTTAAAAGATATTATTTATTTAAGTTTAGAGAGAGGGGAAGGGAAGTAGAAATTGAAGGAGAGAAACATCAATGTATGCTTGCCTCTCCTGTGCCCCCTACAGGGACCTGGCCCACAATCCAGGCATGTGCCCTGACCAGAAATGGAACCGGCAGCCCTTTGGTTTACAGAATAGCACTCAATCCACTGAGCCACACCAGGTAGGGCAATGTAATATGTTTTGATATTTCTTAAATAATATAAACCCCATTGCTGTTTATTCAAGTTATCAATTTATTCCATATTATTATAATATAAAAACCAGCATCTCTAATTTATTTAAAACATTAAGTTTTTAGTTTGGTTTCAAACTGAATTGATGACTTGAAGAAAATTTTCACCTCTACAATATTTTGTCTTACCATCAATTAATGCCATATAGTCTTTAATTTTACAGGAATTCCTTAATGTCCTTTATTAATGTTTTATTGATATTTACTTTATTGTCCTTGAACCTTTCTTGTTGGATTTATTACCAGTTTCTTTACATTTCTCTCGCTGTTGTAAATCAGTGCATTGTTTATTTCATATTTCTTTTGGTGATAGCTAGAAACAATAGACTTATTTTTATAGTCTTTTAAAAAGTATTTAATCAATTTGTTAACAAAATACATGCAAAAATTATATCCCACTCTGGTACAACTTTTCAAATAATTTTATGTAGAGGGCCTTGGGATGTATCAGTTATATAAAACATGTTAAATAAATAAAAAAGTTTTTTAAATTTACAGCTAAATCAGTACTTTATACAAGACATTTTATACAGTTTGTTAATCAATGCAAAAATAATTTATTTCAACTGACAAGGTATGTTCAGTTTTTGTAATTTTGTAGATTTTTTTTTTTGCTTTCTTGGAGATTTTCTATTTACCAGATATCATCTTTCTTTGATTCTCTGGATTATTCAGAGTATCTGCTTGATTTTTCCTATCGCCTCTCTGAACCACTCTGATACCTATCTTTATCACTTCTAGAGCTGAATGTTTTCTGTTCTTTTCTTTTCACTTTGATTGGGATCACCATATTTATTTTCCAACTCTTGGTGAATTTTTTTTTGTCACTCATTACTCTATTATAGCTATTTCATTCAGAAGGAACACCTCCATCTGAAATGAATTTTTTATGGGATCTCTCCAATTTGGATCTCTTCAATTTTTATCTCTGATTTTTTCTGACCTTCTTTCTCTTTCAGTCTTTGTTTCTTGCTGCCTTTGCTCTGATATATCTTCTATTTCCTATCATTTGTTTGTTGTTTCCTGGTCAGTTTATCTACTTCTTTACTTCTGGTGTTCCCTTGTTCCTTCTTTCTTATATCTTTAGCTAAGGCAGAGATCTGACTACTAACAAATGAAGAATCACTGTCTTCTCCTGAAAACACTCTGAACTGCTTTCACTGCTTTCCAAAGGAACCAGAAGCAGAGGAATCAGACTCCACAGAGGAGGACATGGGAGAGGAAGAGGAGGGGGAGGATTTATTTGGCTCAATTTCTGGTTTCTGTGCCACAATGACTTTCAGTCTTTTTGAGATGCTCATGCAATTCATTTGTTAAACCTCCAAGAACTATAGAAGTAAAAAAGTTGATGACAAACTGTTTCTGTGATTATCTCCTGTTAATAACCCTTCATAGAATGGCTGTAGAATTTCATCGTTTAATCTTGCATTAAGTTTAGGAAGACACATGTATTCACACAGTTCTGGGAAAAATATTTTAACAAAAGTTCTACTTGAGGACATAGTGGTTTCTTTATTCAGCTTTATACATTCAGGAACACTACACTGAAGTGAATCCGTGTATAAAAGATGAGTAAACATCTTAGCAACATTTCTGATTTGTTTGTTTCCAAGTGGTGGCTGGTATCATATTGTTCTTCGAATATACTTTCAAAGGATTCCATGTATTCTTTCTAGCATGCAAAATTGCCTATTTACTAAGCCAAAAAAATCTCATATGTCCTTTGTTGAACACAGTAATGAAGTATCATGTTGCCGAGTTCTTTTGCTTGGCTTTCAGAAAACTTCATTTTCAGCAATTTGTGAACACATTTTTCAAAATCTAAACTTGACTACATAGTAAGATAAATTTTACAACAAAATAAGGCTAGACTGATTTCCATCTTGTCACGAATAGTCACATGTTGTCCTTCATCTCTTTCTCCCTCTTTGTCTTTTCCCTCGTCCTCTTCACTATATCCAGCATTTTGTTCTGTCTTTGAGTCACTCTATCCTTCATCAAGAATTTTCTTATTAATAGCTTTGTACTCCTTTTCATTGTCCATAAAATTATGATCCATATTGAAAACATCAGGATCTATCAATTAGTCATCTTCCAGAGAGACCACATGGGTGAATTGATCATTTTCTTCTACTAAGTAAAGTCCTTCTAGGATAACATGTGGTTATTGAATACAACTTTCCTTACATCAAACATCACTTCAATTATATACTGAACTATTTTGTTAACTTTAGAGTCATGGAGAGTGTTTGGAAGTTGTTCAAATATATCATTGATTCCTCTTGATCTTGCTTGTGTTAATTCAAATCCATTTTCCTTGAGAAAACCAGTATCTACATCAACACTATCATCTGTTGATCTTTCCAGGAGCAAAGTGAGCATCTCTAAGCAAACAATTTTATGTGCCACATTTTGGTTAATAAGATTTGCCACAAATTTTGAAGCAGTGAGACAAAGTTGCTTATCATTTCTTCAATAATCTTTTTGAAAATTAAGATTTTTTATTGTCTTTCAAGTACACTTGTCTCTACTTTCACCCACCATGGCCCTCCAACCCCACCTGTGCACCTACTCCCTTTGGCTTTGTCCATTTGCCCTTTATACATGTTCCTTGACAACCCTTCCCTATTTTTCCCCTATTATCCCCTCCAATCTCCCCTCTGGTTACTGTAAGTTTGTTCATCATTTCAATGTCTCTGGTTACATTTTTCTTGCTTATTTGTTTTGTTGACTAGGTTTCACTTATAGGTGAAATCATTTGGTGTTTCTCTTTCACCATCTGGCTTGTTTCACTTAGCATAATGCTCTCTAGTTCCATCCATGCTGTTGTGAAGGGTAGAAGCTCCTTCCTTCTTTCTGCTGTGTAGTATTCCGTTGTGTAAATGTGCCATATTTTTTTATCCACTCATTTACTGGTGGGTACTTAGTAAATGTGAATTATATTTACTTAGTAAAAATGAATTATATGTTCTGTCGTGACCTGCAGAACACTGTATCTGCACCACACTACTTTTCATTTCTCTTGCCAGTTTATCCTATCAATCAGACTCCTTAAGTTAGCGCAGATAACGAGTGCCAAATAGTATGAGTTCTTTGACAGTTTACTTTTTCTGTCTGCAGTGGTCACCTGGAGATCCACTGAGCAACTATTACACCAGATGTACCATAATGGTCATGAACAAACTTATTTTTATTTCAATTTTTGTTTTTAGAATTCAGTAATTGGTAATCTTGGATATACAGAATCAAAGTTGTTTTTTTTTTTTTGCTTATGTCTTTATGATACTTACGATACTGCATAATACCTATATATTTTCTTCTGTTTTATGCATTAAAATAGTTCTAGTAAAATGAGGATTACCAGTGGCAGTAATAGACATCCTTGGTTTTTAATCTAAAAATGTTATTAGAATGCCTTCTAAATAAACTATTTAATGTTTATTTCTGGTAGTTAAATGTTATGTAATTATATCAGTTTTATTCTATTGCTCCGAGGACTATCTTGAAGGGGTAATAAATTTATTTTCAATTTTCAACGTAATCAACAACTATTTATGAAGTTCTTACTCTGTGTCAACCATAGTAACAGAGCTTTTCTCAAATGTAATGGATTACTGTGATAAATTGTCTAATGTTTAATTTTCTGCATTACTACAATAAAATGTATTAAATTTTGCTATACTTTAAAAACACTGATTATGTGAGCTTTTTTTCTTTCTTTTCTTTCTTTTTTTTTTTTTTTTTTTTTGAGATAAGCCTGTGATACTATGAATGTTCCTCTTAGGATTACTTTTCCAGTGTCCCACAGGGTGGGGCAGAGTAATTCATGCCAGCAGGGTGGTTGCTTCCTCTCAGGTTGTTGTTCACAGAGGAATGCTCTGCCTAAGAAAGATGGCTCCTACAGTATGGGGTATGACACAACACAGGGATCTTGGAGGCTGTCCCTTCAGTTCTTCAGTTCCCCCCCCCCCACAAACCACCAAACCCAGACTCTTCTCAAGCGTCTCTAGCCCACTCTGCCCTCTCTTTGCCAGTGCACAAGGTAAGTGGCTGCAAATGAAATTTTGCGTGTTGGCTCTTTAAGAGGTTCTCTGGGACTCCAGCTATCTCTCCCTGGCAGACAAAAACCCTGCTGCTTTTCACAGCTGGATGTTATCTGGGTTCCTATCCAACTCTGGTGCTATAGGCTGGGGAGTCCATTTTAGAGTTTAGACCCCACATTCTCAGTGGGAAAGAACCAACGGCTGAAATATCCCTCTGAAACTTCAGCTGCTGCCCATGGGAGCCCAGCCAGCCCTCTCGTGTCTTCACACTCCCCACCAATCATATCATAGTGAAGTGGTTTCTTCTGTATGTCTATGGTTATAAAGCTTCTCTCCAGATAGTGCTCACCTGATTATTTAGGATAATTTCTCTGCAATTTAGTTTTAATTCCAGATTGATCCTGGGAGGAGTTTAGTGTAGCTTCTACTTACTCTTCTGCCAATGAGATAATATCTCACATCTGTCAGAATAAATCAACAAATAACAAGTGCTGGTGAGGATGTGGACAAAAGGGAACACTTTTGCTTTGTGGCGGGAATGCAGATTGGCGCACCCACTTTGGAAAGCAGTATGGAGATACCTCAAGAAATTGAAAATGGAGCTGCATTTTGACCCAGTGATCCCACTTTTGTAAATACATGTGATCAAACCCAAACACCAATTTGATAGAACATAAGCACCCTTATGTTTATTGCAGTGTTATTTACAATCACCAAGATATAGAAGTAGCCCAAGTGTTCATCTGAAGATAAGTGGATAAAACAGCTATAGAACATTATACAATGGAATACTACTCACCTGCAAAAAAGAAGAGGATTTTCCTCTTTGCTACAGCATGTGTAGACTTGAAAAACACTATGCTAAGTGAAATAAGACAGTCAGAAAAAGACATATACCATATAATTTCACTCATCTATGGAATCTAGTGAACAAACTGAACTAACAAAGCAAAATACAAACAGACTCAAAGATAGAGAGCAAGTTGACAGCTATGGAGGTATGGTTACAACATGAAGGGATTGAGCAAAAAGGAAAAAAAGACTCATGGACATGGACAACACAACTCATTGACATGATTGCAAGGGGGGTATAAGAGGAACAATTAAATGGTAATGGAAAAATACAATAAAGATTACATCAAAAATTAAAAAATACCAATTATGGCAATATTCAATATTTTACACATATATTTATAAGTGTGATAGAATAGTAATTTGTTCTTATTGTATGTTGCAAATATTTTGAATATCAGTTTTTATTCATAATTTAAATTGGATACTTTTACATATATTCTAAAGATTTGGGAAAATGTGAAACATAAATATTCTATTAAGGTATATATTTTTATTCAGTTTTTAAAAATTATCTTCAATGAGTAAAATTCTCTGATTTCAATCAATTGTTTTTATTTTTTCATTCCCTATGTGTACTTTGCTTATTCTAAATTGAGAATATATCACTTTCGTTTTTCAACTAGACACTCCATAATATTAGCTGTTAATCTTCAGTCAGTTATTTATCTCAAAATAAATTTGGGGGCAGTGTGGATCATGATTCTTTTGTTCAGATAATTATCCAATTATTCCAACAACTTTTGTTAAATAAAATGTCCTTTCTTAATTAAACTCCTTTGTCATGCTCAAAAATCATTTGACCATCACTCAGAAAAGGTAAACTTAGAAGTGGAGATGTATTAATTAATTTGATGGGAGAATTCTTTCACAATGTATACACATATCAAATAATCATGTTGTAGACTTTAAGTAAATATCTTACAATTTTATTTACCTATAATACTCAATAAAGTTGAAAATAAAATATTATTTTACTAAATATGTACACGTATATTTTTTAACTTTCCATTCTAGTTCATTGATCTCCCTGTCTAACATATTAGCAAATTATAATTTTGGGCATGCAAGTTTAGGCATTCATTTAATTAGCATGGAATATATAAATCAATTTAGGGAAAATTGACATCTTAACAAAAGTAAGTATTCCCATCCATAAGTGTGTTATCTCTTCACATTTAATTTGGTTTTATTTAATTTCTCTCAGTAATAGTTTATAATTTTTAGAAAACAGATTTTACAAAATATTTGTGAAACTTATTCTAGCATGTTTTATGGTTTAACTTAATATAGTTCATTGTCAACATAGTAACATGTTCATATTTTGCATATGGAATTTATATCCTGTCACATTCCTGAAATAACTTTTTAGTTCTAATAGTATTTGTTTTTTCTTTCCTGTAAATCTTTTGGGATTTTTTTTTCACATACACATTTGCATAACATGTCATTTAGGAAAACTGTACTTCTTGCTTTCAAGTCTTTATGTATTTTTTTAGTGCCTTATTGTAATGAAATAGCAGTATATATTCAACAGAAAGGGGAGGAGAACATGTCCTGGCCATATTACCATCTTAGAGAGAAAAGTTCAATATTTCAACAATTTGAATAATGCTAACTTCAGAATTTGGTGTTTTATTTTATTTTATATTAAAGATTTTATTTATTTACTTTTTTTTTTTTTAGAGTGAGGGGAAGGGGAACAGAAAGAGAGGGAGAGAAAGATAATGTGTGAGAGTTACATGGATTGGTTGCTTCTCACATGCCCTCAACTGGGGACCTGGCCTGTAACCCAGGCATGTGCCCTAGCTGGAAATTGAACCATTGACATTTCAGTTCATAGGCCCCCATTCAGTCCACTGAGCCACACTAGCCAGGGCTGTTTTATTTTTATTTTTATTTTTTTTATTTTTGATGTGTTATAATAATTGGAAGAAGTTTCCTACCATTTCTACCATTCTTAGTTTTCTGAAATTTTTTATTAGAACAGATATTGAATTAGTAATTTTTCTGTATCTGTTCAAATACACATTTAATATATTTTGACCACCCTAAGTTGTCTTTCACATCTGACTCATCCTTTTAAAATGTCAACCTATTGATTCAGCCTTTTAAAAGCTCAGTTATTAAGCCCTGATAGCTTAATTGGTTAGAGCATCATCCTGATACTCCAAAGTTGCAGGTTTCATCTCCAGTTGGGGCACAAATCAATGAATGCATAAATAGGTAGAACAACAAATAAATGTTCCTCTCTATCTCTGCCTTTTGGTTTTTCTAAAATCAATAAATACAAAGCTTAAAAATAAAGTAACAAAGGATCACCTTAACTTAAATATTCAAAAAAATAAAAGTTCAGTTATTACTAATAATTGATCAAACTAGTTGGGCAAAAAGTCACTAGAGAGTTGTTTATAGGAGAACACAGGGGGGACGGTTTTAGAGATGGGAAATGGAGATGCTTGTTTTGATTTCTAAAACTTTTGGACAATTGGACCAAGTCCTTTCAAATTTCTTACTTTCCAAGGCTAAAAGGTAACACCTGCAGGAAACTTTGTCAATAATTATATGTATTTATAAATGATTTATATGTGATTAGATACATAAATGGAAGACACAGATAGGCATATAGAGATGATAGATGATAAATAGATAAAAGTTTCAGAAACACATACTCATACCATTCCTCCCCAAATAATCTATATATTTTTAATAGATAAATAAGTGCATTTTTAGGAATATATCTTAACAACTGAGAGCTGCTTTTGGTTTTAGACCTAATATTTAACCTTTTTATGTTTTAAGGAAAATCCAGGGCGGGTGTATATAGTATCAATATAGTATCAATTTCCTCCACATTACCACCAACTTGAAGTACTTGCTTCTCTTAACCAACAATAATGAACTGTAATATTTCCACAGAAATTTTGCATACATTCATATATGCAAACACATGTCCATTTGTGTGTGTGTGTGCGCACGCACAAATTTTCCAGCCAGCAAAGTACAGATCGATATGAGAAAATCCTTGATCTCCAATTTTCACTTTTCTGTTCATCTGGCTTCATTAACTTTCTTGTCTTAGTTACACTTTTTTATCTTCCAATAAGAAATATTATTTTTTAATTATAACATATAAGTACACAGAAGATGAAAATAGATGTTATATAAATTTGTGACTGTGATAAAGGTTTATGGAAAAGAAACTTTAACAGCAATATACTCTTAAAAAGAAAGTCTACACGATTATAATTTTAGAAAATGTTACTTTATGCTAACATTCCTTTTAAACTATTTTTTTATCCAACTTCAGCCAACACTGTCAGAAGCTTTTTTCCTTGAGACTCTGAGTACTTTAGCCCAGTTTCCAGATGCCAGCAATACCTTGTCTTTGTTCGAGGGCTTTTTCTGGTTTCTAAGGTCCATGTTGAAGCCTGAAGTAGCAAGGAATTAATGTCCCTTAAAAACAGCCTTTAAAAAAGATAGTAGTAATTGAAATATGCATTCTTTTTTTATCCTCTATATTTTTCCAGATTATTTATTTTTATTGTATTTTTATTACTGTTTAGTCCTTTATCACTTACCACCACTGCCTTACCACTATCTCCCTGCTGTTGTTCATGTCCATGGCTCCTATTTCTTTTTTGCTCAATCCCTCCACACTAACCTCCCCCCCCCTTAGCTGTCACCCTGCCCTCTCTCTATGAGTTTGTCTTTCTTTTGCTTGTTAGTTCAGTTTGTTCACTAGATTCCACATATGAGTGAAATCATATGGTATTTGTCTTTCTCTGACTACCTTATTTTACTTAGCATAATTCTCTCCAGGCCCATTCATACTGTCTCAAAAGGTAAAATTTTCTTATTTTATTATGGCTGAGTAGGATTCCATTGTGTAAATGTCCCATAGTTGTTTTATCCACTCATCTACTGTTGGGCACTTAGGCTGCTTGTGTATCTTGGCAATTGTAAACGACACTGCAATCTTTAGCTCCCTTGCCCCTCCAATGGAATACCTTTGAGATGCAGGTTTACTCTACCACCTAAGAGTTCTCCAGTAGGATAAGGTTCCTGTTACCTTCCATCACAAAGTGCCTGAGACCAAATTTTTACACTGCCTTTTCCCTACCATCTTATTTTTCCACTTCCCTACTATCTGTGTCTTGGAATCACTTTCAAAATAAACTATTTGGACTGGAATGAATCCCTGTCTCAGATTCTGCTTGAGGGTCAATTTATCTAAGAAAGTTGATGCCATAAAAAGCTACAGGAAGTCAATCCTCAGTATGAGATTCAAAAATTAGGCCACTTATCCAGGGATGTCAACAACAACCCCTTTTGCTGTTTTTAAGAGAAAGTTGTTATCTCACCAGCATACTTAACCAGCAGAGCTAATAAAAACACCAGAATGGAAAATGAGAAGGGCTTGACTAGGCTATATGATATCTTTAGCTTTGAAGACCTATGGCACAATGGCATTTTTAAGGACTGTAAAGTATCTTGGTGTCAGTTAAGTGCAATGAAGGCACTAAAGGAATATATTACAGATTCAATCTACCTATCACCTTAGGGCACCAGGTAAAAATCAGGTTTCCCTGGCAACATTTAATGCGACCTTTATATCTTGTCATTAAAGGGCAGATTGTGACAGAGAAAGAGTCCCAGCACTTTTCTGTGAGAGTAGACTAACAGAGTTAAAAAGAGGAGACTGAATTGAGAAGGCCAACAATGCTTCTACATTCTGAGAAGGACTCTGGGATGTCGAGGAGAGGCATTAAGGCAGATGTGCCGGAAGACCTTGAAACCCCCAGATTCCCATGAACTTTTTGATTGAGAAGTGGTCCACTACCACATGTTAAAGAATAGAAACTTCCTTTGCATGGAGAACTTGTAAATGCCCCATGAGATGGTGTTTTACATTCTCAACATCTATTTACGTGTCCCCTTATTGCTTTTACACCAATAACTAGTGTGAAATAAGAGCAAGGCCCAAGAGGGAAGTATTATCAGTTTCAGGCAGAAAGGTATTTTTACCCAAAAGAATGTCAGACCTAACTAATCACACATGTTGTCAGTGATTTTTAGGGATCAGAGTGAACAGGGAAAGAATGTCACACTGAGAAAAGAGTGTGCACTTGTCAGTTTTCTCTTATAGCTTATCTTTAATAACCTGACAAGAACGCATGAAACTGATCATAATATCCTATAGAAATTGTTCTTTAAAGCTCAAAAGAGAGAGATAAAGAGAGAGAGAGAGATGATCAAATTGTCTTGAAAGATGATGGGAGGGACAAAAAAATTTGAGAAGCAGTGTCTCAGTTATTTTGACCTGCATTGTTTATAAATAATATAAACTGCATTGTTTATAAACCAAAGAGATTTATTTCTTACAGTTCTTGAAGCTTGAAGTCTGAGATCAAAGTGATATCATAGCCACACTCTGGTGAGAACCCTCATCTAGGTTGCAGACAGCTGACTTACCCTATCCTTACACAGCTAAGAATAAAGAAATAAAGCCAACTTTCTCATAACTCTTATAAAAACACTAATTCCATTCCAGAGGGCTTCACCCTCATGACTTTATCTAACTCTAATCACTTCCCAAAGGCCCCACCTCCTAATACCTTTACATTAGGGGTTAGGATTTTAACATGAATGTTTATAGTAGGTAGGCATCATAGAATGGCTTAATTAAGTAAAGTATGGATCCCAATGGATAGAAAGGTTTATAGAACAATCCCTTTACTGAAACAATAAGGAATAGGGAGTGAGGAGGACACTGGCACCATTCAGAAGCTCAGTGATGTTTCTTTTTTATTATCAAGGCTAGAAAATAAAAGATGCCATTGTGGAACTGAGTTTTCCAGCATTGGAGATGATGTTAGACCCAGTGGATGCACATAGCTGTCAAAGACAAAGTTGGCATAACACTCAAATGAGCAACAGGCCGAAATGGCAAAGGGACCCCTGGCACAATGTGATCTGCGGTGTTGCCTAATGGATAATGGATGGGGAAACTAGAAGTAAGGTAAATAGACGAACAGAATGTTGCTTGATTTATGTAACCCCTCACCCCCCAAAAAGCAGGTGAGCTGATGGCTGTCACCCACCTCAATATAAAACTTTCTAATTCTTCAACCAGTTTCTAGACATGTAATAATTCTCAGACTCGAGGCCCAAAAATAGAAGGAGGAAGCAGTTCTTTTAAGCCTTGCCACAGCATGAAACGTATGCACAAGATTAATTCCTCCATTTCTTTCTTCAGCTATTTATCAGAGAAAGTACACTATAGAGAGACAACTCTCTAGATTATTGAATATGATTCCGAGGTAACATTGACAGTTCGGTTGTGGGCCTGGTTAGAGTGATGAATATGGAAGTCAGGTAATAAATGTAGTTGTAGCCACATCCGTACTGGGTTGTCCACCAAGTCTCTAGAACTCATCCCATAAAATGTAATCTTGAGACCTAATTGATGATTAAAATGAATATACTCATTATCTGAGGAAGTCAGCACTCATATTAGGTTCTCCACCTATGAAATGAAAGCAATATGACAGGAAAGGCTAAATTGAAGCCCCTGAGGCTGGACTCCTTCCCAGTTCCATTCTTGACCAAGACAGTAACTCAGAATCAATACTGAATCCTGGATTCAAAGATAGAGAAAAATAGCCCCTCAAAGAATTACAAGGCTCAGAGGTAGTGGTCCCCATCACATCCTTATTTAATTTACTGATCTGGCCCTCATGCCACAGATGGATACCAGTGAGCAATTGTAAAGTGAGCAAAGTGGTAGCCCAGGTAGCAAATATCAGTGGGATGTGTTCTCTTTACTTGCCTGGATTAAGACACCCTCAGGCATTATATGTAGCTATTGATCTTGTAAATGTGTTCTTTCTTTTTTATATGTAAGAACATTTTTAAGTGTTTTATTTCTTTTTTAACTGAATTATTCAGGTGACCTTGGTTAATAAAATTATATAGGTTTAAGGTGTACAATACTGTAATACATAAAATCTCTATATCGTATTATGTGTTCACCGCCTCAGTCATGTCAGTTTCTATCATCATTTGTTTCCACTTTACCCTTAACTGATTCCCCCAACCCATTTCCCTTTGATAATCACCATGCTGTTGCTTGTCTGTGAATTTTTTATATTCCTTCACTTTATCTACCTTTCCCCTCTACCCTTACTTTTGACAGCTAAGACACTATATCTATTTTGTTGGTTAGTTTATTTTATACATTAGATTCCAAATATAACTGAAAGCATATGGTACTTATCTTTTTCTGAGTGGCTGATTTCACTTACCATAATGTTCTCCAGGTCCATCCATGTTGTGGTAAAAGGTAAGATTTCCTTCTTTTTTTTTTTTTTAAGGTATTTAAAAAAATTTAAAGCTGTTCGAGTACAGTTGTCTCCATTTCCCCTGCACCACTCCCTCCCGCCCTATCCATCTTCACCTCCCACCCACAATCCTACTCAATCTGTTTAGCTTGGCTAACAGACAACTAAGTAGGGGGTATGGTAATTGTTTACAAGTACTTACAGGTTGTAAACATCAAGGCTAGAGCAGAAATGTTCAGACTGAAATCAGAAAGCCAGAATCACTCCAAGTCAATAAAGTGAAAATTTAGATTGACTGCTATCCAAAATTTGGTAATAGTTAAAGGCCTTTTAGCATGAATTATCTCTAAGGAAAAATGTGAAAACAAACTCTGTGATATTTAAATGTGAGACAACCTTTGTGAATATGTGGCTGCTGCACATTTACCATTAGCGATATTTACAAAGTAGCATCATTGTGTGCATGAGCTGGCTTTCTACGCTCTTTACATGAACCACAATACTTTAGAAAGGTATTTTCTAAAGATAAAATTCTAACAAATATAAATGAACTTAATACATTTACAGAAACATTATTATTAAAAAAACACTTTCTACTTTTGTTTTTAAACACTTTTTAACCCAAATAAATTATGATTTAGTATGGCAATGATAAATAGCAAATAACTTCTCACAAATTTTAATTAAAACATAATCATGTATATTACCTTTATTCACATAAATGTAATTCATAAACACATCCATATAAGATTATTAGTGTTATTAATGTACCACTTAGTAGAACTCTTTATGAAATATTTACAAAACATTTATTGTTGTTCAGTTACAATTGTCCCCATTTTTTCCCAATTACTCCCCCTTGCACTGCCTACCCCTCACCTCCCACATTCAGTACTCCCCACCCCATTTTCTTTGTCCATGGGTCTTTTATACATGCTCCTTGACTTGATCCTAAAATATAGTAGAATTAAGAAAGCTACAGTAACTCATTATTATATACATTTAAAGGTAGATTTATAGAAAAAAAAATCAGTAAGAGCATTGTGCTACCGAAACAGCTCATAAACTGGCCTTGCACTGTGTGGCTCTGCCCTGAAAGGAAGAGTTTGTCTGCAGTTCATGTGGGAGGTGGAGTTACTGGTGACCCCTGAAAGGCAAGCATTAGGATTGCAGCCTTCCCAGCCACTCAACTGCTGCTGAGGACCCACTCAATCTGCTCCTATCCTAGTTGGGGCACAGCTGCCACTCTACAAGGAAATGTTCACCTTGGGGAAGAAGAGTGTGTGTTCCTTCCCCCTCCCCTCCAAGAAACCAAGACCCCCAAATCTGGAACTTGCTCCTCCTTCTGGTGCTCAGTCTCTACACCAATCCCCCTTCTCATGAGGCAGCCAGTGGGTATTTGGGCAAAGGTCCACTAACAGTCAAAAATGCTCACAAATACATATTTTGTGATTATGTTGTATGAATAGGAAATAATCATAATAATTATTTAAAAATAACAATAAACATTAATCATATAACATTGTTAGAGATTTTTATATTACACATATACACATCATATATACCATACCTAATGTCTCTTTCTCTCCCCCACCTTACTCCAGGTAGAATACATAATTGTATACTTCTTTATATTTCTCTATCAAACAAGCATAATGGCCCAAATATTTTTATTTCTCATGGTCTCATCTTTTAAGTTTTATAGGAAATAAATAAATTTGAGGCCATCTTTTTATTGTTTCTAATTTTATTACTATTTAGAAAAACTGCAATTAAATATATGTGCAATATTGGAAAAATAGCTGAAGTAAAATACAAATTCTATTTTTAGGTATACATTGGCTTTTAAATGAATGATTTCATGTTATTACAAATATTTCATCTATATTTATAAACAATTTTATTTAATAATATATGTGCTCTTGATAATGTACCTTTGACTCTACCTAGAAGCTTTTAATTTGAATTAGATAATATATTGCACATATATCCATTGCCTAATATTTCTTTATCTCTGAATCCATATACATGCTGCTTATTTATTAGTTGCTCAGGGAAATTAAAGGAATTGAGGTAAATACACACAAATACACAGAATAGCTTGAACCATGCAACATGGGGCTCAGCCACTGGTCACCCTTAATAAGAAAGACCTAAATATTTGTGTTGAAGGAAACAGGTTTTATTAACAGGGTTCCAATTTTGAGGCATCTGAGAGCACTCCTGCTCTGAGCTCTTCTTCCCTTCCCTGAGACCCAGAACTTCCTTGCTCCCCAAAAGACTGCAAGACAAAACCATGGCCAGAAGTTTCCCAATTCTATATCTGTTTTTAAGTCTGTCATGGAAATAGATCCCCATCCTCTCTGGAATGTGCACTCATGGGTTTCAGACTCACCATCTTTTTACAGCACCTATTTCTTTCAGGACTTAAAGTGCACTACTCTCAATCTCCATGTAGCAGTCCAGGATCCATGTGCCATGATACATCGGATCATAGTGTCCCAGGGGCTGCAGCCCACTGAAGAATGCATCCCAGTGTGGGACTCTGTTTCCAGGAATGGGACTCCAACCATGTGGGTCCTAAGGCCCTGGTTGGCCCAGCATCTACTTGGTCCCACAAGTGCTCCCTCCATTCAGGGAGCAAGGACCAGAGAACCAGAGAGTCCAAGTGCCAAAGCAACAGAGCCCCAAACACAAAGAGTGCCTACTTGATGTCTTTGCTTTGAAAAGGGCCATCACCAAATCCCATGCATGCAGGAAGCCAGGGGGAGTGTTCACCTTTCCAACTAATGGCCGTGTTTGTCTTTGCCCCTCTTTATGAGAATGGTCATGGACAAAGTATGCAGTCACCCTGGTCAGGGTATCCAGGTCCCACAGTTCACACAGGCACTGTGTAGCCTGCATCACAAGCTAGTAACAAAAAGGCATGTGCTATATTAAACTCCAGTTCTGGTTTCAATAATGGGAGCTCTCTGCCCCTCCTCCTCCCAGCTACACTGTGTTTATTGTAGCATACTGTGTCAGGCACACCCCTTTTTTAGGCAGCACATCACTTTGCAGCATTGGTGTATACCCTGGTTCTTTCTGCACCCACCCAGATCCAGCAGAGGAATCTTCAAGCTGTGGATTGCTGATAGCCACAAACAGGTTCCCCAGGTACAGTCACAGGCAGCATCTGACATAAGTCTACATCAGAGTCTTTGCAGATCTACCCAATACATAGAATCAAATAAAATGAAGCAGCCAAAATTGGAAGTCAATGAAATAGACACCAAATGAAAGACCAAGAGAATTCTATGGAAGAAGAACTAGATGAAATAGATGCAAACAATTATTAGATAGAGAGCTTAGAGTAATGATTTTAGGATACTCAACAGCATAAAAAAGAGGCATAGAAACCATTAAAAAAGATCAGTCAGAAATAAAGAGTTCAATATCTGAAAAAAAGTGACACACTGGAAGAAAGAAGCAGTAGGTTACATGAGGCAAAGTATCAAATCAGTGATTTGGAAGACTAGTTAGAAAACCCACAAAAAAACAGCAAAAATAAAAGAGAAAATTTTTTTAAAAGATAGCTTAAGAAACATTTGGGATGATATGAAGTGTGACATCTGCCTCATGGGCATATCAGAGGGATAAGAAAGTGAACAAGAAATTTAGAAAGTATTTGAAGAAATAATGACCAAAAACTTTGCTAAGCTGGTAAAGGGAAAAGAAATATAAGACTAGGGAACTCAAGTTGGACCCAAAGAGGCCTACATCAAGAGGCATCATAATTAAAATGACAAGACTTAAAAACAAGGAGAGAATCCTAAAAGCCACAGAAGAAAAGTAGGTAGTTACATACAAGGTAGTACCAATTAAACTGTCATCTGATTTCTCAACAGAAACATTTCAGGACAGAAGGGAGTGGCTTGAAATATTCAAGGTGATGAAAATCAAAGATCTGCAACCAAGGCCACTTTATCCAGCAAGGCTATCATTTAAAATCAAAGGAGAAATAAGGAAATTTCCAGAAAAGAAAAAACTAAAAGAGTTTGTTAACACCAAATGAGTACTGCAACAAATTTTAAAGACTTTGTAGAAGAAGAAGAAGAAGAAGAAGAAAGAAGAAGAAGAAGAAGAAGAAGAAGAAGAAGAAGAAGAAGAAGAAGAAGAAGAAGAATCAAAAAACAGTCTAACAATAAAATAGCCCTAAATACATATCTGTCATTAATTGCCTTAAATGTAAACAGCTTAAATTACCCTACTTAAAGCCATAGGGTAGCTGGATGGATTAGAAAACAAATCCATATATGTGCTGCTTCCAAGAGACGTACTTCAGATCAAAAGATACACACAGACTAAAAGTAAAGGGGTGGAAAATATATTTCAAGCAAATGAAAAAGAAAAAGAAAAGCTGGGGTAGCAACACTTACATCCATCAAAATGCACTTTAAAACCCAGAATGTAATAAGAAAAAAAAAAAGGACACTATATAATGATAAAGGGAATAATCCAACAAGAAGATATAACCCTAGCAAACATTTATGCACCCAACATAGGAGCACCTAAATATGTAAAGCAAATCTTGATGGGCATAAAGGGAGAGATCAACAGAAATACAGCCACAGTCAGGGATTTTAACACCCCATTGACTTCAATGGATAGATCTTCCAGACGGAAAGTCAACAAGGAGACAGTGGTCTTAAACAACACACTAGATCAAGTGAATTTAATTGATATCTTCAGAGCATTTTGTTCCAAAGCAGCAGAGTATACATACTTTTCAAGTGCACATGGAACATTGTCTAGGTTAGACAATATGTTAGAACACAAAACAAGTCTCAATAAGTTTAAGAAGATTGAAATCATGTTGAGCATCTTCTTTGACCATGGAAATCAATCATAGGATGAGCACTGAAAAACACACAATGGCATGGAAGCTAATTAACATGTTATTAAACAATTAATGGATCAAAAAAGATCAGGACAGAAATAAAAGTATACCTTGAAACAAATGAAAATGAGAACACAATTCAAAATCTGTGGGATTTTAGGACAGCAATCCTAAAAGAGGAATTCATAACATTGCAGGCCTATTTCAAAAAGCAAGAAAAAGTTAAAATAAACAATCTAACTTTATACTTAAAGGAACTTGTAAAAAAAATAACAAACAAAGCCCAATGTGAGTACAAGGGAGGAAATAATAAAATCAGAATAAAAATAAACACAATAGAGTCTAAAAATGATACAAAATTCAATGAATCCAAGAGATGATTTTTTGAAAAGATAAACAAGATTGACAAATCATTAACCAGACTCATCAACAAAAAAAGAGAGAGGACCAAAATAAATAAAATCAGAAATGAAAGAGTAGAAATCACAACTGACACCAAAGAATACAAAGGACTATAAGAAAATATTATGTACATTATATGCCAACAAACTGGACAACCTGAATGAAATGGATAAATTCCTAGAAACATAAAATCTTCCAAAACTAAATCAGGAAGAATCAGAAAATCTGAATAGACAGATTATACCAGGTGAAATTGAAGCAGTAATCAAAAAACTCCCAACAAACAAAAGTCTTGGAACTAATACCTCTCCTACTTAAACTATTTCAATAAATTTTAAGAGGAGGAATGTCTTCCAAGCTCATTTTAAAAGGCTAGCACTGTCCTAATTCCAACACCAGATAAAGACACTACAAAAAAATAAAAAGAAAAAAATTATGGGCCAATATCCCTGATGAACATAGATGCTAAATCCTCATAAAATTTTAGCAAACTGAATACAGCAATGGATCAAAAAAATCTCACACCATAATCAACTGGGATTTATTCCAGGAATGCAAGGCTGGTACAACATACATAAATCAATAAATGTTATTTACCACATTAAAAATGAAGTATAAAAACTATATAATCATATCAATAGATTCAGTAAAAGCACATGGTAAAACCTGGCACCTGTTTATGATAAAAACTCTCAACAAAGTGGAAATACAGCGAACATACCAAAACATAATAAAGACCATATATGACCAAACAAATGCCAACATCATACTCAATGGGCAAAAACTGCAAGTGTTCTTCTTAAGACTGGGAACAAGACAAGGATGTCTACTTTCAACACTCTCATTAAACATAGAATTGGAAGTCTTAGCCATAGCAATCAGAAAAGAAGGAAAAATAATAGACATCCAAATTGGAATGGAGGAAGTATAACTGCCTTCATTTACAGATGACATGATACTGTACATAGAAATCCCCAAAGATTCCACCAAGATACTACTAGAACTGATAAATGAATTTCACAAAGTGGCAGGATACAAAATTAATATCCAGAAACAGCTGCACTTTTATATGCCAATAACTTACTAATGGGGAAATTAAGAATACAACCCCATTCACAATTGCTTCAAAATGAATAAAATATCTAGGAATAAACCAAACAAAGTATGTAAAACATGGGTCCCCACAGAGGTAACTGATCTGTGGCCTGTTAGGAACTGGACCGCACAGTAGGAGGTGAGCAGCAGGTGAACTAGCAAAGCTTCCTCTGCATTTACATCAATTGCATTACCTCCTGCACTTCACCTCCTGTCAAAGCAGTGGCGGCATTGGATTTTCAAAGGAATGTAAACCCTATTGTGAATTGCACATGTAAGGATTCTGGGTTGTGAGCTCCTTATGAGACTCTAATGCCTGATGATGTGAGTTGGAGCTGAAGTGGTGATGCTAGTGATGTGAAGCAGCTGCAAATACAGATTATCATTAACAGAGAGGTTTGACTCCAAAGAGACCATAATAAATCAATTGCTTGCAGACTCATATCAAAACCCTGTCAGTGAGCTGCAAGTGACAATAAGTGTTTCTGATAGCAGGCTACAAAGCTATCCCATCCCCCACTCCCATCCATGGAAAATTATGTTTCGTGAAACCTGTCCCTGGTGCCAGAAAGAATGGAGACTGCTGATGTAAATGACCTGTACTCAGAAAATGATAAGACACTGGAGAAATAAATTGAAGAACATACACATAAGTGGAAGCACATACTGTGTTCATCCTAAAGCAATCTATAGATTCAACAGAATTCCTCTCAAAGATTCCAATGATGTATTTCACAGATCTAGAAAAAATATTTCAAAAATTCATATGGAACCATAAAGGCCACACATACCAATGGCAATCCTGAGAAAGTAGAACAAAACTGGAACAACCATGCTACCTAATATGAAACTATACTGTACGGTCATAGTAATCAAAACAGCATGATAGTGACATAAAAACAGACACATAGATAAATGGAACAGAATAGAGAACTTAGAAATGAACCCATACCTCTGTCAATTAATATTAGACAGAGGAAGCAAGTACATACAATGGGCTAAATATAGTTTATTCAATAAATGGTTTTGGGAAAATTGGACAGGTACATGCAGAAAAATGAAACAACCACCTTCTTACACCACAACAAGAATAAATTTAAAATGGATTAATGACTGAAATGTTAGACCTGAAACCATAACAATCATAGAAGAAAACATAGGCAGCAAAATCTCAGATACTGCTTGTAGCAATATTTTATTGATTATATCTCCCCAGGCAAGGGAAACAAAAGAAAAAATAAGTGGGACTACATCAAACTAAAAAGTTTTTGTACAGCCAAGGAAAACATCAACAAAATAAAAAGACAACCCACAGAAAGGGAGACCATATTTGCAGATATTTCATAAGGGGTTAATATCCAAGATTATGAAGAACTTACAAAACTCAATATCAAAAAAATCAACCCAATTACAAAATGGGCAAAGGACACAAATAGACATTTCTCCAAAGAGAACATACAGATGGCCAGTAGACATATGAAAACATGCTCAACATCAGAGAAATGCAAATTGAACCCACAATGAAATATTATCTCATACCTGTCAGAATGGCTATCCTCAATAAACCAACAAATAGCAAGTGCTGGAGAAGATGTGGAACCTCTCCAAATGTTTTGCATTGTTGATGGGAATGCAGATTGGTGCAGCCACTATGGAAAGCATCATGGAGATACCTCATAAAATTAAAAATGGATCTGCCTTTTGACTCATCAATCTCACTTGTGGGAATATATTTAAAGGAATGCAAAACACTAATTCAAAAGAACATAAGCACCCCTTTGGTCATTGCAGCTTTATTGAAAGCTGCCAAGATATGGAAGCAGCCCCAGTGTCCATCAGTAGATGAGTGGATAAAACAGCACAATGGAATACTACTCAGCCATAAAAAAGAAGAAAATTTTATCCTTTGTGACAGTTTGGATGGACCTGGAGAGCATTATGCTAAGTGAAATAAGGCAGTTAGAGAAAGACAAATACCATATGATTTAATTCATATGTAGAATATAATGAACAAGCTGAACTAACAAACCAACTAGAGATACTCATATACAGCAGGATGACAGGAAGGAGGGAGAAATTAAGAGATGGAGGGATTGAGCAAAAATAAAAATGATTCATAGACATTGATAACAATGTGGTGATTACTGGGAGGAAGGGGCATAAGGGGATTAAATGAAAATGGGAAATTACTCAATAAAATTAATTAATCAAACAATTAATTAAATTTACCATAAATAAAAATAGAAATGTATTACTTTTCAGAACAGAGAATGACAGTATATGTATGCATATAATTTATAAAAATTTAAAGTAAATATAATAGTTCCACAAAACACAAAATCATTCTTTTATGAAAACTGCATATATTAAAAATCACTAAAATTTTATATAAGTTATAATTTATATTTTAAGTTTTATGTTGACATAGAAAACATATTACTGATCTTTTAAGTACTCATGATGCTTATAGTAACTATGAATGTGCTTATTGAATTATAAAATTATACATATTGTTTTCTTGTAGATGAACATATAAATTGAACTGCATAATGCAAAGGAGTATATATGACTCCCAAATGAAAACTGATGAATACATTTAACATATACCAACATTATATTAGAATAGGAAAGGACAAAGAAGTAGCAGAATTTGTAAATGTAAATGAATATCTATAGAAATTCATTTTTTCTCATAAACTGTAATAGATATTTAGCTATTTAGATGCTTTAAGATATGTAATATGTATTTAACATATTCATAACATTACCAGGCCATCTTATTGCACTTCTTACATATCCCTGGGCACCTTTTCCAACAATATTACACAAAAATCATCTCTCTACAATTTAAGGATGTATTTTTGAAGTATCATCATTACTCTATCCCAGTTAATCTTACCATAATTTCCAATCAAAACTTGATTTATGTTAGATTCTGTGTCCAACATTACCTTTCCTCAAAGACTCTGGAATCCTTTGGGATTAATTTATCTTTATGAGTATAAAAAAATGCCCCTTTTACTACAAACAATGAAGATCATAACTCTAAATCTTAATAAAATTGATGTTAATGTAAATTAATTGCTGTCTAATTTTTATCAATTGCTCCCAAGACTCTAAAAATTTGAATAAAAATGAAATTATTCAATCCTAGAACAGAGTTAAGCCCTGTGTGTTGAATAAAGTCTAACACTATTATAATGAAGGCAAATCTTCTAGGACTCTACACTGATCTAGGCCATTGCTAGGTTATGATGAGAGATGCAGGATTGTCTAAAAATCACTCTGGGTTACCTGGAGCCTGAGCTAACAGGAACTAGGGGTTTCAATCTTGAGGACCAATACCTAAAGCCAACTTTCTGTAGTATATTTTCTCTAATCTTTTGCCAGGGTTTGTCTCCATGAGCTCTATGTTTCCCAGGCATGGGAAGCCAGCTTTCTGAGATAATAATGTAAACAATAGCCATGCAAACCCAATACTCCAGCTGGGCTAGTAGGCCTTTCAAATTCCGAATGGCAGGTTGCTCCTA
This sequence comes from Anoura caudifer, assembly GCA_004027475.1. NCBI lineage: Eukaryota > Metazoa > Chordata > Mammalia > Chiroptera > Phyllostomidae > Anoura > Anoura caudifer. The sequence goes on along the minus strand of PVKU01002344.1, from coordinate 134,141 downwards.
TACTCATCTTGTAAAATATGAGAGCAAAAGGGGTGGCATATCCAGCAGTGTGTCACAGTCTGGGTATTCCTTTCTATGAGTAAAGTGAGGGATGGGGGTGGGGGACTCATGGCTTCTCTTCTCTTGCTGACTCTGATCATGAAAGTTTTCTTAATGAAGCTTGTTTCTTAAGCCATACCCTGTGACATTGAAGACTTTTTTGTCAGGTATTTTGCTGATGACCTAAAGCAGGCCTCCTTACAATGACAAAAATAGAGATCTTAAAGGTGTGTGTTTAAGGGGTGTGATTGGGAAAACTAATTGGAAAAGCTCTTCTAAGAGAATATTTTATAAATTGGAATGTGAACCTAATATTCAGAGGAATGATGAATGCTGTCAACAGATGTGCAGTTGCTCTTTTATGACGTGACTACAAAAAAAAAAAAAAAAAACAACACTCATCCCCTCTATATTCCTTTTCAAGTTAGAGTGACATCTATTATTTCTCAAAGAGGAAAATGTAGAACATACCCTGCAGGTGCAGTTTAGTCCAACTATTTGCAAGACCAGAACTGGTTTGCATGGCCAAACCTACCAACACAGGAATCTGAGAAACATATCTTTGATGAATTATCATCTATTGTGAGAGGAAGCAAGTGATAAGAGATGTAGACATAACTGTTTTGTATCCAGCCATCAATATTCACTTTCTGATACTGATATTTTAACTGAGTTTCTAGAGAAAATAGAGATAAGCTCACATGTTTATTCTAACATGTTTAACCTGGATCATGAGTCTAAATACACTTCCTGAGATATCTCATCACTGTCTTTTACAGTTGTGATATAAGGACACTAAATGTCATTCCAGTAGAAGTTGAAATTATATATCATCACATGAAACAGCATCTCTCTGCCAAGCAATATTGTGAAAAGTTTAGGTAAAAGGTGACCTGATTTCTCCACAGTAGTGAATGTTCTAGAATACTTTCACTCTTGTCTCCATGCTGAACCAATGTCAGAGATATCTTAGATGCCCATGACCTGAAGCAACATGATCCCTTCCATATCCTTAAGTGAGTGTCTAACATCTATCCTTACTTTGATCTCTGGATTAGTGAGAACCCTAAAGGTCCCACGTTTAGGACCCATCCTCACCTGGTGCAACAGTATGAATTTTATCAATTTATCTACCAGTGATTCTACCACTGCATTGAAAGTGGGTTATTGCACAAGAATCCACTGAGCTATGATATATTCCTTGCTCCATAAAAATGTTTTCTTATCAATGCTGGCTTCACTTTGAATGCTTTAATTTTTAAAACTAGAAAATATGACTTGCTCCTTCTATTTATTTTAATGAGAAAACCACAGTGTTCATAGGATTACTCCACTGCATTCCTTTAGGCTAACTTAGTTGTATCATCTTACTCTGAAATGACTTATCCTGGGTGTGGCCCATGGCTAATCACTAACACTGACCTCTCCCTTTCTTTCTCTTCTCTTCAACTTCAACTTTTTTGAAATATAACTGAGAAATATAAATTATATATATTGAAAATGTAAAGCATGATTTTTGACATACATGCACATTTTGAAATATTTACCACAATTATTTAATTAAGACATCCATCACCTCCCATACTGGCTTTTGTGTGTATGTGTGTAGAAGAACAATTAAGTTCTATCCTCTTAGCAAAATTCAAATATATTATACAGTATTATTAACTGTAGCTACCATACTGTAAACTGAATCTCCAGAATTTATCTTGTTGCATAACTAAAACTGTACCCTTTGACCAACATTTCCTCATCTCCCTATTTACTCCTTTTCAGCCCCTGGTAACCACAATTCTACTCTCTGATAACATTGATTACTCAGTACCTTATGCCAGGTAGATTCAATATATGCTTTTAGAATTTTCTTGGAATTGCTCGATTATTTACCCATGAGGAATTAGAACAATGATTACCACACAAAACTATTAGGACACATAAAAATCACATGCCATTTTATTTCAATAGTACAGAAAACATAAGAGCAAATCAGAGAAAAATGCACAGCAAATAAAAAAAAAGGTGAATAATGCATGTGTTTTATCCTATTGCACAAATTCTAAACAACACTAAGTCACACAGGAAGAAAGGTGTGAAAATGTCGTGGAAATTGGAACTGGAAATTTTTTAGTCATCCTTACATAGCCATCACATATAATATTGGATATATTATTCCAGTTTCCTGAGCCTCCTATTTTACAGAGCTTTTCTGGGATTTGAGCTAATGATCCCTAAAGAGATCAGTAAACCATGCTTTATACATCTGTAAGATATTATAAAACACTTCTGACTTATTACAGCCCACAAAGATGTTGTATCTTCCTGTATCCTACTTTTCCTCAAGAATTAATGGAAAATCATTTATCTTCTTTCCCCAAGTTCCAAGAAAAGAAGATTATAACAGATAGAAAAGTCAAGAAAGAAAAATGTTAAAAATAGAAATTGAACATCTGTAGGAAAAAAAGCCAAAATTCAAGAAAGATAAAACACTTCGGATTATTGCTTCTGTTATTGGAGGGTGAGAATAAGGTCAAGGATTTTAAAATCTTGGCCAAGGCCTGCTCAGAGACTAATGGTCCAGACAGGCTCTCACATCTGGTTAAGCTCAATGGTTTTCATGGCTGTAGTACACTGACAAGTTTTCAAAACTACCAAATAGGAATGAATCCATTTTAGTTAAGTCTGGATAATAGCCTGTGGATTATCACTTTGCTGATTATACTTATTGACATAAACAGTGTTGCAGTTTACACTAGTCCAGTGGCAGCTAGTGAGTTGGGGAGGACTTTTAAGTGTATTAAGTACTTCCTCTTCTCAAATAAGGAGTGAATTATCAAGTATGCTAAGCCAGAATTATTCCATTTCAGGTAGAATCACCAAATTTGTTGAAAAGAAAATGAGAATTCAAGAACATGGAATGTGCTGTGTGGAAGGAAGTTACTGATAGGATGAGCAAACTATAGATTTGACATTCAAGTCTATAAATTATAGCATATAAATCAAGTTTTAGTAATTGCTTTAATATTAATTAACTTGATATTCTCCTATACAAAGTAAATATGTCATTTGATGTAGTTATTAAAACATAGAGCTTTCATCATGTGGAATTCTAATCAATGTGGGTGGTTTACCAAGTCTGTGAAAAATATACCATCAGAAAAAAAGGAAAAAAAGGTTGAACAGGAAAGTAGTTCTCACTTGTCGTGAGAAAGCTAATAGCAGCAGCAGTGAGCAATTATTCAGGGGTGTATACAAATAATGACCAGGTATAAATTGAATAAGCCACTGTCATCATCTACACAAGAGAGTGCAATCTATTCTAGGACAAAAATAATATCCGTTGGTCAGTTTTGCTGTCCAGCAATAATTTACTTTCTTTCCTGTTAAGAGCCCTTCGGGTTTCCATACTCATATTTAAAGCCAGGTGCTTTTCCAGAGGTGGGCCCATCAACAACTCAACACCTGATTAAAATCAAGTCAATCAGCAAGGCTCATCCTTATGGCCAGGATAATTGTGTGTGGAGCAGCATGCAGTCACAGTCAATGAAGTACCTTAGGATACTTAGCAGTAAGTGAATGTTAATCTTACTCTTTTTTTCTATAGGAGCTCCTGAAGGAGACATTCACTCTTACAGTGGACATTAAGACTCAAGAACCTGAGATAAGGGATATTCATGGAATGTTGCTACTTTGAGGAAAACAACCTGAAGATAATATTGAACCAGAGAAAAGGAAACAAATTGAGGGGAAGAGAAAAATTTTTTAAAAAGTAGTTTAAAACCAAATGATAAAATGGCAAGTTTTGAAACAAAACACATTTGAAACTAATTCTCTCCATAAACTATTCAAATAAAAGGAAAAGTAAATTTTTTTTCATTTCTAGTTTTATTTTTTTTCTCACCAGCATTATAAAAATTTTGATCCTGTCACTTAGGAATACAAGTATAATAAAAATGTTCAGTTGACTCTGTTTATGGAAATTAGGTTACGTTGCCAGCTCTATCATTAACTTGCCGTGATGCTGAAAATTATTTCACATCTCTTGTCATAGTTTTCTGCTTCTCTATTTCTTTCTTTGTTCTTTTCTTCTTTTACTTTTTTTTTCAATAACCATTTTTGATGCAAGTACAAAAAACTATGGACTGAGACTTCACATATAAAAAGAAAACATTTTCAAATGTTGAAAGACTTAAAGAAGAATAGAAGTGACAGCCAGATAAATAAACAATTTGATAGAGCAATGTTACCAGTATTATAAAGTCTTTAGTATTGTTAAGTGCTAGGGAAGCTCTGAAAAGTCATTATATTATCCTGTCAGTAGAAGTCAGAGAATCTCTAGTGAACTGTGATAATTCAAATTATTCCACTTCCTTTCCTCTTCTTGAAACAAATGTCTTTTTGTAGGATTTTCAGTCCCCATCTCATTTAGTTCTGGTGGGATTGGCCATATCTCCCTGTTCCCAACCCATGGTGGGCACATAATCTAGGCCCAGACAATCCTCTACTCCATCTTATTCTAAATGTTAAGAACGTACAGTTGGTCAACAGAACCTAACCTTTAACATTTGCCACTAGTGTAGGGAAATAGTAAAAGATTTTGTTTTCTATATAATTTATAAAGAAAATTGATGCGTAAAGTTGCTACTCAATAGGGCAAAGCCATATTGAAAGTTTAGGTAAAAGAAAAAGAAAAACAACACAAAGGAGGGAAAGATAGACACCCAATCATGCCACATGAGTGCTTTAATAAAACTGTACTATAAATTGTCTTAAACTAAGCGGTCATATGATGTTTCTGTAAGTGGGGCTTTTTGCCACTTACAGTTTTGCCACTTACAGGCCATAAAATAATTTTAAAAATATTGATAGGTTTACATTAAATAATGTTTCAAATAAATCATAAACTATAAATGAGATTCCCTTTTTTTTTCTGGCAATAAAATAAAACATATAGACTGAAATTGTTGTGCGTCTAACATAAGAGATACTGGTTGAGGATAACATGCTGAAGGAAGAAAGGGAAATTCACAGTGACAAAAGGGAAAATATCTTACACTGAAAAGCAAAGTTGTTAGTGTGAGTAGATACTGTGGTTTCCTTGGGTGTGTGTGTGCACGTGCATGCGTGTATGTGTTTGGTCAGTGATGAGGGGAAGTCTCAGCAATATAAAGGCTTGAGTTTTTAACAACAATGAATAGACAATTTAAGATCTGGAAGCTGTGTGAGATGGTGAGTTGGACAATCTCCAAGTAAATGTTGGTCTTTAAAGATTACACCTTTGTGAAATAATAAGACAGAGAAAATTATCTCAATGTAAGGAAAGAAACAAGGACTAACCTGTATTGATTGAAGATGAGGTGGGAAAATCTTCTATGATAATTTTAAATTTGGGTTCTGACATCTTTTTGTTTTGGAGTTCAATCTATACTACCAGCATGGTTCAAGAACTCTCAAACTAGGTACACAAGCTATAAATTAGCAAAGCCACTCTCAAGGAAGACATCCTTAATTCAGGCCCCACAGAGTTTATAAAGCCATGATGTAGAGAAAGTCACATAAAAATAAATCTACTTTGAAAAAAATGAACAGGTACAGTAAATATAAGGATGATAATTCAAGTTCTTTAGGTAATAGAAAATATAAAGTAAACTATAAAATGAGTAAAAAATTAAGCCAGCCAGAGAAAGACAGACACTACATGATATCACCCATATGTGGAATCTAATGAACAAACTAAACTAACAAGCAAAATAGACACAGGCTCATAGGTAGAGGGCAGGATGACAGCTATGGGGGGGGTAGAGTTTAGGTGGTAGAAAGATTAAGTAAAAAGGTAAAAGGATTCATGGACATGGACAACAGGGTGGTGATTGCAGGGGGAAAGGGGTATAAGGGGACTAAATGGCAATGGAAAAAATTTAAAACAGAAAAAAAGCCCAAGGCTAGGTGCAGTCAGCCCTCCCCAGAGAAAGTTGGTTGAGTCCATCTATGCTGCTTGATTTCCTGAAAATAATAATAAGAAGAATAACTTTATTATTATTATTAAAATAGTTATTATTAATTTAAAATAGAATCAAATATATCACAACTGAAGAGATGCTATAAAACAAAAATATGTGAAAAACCAACTGACAAACAGAATGTATAAAAATAAAAAAAATAGAGGCAAATTAGAAAATTCAAAATATTATGTTAAAAAGGTCATCTGAAGGGCCAAGAAAAGCACAGACAATTCTAAAAACAAAAAAAAAGAGTAAGTTAAAAAAGCTACTGAGCACTGTATGTCATTAATATATTACAGATTAAAATGAGATACCACTGCACACCTACTTCAATGGCCCAAATCTGAAACACTGACACTACCAGATGCTGGTAAGATTGTGGAACAACATTGCTGGTGGGAATGCAAAATGGTACCTGTGCTTTAGAAGATATTTTGGTGATTTCTTACAAAACTAAACATCATTTTACTACATCATCCAACAATCTCTCTTCAATTGAATGGAGAAAGTCCAGAAAAAATGCCTGCACATAAATGTTTATGGCAGCTTTATTTTTACTGCCCATTTGGAAGCAACCAAAGTATTCTTCTGGTACACCCAAACAATAAAATATTATTCATCTCTAAAAAAATTGAACTATTGAGCCATGGAAAGACATGGAGGAAACTTAAATGTATATTGCTGAGTGAAAGAAGCCAATTATGAAAGGTTATATGCTTTATGACTCCAATTATATAAAATTTTGTAAAAGAAAATACTACAGAGATTATTAAATGATGAATGTTTTCCAGGTGGTTAGGGATAGAAGGAGAAAAATGTTAGAGCACATAGGATTTTTAGGGCAGTGAAATATTCTCATGTAGGATGCATGTATGTATTCATCTGACAAAACACATAGAATGCACAAAACCATGAGTGAACTGTAATGTAAACTAAGGACCTTGGGCATCAGTGAACACAGACAGGTTCATTGATTGTAACAAAATGTATCATTCTAAAGCAAGATGTTGATAGTGGGAAAAGCAATGCATGTTTCTGGTCATGGGCTATATGGGAAATCTCTGTACTTTAAACTCATTTTTTCAGATCATCTAAAAATTCTTTAAAAATAATATTTAGCCCTGAATGGTGTAGCTCAGTGGGTTGAGCACGGACCTGTGAAGCAAAGGGTCACAGGTTTGATTCGCAGTCAGTGCACATGCCTGGGTTGCAGGCCAGGTCCCTAGTGGGGGCCAGATGAGAGGCAACCACACACTGACATTTCTCTCCCTCTCTTTCTCCTTCCCTTCCCTTCTCTCCAAAAATAAATAAATAAAATATTTAAAAAATAGTATTTAAAGCAAAAGAATATGAATAGAGGACTCATGGGCATTAACAATGGGGGGATTGACTGAGGGAGTGTGCAGGACAGGGTAGGGGTGAGCAATGGAGAAAAAGGTGGGACAAATGCAACTGAACAACAAAAAATAAAATAAAATAAAATAAAATAAAATAAAATAAAATAAAATAAAATAAAACAGTATTTAATTTTTAAAGAAGAAGGAAAGGGAAGAAGATGAGGAAAATTATCCTGAGTTATTAGGGGTATTATAAAAATAAGTAAATAAGGTTGTGTATTATTAGTATAGGAAAAACTAATATATGAGTGGATCAAAGTAGGGAGTCATGAAACAAACAAGCATGTATATATTTGTATGCATTTTAACTCTCTAGATTCTTCCTCATATTAAATATAAATTCCACATAATTTAATTAAATATTTAAATAACAAATCTATAATATTTAGAAGAAAATATCATAAAGATCATTATGATTTCAAATTTGAAGGATTTCTTAGACAAGGCTCAAACATACACAAACAAACAACATAAAAAGAAAAACTACCCACATTGATTTTAGTTTGGAGACCAAAGAACCTAACTGCTAAATGGACCTTTGAAAATATTTTAACCTCACTGGGAGGCCACTATGATTAATAAATAACAAAGCCAATATTTCTATCACAATAATCAGGTGAATTTCTTACATAACTATGCTATTATTTTTGGTAGGATATAGGTATATAAGTTAATTCTGTCACATTAGAAAACAGTTTGGTAATATTGAGTAGAAAATCTCACTTCTATGTTTCTACCCTAGGGAATGTGTGCTTATCAACAAAGGAAGATTTTCACATTAATGATCAGTGCATCACCCTTTATAATAGCAAACGCATGTAGAAATCTCTTAACTAATTCTAATAGATTTGATGTAAATGACTTCTGTTTCATTAAAGCCATGGAATATTCCACAGGAGGTAAATTAAAAAGCACCATGAGTCCACATGCATAAGATATAAAAACAACAATTTTGAGTAAAAAATAAAATTGTGAACTAGTGTATTTTATAACAACAGAAATAAAAAAGTTATAAAATATGTAGTTTATAAATAATAATAACTTGGGTGTTCATTTCAGAGGCTGGTGACGATAAGAGATATTGGTGTCTATAATGTTTCATTTCTCTAAAAAATAGAGAAACTCAAAACATATATAGCACAATGTTAACATCTGTTGAATCTTGAGGGTTGGAGTACCGGTGTCTGTTAATTTCTGTATCTTTCCATATGTTCAAAGTGGTTTGTAATTAAAATAAAACACGGATGAGTAGGAATTAGTCTGGTAGAAAAAGAATGAGAATGCATTGCAGGCAGGATGAATTGGGGAGCTCTAAAAGAACAAGATGGCTTCAGAGAACCACAAAAAACTTGACCTTGCTTTGGTCTAAAGTTCTGGTAAGGAATTAGAAGAAGACAGGAATAAATGAAGTTGATCATAATTTGTAATAAGATGGTATAGGGTATTATTCTATCAAATTTGAACTTCATCCTATGGGCCAGTGTGGTAGTCAGAATAATTATCACCCACAGCTTTCCACATCCTAATCAAATAATCAAAAGACATGGAAGAAAGGTAAATGCACATTACTAAGTGAAAGAAGCCAGTATGAAAGGTTATATACCACATGATTCCAATTATATGGAATTCTGTAAGGGACGAAAGTATGAAGATTGTTAAGAGTATGTGACTATTGTTAAGAGTATGACAATAAGAATTTTTCAGGCATGATTAAATTAATAATCTTTTAATGAGAAAATCTTCTTGGATTTTCTGGTTTTGGCCAATGTAATACAAGGGTCCTCATGAGAAGAAGCAGGTGAGTCGGATAAGGGAAGGAGATGCCATGATGGAAGCAGAGATCAGAGTGATGTGGGACCCTGAGCCAAGGAGTATGAGCTGTCTCCAGAAGCTGGAGAAGGTGAGGGAATGCATTCTCTCCTAGAGCTCCCTGAAAGGCGTCCTTCCAACCCATTTTAAATGTCTTACCCCTGGATAGAAAGATAAATATGTGGTCACTTTTTACAGCAGCAATAGAATACAAGTACAACAGTGATGATGATGCCTCGTCCCACAGAGGAACAAGGAGAGGGTCCTGCATTGTGTGTGTATGCTGGAATTGGGGGTGAGCTGAAGCTACCACATCTGTAGTGTTGCAGTTTATGACTGTAACAGAGTAACAATATGTACTGTTTTAACTAGATTAAAGACAATCAGAGAATGATATTGTCAGGTCTCATTTATGTTGTGGCAGGAGGACAAAACATTATATGAAAAATCTAAAGTGGTGAAACAAATAAACATAGAGTAGAATGATGGCTGTTAGAAGCTCAAGGGAAAAGAAAATAAGGAGTTGTTCAAGGCATATGAAGTTTTTTTATCCATGATGATTAAGTTTTAGAAATCTGCTTTAACAATATTATATTGTACACTTAAACATTGGTTAACACTGTAGGTCTCATGTTAACTGTTCTCACCTCAGTGATAGAGGATAGATGATAGAAAGATCAATAGATCAATAGATAATAGATAAAGGTAATAAAAAGTAAAAAAAAAAAACAAATAAATAAATAAACCAAAATTAAATCTTGAACTCATTGTTTAGGAATAAAAAGAATATGTAAAACATGTACAAAAAAATGTGGCAGTTACTTCAAATTATTAAGGGAATGTTAGAGAAAAAGTTATGGCTATGGGAAATAGTTATAAACGAAAGTAGATAAAAACAAAAAGAAAAAATTGCACATGTTCTATTGTGTATCAATTTATACAGAATTTACCAAAAGTATAGAACTTACTCATTTTTACATTTTTCTATAAAGAGTTAAAATTTACATATGTTTAAGTCATAAATGCAAATTTATATTATTTTTTAATTTTAATTATGAGTAAATGTCAAAGCCAAACAGTAATTTCCTACAGAATCCCGAAAATCTTGAAACCTTTGAAACATAGATGGCATTTGGGGAATTATATTTTCATTATGAAAAATTTAATTATTTAATCTTTAAACATTATATAGCCCTAAATATTAAAAAGGTATTATGAATACCAGTTTTCCCACTAATTCCTCACCTATGATTTAATTATTTTGTTTAAAGTTGTATGATTTTCCACAGCAAAACCACCAAAATGAAATTATTTTTTCTTTAAATTGATTTTATAATGAGAAAGAAAGAGAGAAAGTAGGGAGAGAAAGAGAAAGAAAGAGAAACATTGATTTGTTGTTCCATTTAGTCCTCCTTTTGTTGGTTGCCTCTTTCATGTGCCCAAACCAGAGATTGAATCCTAAGGACCCTGGCATGTTGGAATGATGCTCCAACAAAGCTACCATGCAGGAAAAAAGCATGTTTTTATAAATAGAATGGTAATAGCTGAAAGGCAGCAAATAAAATGCATATATAGAGCTATATAGATATATCCATACTACAGCTACTATATTTTTCTTATGAAGAAAAATTTGAAATTGAGGAAAAATCCTACCATTGTTAAAACATCCCGTTTAAGTTTATATCCAATTTGAACCTTAAAATTGCTTGCAAATGAAGGGAATATATACAAAACTCTTGCATGAAATTTGACAAACTCCACAAACTTCCAACAAACAAAACTAAAAAATCAAATGTGTAATAATCAAAATTTTAGCTTTTGTATATAATAAAATACAAACTAAATCAGTTGATTTAAAATCAAAGTATGGGTTAGAAAGTAGAGTGTTAGCTGATTTCTGTTTAAGTAAGTCATTTAATGTCTAATGTAAATGAGGTTTAAATCCTTGCTGTTGTAAGTATTAAATAAGATATTCTGATGTAAAATCACTAAATTGTAAAATGGATCAAAATTTTAACAATCATAACCTACCAATTATGATAAATTAAGACATAAGCAGTATTAAAGAAAATTAAAAATTGATTGCAAAGAATCTTTGAAATATGAGAGCAGAATGCATGCAATGTACTTTTAAATGCATGCAATGTACTTTTAAAACTACACATTTAACACTTTAAAAATTCTTGTTGTCATTCTTTCTTGTTGTCAAGCTGGGCAAGATATCTTGTAGAAAAATAATGCCAGTATCTGTAAGACTACCTTAACCTAAGGCAGTGTGGTAGAATTTAAAGGTCAGATTTGACTGACAGGAATTTTTTAAATCTTTTTTTAGTGTTGAAGTTTCAGCTTCATCAGACAAAATGTTTCCCCTAGGCCTAATTTCTCTAAATAAGGTTCAATCCCTCAAAATTTTAGTTTTATTTGCATGTATAAGTTGCAATTTTGTACAATAAAATGTTCTTCTAAAAAGCTAGATTCAGGGAGATTTAATGAACAGTGAATTTATAAGTTCTTTGTAGGATTCATCAGCATATACTGAAAAATTCAAAAGTAGATGTTACTCAAAAGTAAACATTCATACAAATTTTGAGATTATTTTCCTGTTTTATCCTATTATTCAATACTCATTAGCTTAAAATATAGAACAACAACAAAAAAAAGTGAAAAAGAAAAGATTAAAATGTGTTTCTTTGGCACCTGGAAAAATGTATATGTTTATTATGTTTTCAGAGGCATCTTCAAAAATTCTATTTTAAAAAAAATAAACTCATATAGTGGGATAATTATAGATATACAGGTAAGTTGCAAAGAGCACAGAGAGTTTTCTTTTTTCTTTTTATATTTTAATTGCAGTTCTTGTACAGTTTTAAAAAGTCCTTCACCTAGTCTCCCCTAATATTAATATCTTAAATAATCATGGTGCATTTGTCCCAGCTATGAAATTAACTTTGGTACATTCCTATTGTACTAAATAGTATAGTATTATTAATGGTACTATTAACCATACCCCAAGCTTTATTCTGAAATCACTAGTTTTTCCACTATTGATGTTTTCTGTTTATTTCAGGATTCAGTCTAGGATACCACATTGCATGTAGAGCAATATTTTAAAACTACAGAAAACCTTAAAGTCCTGCATTTGACTTATTTCCCAAAATGCCCATAATCAAGGGTAGTTCTGATCCATGCTGTGCGGTCCTACTTTCTTCCTCCAAAATGCAAGCGTTCCAGACTCAATGCATTGTTGTATAGCCCACTGTACCAATGAATTAAAGCTACATGTTAAGTTTAAACCTGACAGATGTTCCTTACATCTGCGTTAACTGCCAGCCTTTAAAAAATATGAAGTGTGCATTTGGCATTTTTAATACTGTCTTCCTTTAAATATTTGTTCTATGCTACAAATGCTTTGAAGCAAACACTATTCCATAACACCATTTGATACAAAGTGTCCCCTTCATTGTCTGAAGTTTTCCCTGGCCTTCTTCAACTGACCCCATAATTTATACCTTTGTTTCCTGCTTACCATGTTAAAATTCTTTTGGTCTATTTTTCTCTCGCTTGGAACCCCTCTTTTTGTTTACCAAATAAGCTAATATATAAAGAAATACTAGATAAAACATCAGGTTCCCCTTAATGTAAAAGTTTCACTTCATTCTCCTATGATCACATCTTCTGCCATTTCTCAAAGACACAGATGTTGCTTCAGGAAACCAAGAACTGACTATAGTTCCCTGAAAAGCCCTCCTTATGCAGTGAAATCAAAAGAACAAATCCCACATGCCCAGTACAGAATACAACATTATGTAGATGCCTCTATTAATGATAACAGCACAAGTAATAGTAAAAATAGGTGATAGTTATGTACTGTTCTAAATACTTCAGATGTATCTGTTATTGTATCAGTTTAGCAAATGAGAAAACAGAGGCTGAAAGTGAATAACACTCAATCTTCAAGTTCACAGAAACGATTGTCCATTGTAGTGGAGAATTTCTATTGTAGTAGAAAATTACACTTATGCTTTTACCAAAGGGCAGCAATTCTTATTGGCTGAATTGTTTATCAGACTGAAAGCTTGGAATAACTCTTTCAGGGGACTCACCTAGTTTGAATTTGTCTCTTCAGTGATGATTCATTTCATCTCACACTGAGTTCTATGCTTTTCTAAAAGACAGGGATGATCTTGTGTCCCCAGTGGAGTCAGATCATGTTATCTCTGGCAAGGCTGATGAGAGATCACAGCCAGCCCCGGGAATCTGAAAATATCGCCCCTCTTTCTAGATGGTCTAATATGAGCTATTACTTGTTCTTTTTCATTTTTTTGTCAGCTCAATGTTCTTCTCAATTCACATGTTTTTCTTTCATCAGTTTCTAAAACTGATTCCACATTTGTTTCTTTTCTCCAGCTGTTATCAGTCCCATTGGGAATGATTCCACTTTACTGGGTCAAGCTACTGGATTTCTGCCCTTTCATGTATTAATATCACAAAGAACCAATTTACAACTTGTGTGCACAGCATTTCTTCCCCCTAAGACAAACAGCAAATACCTGTAAGCTGAAACTCTTTATCCTAGACTGAGTTCATACATTTGTCCCAAGCAGAAAAGAAGTATGGCTTTTTACAGGATCTCTTTGATCCTACCTAGAGGACTAATTTGCAAGATAGTTGACATAAATTTGATAACCTATCTAGGGAAATATAGAATTAGGATATATCAAAGTTTATTTATTCATTCACTTACTGAAACACATCTTGGTTGCTTCCAAGTTTAGGAAATTATGAATAAAACTGCTATAAACATTTGTGTAGACATATATTATCAGTCCCTCTGAGTAAATACCAAGGTGTGTGTTTGCTGGATTGTATGTTAGAAGTTTGTTTACTTTTCTAAGAAATCATCCAACCATTTCCCAAAATAGTTATACCATTTTGCATTCCTCCCAGCAAAGAATAAGAGTTCTAAAGCCCAACATGTTAACACACAACAAAGCAGTGCCACAGCTTATCCCAGAAAATTAAAATTGGTTTCTCTCAAAGCAAGGAATTGAATGCCTAAGAAATTGGGTTAAAAGGGAAACTTTTGACAGTATTTATATTCTGATATCTTCTAAAGATAACACTATGTGAATTTCCAATATGTTTTTTATAAATCCTATGAAGATTAATTAGCTCATGGAAAAATAACATCCAAATTAAATGCAAGAAAACTATTTTAAGAATAATATAGAAATTATGCAAAATATTCTAAGGGAACACAAAAATGATAAATATTCTTTCAGAGAGAGGGGATTGTATGCACTTTTGTACGTAATGTATTTCTATTTTATGTATGGATGTATTATGTGTGTTTCTCCCTCTATCTTATTTCAAACAAATGTTAAAGTTAAAATAATAGCTGGGTATGTTTTTCTGATAAAATACTAGAAAGAACTCTACCAATGTCACACCAAAATTGAGGGTTGTTATTATATTCTGAAACATGCCTCACCCTGAAGATTGTTATAAACTAGTATTAACTGGCAGAGGTAAAAAGCAGTTTGGATTCTTGGAAGCTATACAAACAATCTGTGGAAATCATGGGGGCCTACATAAATCCTGGTCTGAAGGACCAAACACTTGGTTCCCAGCAACGTACAATTAAAAATTAGGTGACCTCATTGATCTGGAAGGACTCCTCATTTATAGTAGTTTGTCATCTTTTCAAAATAACTTTCATCTTTGTGTAACTGTCACGGGGAGTTGCCTATACAATTATCCTGTTGACATCTTCCTGAGACACCACCCACCAAAGCCTTAATTATGATATTAAATTTTACCTTGGTTTTGTATTTAACTACTTAAAAATGTTAATGATTGGAATTCCAGAACTAGAACTAAAATGCCATTACAAGGAATATTTTTCTTCCTCACTAAGGGGTAATGTGTCCACAGCAAGGTTTGGCTTTAAGCCATGGTTGCAGTGAGCAGAGAGTACTCTCAGGGAGCTAACATGTCACAGTTGGTGTATTTGAACAGAAGGACTGGACTTCAGCTTTCTGCTCAACTAAGTTTCCGGATACTCTCAGAAGTACATCTTTGGAAAGGCCATGGGCTAGAGCTACAACTTGTGAAAAAATTATCAGACTAAATTAATTATATTTCTGGAAATCATGAAGAAAAGAGAAAAATCAAGAAATTCTGAGAGCTGGGGGAGTAATTTACTTTTGAATTATTGCTTAGGAATTCTTAGGTGATACTAGAGCACCAAAAAAGGAAGTACTTTCCCTGATAACTCCTAAAGAAGACCTACTGAAGTAGAACTGTGACCTAATACCAAATTCGGGACTGCAAAAAATACAGATGACTTATATGGCATGATCCCTATCTCAAGAGATTTATAACCATTGAGAAATTAATTACCTCATGTAATTAGCTTCAGGGAAAATGGGGCATGGAGTGTTTCTTTTTTATATTATTTTAGTAGGCAACCTAGAGCTGGGGCAGTGATAAAGTCATACATTTGTCTAAGCTAAAGTCATACATTTTAGAGTCATTACTCTTTCTGAATGTTAGGGGCCTGCCATAAGTGAGAAAGAGATCATTCTCAATAGCAGTGCAAAGTCTAGGTTATTATCCTACTCTCAAGCTACTATGTTTACCTGCCACAGTTATAGAGGTGCTGGCAGAAGGCACAGGGCATTTGGGTATGAGACACACAGTAGGAGCCAGAACTACATGTCTATTTCTGTCAGTTCCCCTTCCATTGAAATCACATGTGATGATACAAACAGTACCCAGCTGATGTTTGCACTTGCAGTGGGTTGCACTGAAGGGAAGAACAGTGAGCTTGAGGAATTGACTGTTTGCACAGAAAGAGAAGTCAATTTGCCTTTGTTTCAGGGTGACTTTACTTCATCCCTCAGAGTCACACATTGGAAACAGAACCCAGAGAAACTGCCCAGAGAAAGAGTGGTCACATTTTTACACTCTTGACATACCTGGTAAGAATGCACAACACAACCCATGGCAGATGAATCAGGTCTCCCAACAGTAACCCAAGGAGAAGTAACAGAGGAAATAATAGATAGTAAGAGTAAGCCTTAAGAAGCACCAACATTTACAATGTCTGGAAGAAATTAGAAAGCTATAATGAGAAGACCAGAAGAAAAGTTGGATTAGTATAATGAGAGATGGTGAGGAAAAGAATATTCAGGAAGAAGAAATGACAAATGGATCAGATATGTCAATAATCTTTCTTCACAAATATGTAACAATTATTTGGGGCAGTGGTTTGCAAAAGTTTTTGTCTCAGTATTCCCTTAAAATATTTTTAAAAAGCTTTGAGCAGCTGATAATTTTTATTTGTGTGGGTTATAGCCATTGATAGTTACTATATTAAAATTGAATGTGAAAAATGTTAAGTATTTATTAATTAAATCTTCAAAAATAGTAATTACTTGTTTTACTGAAAACTAACTATATTTTCCAAAACTAAAAAATATTAATGAGAACAATGTTTTATATTTTTATAAATCTATTTCATGTTCATCTTCAAACAAGATACTTTTTTATACTTTTCTTTGTATACTTTGTGTTCACATAAATTTTGTAGGCTGAAGTACAAGGATAAAAATCCAGTCTCACAGAGATATGTAGTAGGAAAAAATGAAGACAGTATAAATAACATTTTTCAGATGATTAGGAATATTTTTTAAAGATTTTATTTATTTATTGTTAGAGAGGGAAAGGGAGGGAGAAAGAGAGAGAGAAACATCAATGTGTGGTTGCCTCTCACATGGGAACTTGGCCCGCAATCCAGGCACGTGCCCTGACTGGGTATCGAACCTGTCACACTTTGGTTCACAGCCCGCGATCAATCCACTGAGTTATGCCAGCCAGGGCAGGAATATTTTTAATATGCCAAATTCTATACCAAAATATGACAAGTGGTAATTTTTAAATATAAGTTAGAGAACCAGAAAACACATCTCTTTTTTTTTTTTTTTTGCCCTATTACATTCAAATCCATGGCACCTTGCATTTTGAATGCACGGATCATTTGGAAAGCATTATTTTGTTGAGTTATGTTGATCTTTCAAATGTTGACACATCTCATTATAGAATATAAAGTGTTGTTACAGACCTAGGGCAGAGGGGAAATGATATACTATTGCTGAATGGACCCACCCTTGTGCTCCAGGGGTCCCCACCAATGTACTAGGTTTGACTTGCCTGCTGCCAGGGAAAGATGTCTCTCAATGCCAGAGATTAGTGAAAAGGAAAGGGATTATTTGTTTACAAAGTTATATGGACTTATAGTAATGATTTAACATCTTCATTAAAAATACTAAAGTCCTTTAGAATACCCACAAATGCATAGTCCTTCCTTCTCCCCTTTGCCCAGTCTGGAGTACCATATCTCAGGAAAAGAAGTAGAAGTCCATGATTCAGGCAGCCCTGGGTTCCAGCACCATCAACTGGGTCACAGCCGTCATCTCCAGTTAATCCAAAGCCATGTAGCACCTTCTCATGGCCCACCAGCAAGAGTCCTTTCACCCCTTTTCTTCCAGGCAAAGTCTCTCCTGCTTCCTAAGCCATGTGACAAAAAGGGTGCACCCTAAAGCTGCATAGTTCCAACTTTCACTAAAGCCACGAGGCCCCAAAAGTCCCAGGATATCTGCCCTGCCTGGGTTTAAATCCCAGTGCCAATCTTCCTCTACAGCACCATTTCTGACTCCTCCCACAATCAGTTACACCTGCCAGTGTTTTTGTATTCTTCCAGCTTTTCTGGGCTGCAATAATAAGTCAGGGCAGGCATGGCCCCATGGTGTGGAGCCAATCATCTCCAAGCTCTCACCCAGGTGCTGTAACCAGGGGGAGCTGACTCCCAGTTGCATCACGGGTTGAAGTCACTCTCATCCCCCTGGCTCAAAGCAAGGCCACAGCTACTCAACATATCTATGAATCCAGTTAAATGTTATAGATATGTTAAATGACCATACTAGAGGTTATCTGCTGAACTGTTGCTATGCAAAACAACTATCAATGGCCCTACTTCATGCGTCCCATCCCCTAGTTCAGACTTGTGGGGGTGAGGACATCGCGCGCGCGTGTGTGTGTGTGTGTGTGTGTGTGTGTGTGTGTATGTGTGTATTCTAGTATTTCCTGGACACCCTGGGTTTGGGACCCCATTTCAAATCCCCAGTTTTGACCCCCCTTAACTTCACCCTGTTACAAATTCCCAGCCCCAATCCTTCCTTGCTAAATACATTGGTGACATTAATTAATTTTACCAATCTCATCAGAAAAGTATCTAAGAATTAAGTAGAGTCAGCCTTACAGTGGTAGATACAAGTTTACTAAATTTGTAATTTTCATTTGAATGATCAAATTTTATTATTAGCAAACATACTACTACAAGTTTTTCTTATAGTGGCAACTTCAATTTTTTTGGTTATCAAGAAAATATCTACCAAACACTCAGCTCTGAATAAACATGGCTTTCTTCCTATCTTTCTTTCATGTACAAATGGTGCTTCATAAAAAAAGAAAAAGAGTTAATTTGGCTTGCCCCTCAGATACTTCCCAAGCCATCATACTCTGTTATGCAACAGCAGTGCTTCAAGAGCACTTCCACCCCATCACTCAGTAAATTAAAACAGCATTACAAGAGAGTTAACATTTAGTAAAAGTAAAAATCTCTATGTTTTATCCAGTATATTCTTAAACGTTCTTGTTTTGCTTTCCTTACAAATTCCTGCCTGTGAAGAATATAATGGCTACTAGTAATTTGGTGGCACTCCCTTTATTCATAGTAAGAAACCGGCAGTTTTGCCCAAGTTGCTTTTGCAATGTTAATGCATATGCCAACATCGTAAGAAAGATGAACATCTAACTCATTATGAAAACAGTTTGAGAATTACAATGAATGTATCGAGGCATCCATAGGAGTCTGAAAACTATATTTTAAGAACTGTTATTTGAGAAAACGAAGTCAAACTTGAGGCCTCTTCTTTAATTAGTAAGCTAGCTTTTGTTTATTGTTTTTATACGTGCTTTAAGTTCGGTTCTCATCCTCTTGTTAGCAATGGCCTGACCACACCACAGGGAAAGGAGGGGCCACAGGAAGAGACTTCCAACCAGGAAGCATTGGATGAGGCTGCTCTGCCCCTGTGCAAGGGCCCTGCTCCTTCTAGATACCCCACCCCTGGGGAGACTTGGTAGCAAGAGGGAGTATTACACTGAGCATGTGCAAGGCTTGTAAAATAATTAGATGGGGAAAAAGCCCTCCTAGCCCCTTCTTGTCCCCGATTAGATGTGGGACCAGGGCAACGCAGGCACATGTGCCATTATAAGTCAAAATGGTTGCAGGGGGAGGTGTTGTATCAGAGAAACCTGTCAGTCTAACCTAAGGAAAAGAAAGGATTGTTTGATGCCTGGAACCTCCCTGAGTGTGAAGAGGTTTAAGATGAAAAAAGCACTGGTCCAGCACATAGGGGAAACTGGTATAAAATGCAGGGTAAAACAGGGATGGCCTTTTTGCTCACCACATGAATTACTGCCCTGTACTTTGCAGGATTTTCGGGCCCTTGCAACCGTGTGACCAACAGCTGTGCTGGCAACAAAGGCAGCATCCAGGAGGGAGACTGGAGCCAGATGGCTGCCTGTTTAGCTACTTCAGGCTCCAAAGAACTGAACTTTAAAGATAGAATGGGAATTCTAGGCACTGCCTTTAGTTTTGGTTTTGCTGGGGATGGCTGGTTTTACCTATGTTTTGCAGAAGAGATGAGCCTGATGAGCCTGGAGATTGGGAGTCCTTTGTTCTCCCAGGTCACTAAGCATTTGAATAAAGACCTCTTTTCTTTATCACCAACCTCTGTCTCTGGAATTTCACTATTAGTAATGACCAGCAGCCACATCTCACTTGGTTTAGTAACAGTTTGAGGGAAATTCTATAAGTTACTATGCAGAGCCTTACAAAATTTGAAGAAATACCTCATTTTCTTATTGCAGAATATTTTAAAAAATTATTTGCCTTTTTTCACTAGTTTTGTAAAAATATTTTATTGTTTATACTATTATAATTGTCCCAATATTTCCTCCATTGGCCCCTTTCATCCAGCCCACCCAACCCCACTTCCATATGCAATCCCTCCACTGTTGTCCATATTCATGGGTCCTTCATATAGGTTCTTTTGCCAATCCCTTCACCTTCTTTCAATAAGTCCCCATCTCTACCACTCCTCTTAACAACTGTCAGTCTGTTCTATGATTCTATGTCTCTGGTTCTATTTCATTCATTAGTTTATTTTGTTTATTAGGTCACTCTTGTAGGTGAGACCATACGATATTTGTCTTTCACCAAATGGCTCATTTCACTTAGAATAATAATCTCCAGTTCCATCCATGCTGTCACAAAAGGCAGGAATCACTTCTTTCTGCTGCATAGTATTCCATTGTGTAAATGCACCACAGTGTTTTATCACTCATCTATGGATGGGCACTGAGGCTGTTTCCAAATCTTGGCTGCTATAAATAGCACTGCTATAAACAAGGGGGTGTATAAATTCTTTTGTTTTGGGGGTTTAGTATTCTTTGGGTATATTCCCATTAGTGGAATCACTGGTCCAAAAGGCAGTTTCATTTTTAGTTTTTTGAAGAAATCCCATACTGTTTTTCACAATGCCTGCATCAGTCTGCATTCCCACCAACGGTGTACTAGGATTTCCTTTTCTCCACATCCTTGCCAGAGCTTGTTTTTTGTTGGTATTTTAACAATGGCATTCTGACATATGTGAAGTGATACCTCAGCAAGGCTTTAATTTGCATCTCTCTGTTGGCTAGTGATGTTGAGCATCTTTTTAAATGTCTATGTGCCATTTGTATGTCCTCCTTGGAGAAGTGTGTATTCAGGTCCCCCATTTTTTAAATTGGGGTACTTGTCTTTCTAGTGTTGAGTCACATATGCTTTTTCTATGTTTTGGAGATTAAACTCTGTGTAATGTATTGTTTGTAAATATGTTCTCCCATACATTCAGTTCCCTTTTCATTTTGATGATGTTTTTATCTGTGCAGATGCTTTTTAATTTGTCATAGTCCAATTTGTTTATTTTTTCCCTTACTTCCCTAACCGGAGATATATCGGCAAAAATATTGCTATGTGAGATATCCAAAATCTTACTATGTTTTCCTCTATGATTTTCTAGTATCATGACTTATATGTAAGTCTTTTACCCATTTTGAGTTTATTCTAATATATGGTGTAACATGATGGTCTAGTTTCATTTTTTTTTTTACATGTGTCAGTCCTATTCTCCCAACACTATTTATTGAAGAGAGTATCTTTACTCCATCATATGTTCTTGCCTTCTTTGTCAAGTATTAATTAACCATAAAGACCACATTTATTTTTGGGCTCTCTATTCTGTTCCATTTATTTATGTGTCTGTCCTTATGCCAGTATCAGACTGTTTGATTACAGTGGCTTTTAATATAGTTTGATATCATGTATTATGATCCCTCCAACTTTGTTCTTCTTTTTCAGGATTGCCAAAGTTATTCAGGGTCACTTTTGGTTCCATATAAATTTTTGGAATATTTGTTCTAGATATGTGAAATATGCCATTGGTATCTTAACAGAAATCACATTTAATTCTATAGATTGCTTTGGGTAGTATGGACATTTTAACAATATTAACTCTTCTAATCCATGAACACAGTATATGCTCCCATTTATTTCAGTCTTCCCCAATTTCTTTCTTCAGTTTCCTATAGCTTTTGAGTAGAGGTCTTTTACTTCCTTGGTTAAATTTATTCCCAGTTACTTTATTTTTGTTATTGTTGCAGTAGTAAATGTTTCCTTAGTTTCTCTTTCTGACAGTTCATTATTGGTCTATAAAAATGTCATAGATTTCTGAATATTGACTATGTATACCACTACTTTACTAAATTCACATATTAAGTCAAATGGGATTTTGGTAAAGACTATAGAGTTTTCTATGTATAATATAATATCATATAACACTGACAGCTTTACTTCTTCTTTTCCAATTTGGATGCCTTTTGTTTTTTCTTCTTTTCTAAATGGTCTGGCTATGACTTTCAGTGCTATGTTAAATAGTTATGGTTTACTTTATATTAGTAAAGTTTTTCTTATTGCTAACCCTTTATTTTTAGAGCAGTTTTAGGTTCACAGCAAAACTGAAGTGAAGGTACAGAGGTTCCTTCAACAAATGGAAAGGGCAATTCCACACATTCTCAACATTCCATACCAGATGGTACATTTGTTACAGTGAATGAATGAACCAATATTGAGACAACACAATCACCCAAAATCCATAGTTTACATTATTGCTTTATCTTGAAGGTCCAAGAGACTATCACTCCCTTTATTCACCTATCTGTCTCTCTAACCTTGTGGGCCATGGTTTGTTTTGTGCCCTCACCCACTTTTTTATGGATTCAAGAAAGTGGTTGATTTTCCAGACTGTTCAGTTTTGTTAAGATAGAGTGTGACTTTCAGTCTCCTTAAAGAGAAAGTGTAACTTCTCTGTTTTAAAGAAAAATATTCTAAAAATCTCTGTTTTTGATTATACAAAAAAAAAAAAAAACAGTTTCCAAGTTTATGTAAGTAACTATCTTCTCCATGTTTAATAATCCATATTTTTAAATTCTGGAAATTTTACCCCAGCACAGAATGTAATCTTATATATGCCAAAATATTAAAAAGAAACAAAGGGATCAATCAACAAGGCCAGGATAAATCTCATTATTATCTACTATGAGGACTTGACAACTAATTGACACTTCACTTTATTTTTAGCATAAACCCATCCAATTGGAAAGGCATGTTTTATACCTATTAGTTGGATTTAAATGTAACATTTTTACATAGTTAGAAAATGTCATGACATATAGAAATACAACAAATATAACATATTAACTTAAAACATAAAAATGCTTTAAACCCTGGTCAGTTGGCTTGGTTAGTTGGAGTGTCACCCCATAAACCAAACTGTGGGTTCAATACCCCATCAGGGCACAAACCTAGGTTGCCAGTTCAATCCCCATTCAGGTTGTATTCAGGAGGCAACCAATTGAAGTTTCTCTCTCATATAGATGTTCTTGTTTTTATTCTTTCTCTCTCCCTGCTCACTCTTTAACATCAATAATTAATTAAAAATTTTTCCTCACATGAGGATTTAAAAATTGAGATAAGGAAAAAAGCAAACTGTATTAAATAGTTCTGGGTTTCTTTCATAACCTCAATATTTACCATAAAAGAGATCATTTCATTATACCTTAAGCAATTAAAAATATAACAGTTTTTGGAAATTTTACAAGTCTCTGAGAATTAATATATTTTATAATAAATTGTATTAAATATCATTTGTATAAATGTTAGGTAGCTCATTGATTACAAAAAATAATCAACAGTATAACAGTCAATACAGCTTATCACTTTTCTGCAATAGTAGATAGTATTTGCAGCATTTTAAATTTATTTTTATTTTTTTTATTGTTGTTCAAGTACAGTTGTCTCCATTTTCACTGCATCTTGGCCCACGACCTGACCCATCCCTGCCTCTAACTTTCAAACCTGTGCCCTTTGGCTTGGTCATGTGACCTTTATACATGTTCCTTGATGGACCTTCCTCTGTTGTCCCCTATTACCCCTCTCTTCCCTCCCTTCTAGTTACTGTCAGTTTATTCTTTATTTCAATGTCTCTGGTTATATTTTGCTTGCTTGTTCTATTGATTAGGTTCCACTTATAGATGAGATCATATGCTATTTGTCTTTCACTACATGGCTTATTTGAGTTAACATAATGCTCCCCAGATCTACCCATGCTGTCATGAAGGGTAAGAGCTCCTTTTTTTTCCTTCTGCTGCGTAGTATTTCACTGTGTAAATGTACCACAGGGGTTTTATCCACTCATTTATTGCTGGTCATTTAGGTTGCTTCAGCACTTGGCTACTGTAAATTGTGCTGCTCTGAGCATTGGAGTGCATAGGTTCTTTTGAAGTGGTGTTTAAGGATTCTTAGGGTATAATCCCAGCAGTAGTATTGCTGGATCAATAGGCAGTTCCATTTTTAGTTTTCTGACCAAATTCCATACTGTTTTCCACAGTGACTGTACCAGTCTGCATTCCCACCAACAGTGCACTAGGTTTCCCTTTTCTCCACAACCTTGCCAGAGCTTGTTTGTTGATTTGTTTATGATGGCCATTCTAACCTGTGTGAAGTGGTATCTCATTGTGGTTTTAATTTGCATCTCTCTGATGGCTAAGCATCTTTCCATATGTCTCTGGGCCCTCTGTACGTCCTCCTTGGAGAAGTATCCATTTAAGTCCTTTGCCCGTTTTTAAAATTGGTTTGTTTGTCTTCCTGGAGTGGAATTATGTGATTTCTTTATATATTTTGGAGATCAAACCCTTTTCTTACAGCACTTCTATTCAACACAGTATTGGAAAACTTAGCCAAGAAATCAGACAAGAAAAAGAAATGAAAGGCATCCAAATTGAAAAGGAGTATGCAAAACTGTCATTGTTTGCAGATGATAGTGTAAATAGAAAATCCTATAGACTCTACCAAAAACAACTTAACCAAACAAGTGAATTTAGCAAAACAGCAGGATACAAAGTCAATATTCAGAAATTGAAAGCATTTTTATACACCAACAATGAAATATCAGAAACAGAAATCAGGAAAAAAATTCCATTTAACATAACAACAAGAAAAGTAAAGTACCTAGGAATAAAACTAAGCAAGGAGATAAAAGACCTGTACTCAGAAAACCACACAACACTGAAGAAAGAAATTAAGGAAGACACAAACAAATAGAAGCATATATACCATGTTCATGGATTGGAAGAATTACCATCATCAAAATGTCCATACTACCCAAAGCAATTTATAGATTCACTGCAATCCCTATTAAAGTACCCATGACATATTTCACAGATATAGAACAGTCACTTCAAAAATATGTATGGAACCATAAACAACCCCGGATAGCTGCAGCAATTTTGAGAAAGAAAAACAAAGTAGTACACATCACAATGCCTGATATCAAACTGTATCACAAGGCCACTGTAATCAAAACAGCCTGGTACTAGCCTAAGAATAGACACATAGACCAATGGAACAGAATAGAGAGATCAGAAATAAACCCAAGCCTTTATGGTCAATTAATATTTAACAAAGATGGATGAAGCATAAAATGGAGTAAAAATATCCTCTTCAACAAATGGTGTTGGGAGACCTGGACAGCTACATGCAAAAAAATGAACCTCTACTACCAACTTACACCATACACAAAAATAAACTAAGGAGGGTTAAAAGACTTAGATATAAGTTGCGACACCATAAAAGTCCTCGAGGAGAACGTGGGCAGGAAAATGTCAGGTATTCCATACAGCAATATTTTTACCAATATGTTCTCTAGAGAAAGGGACATACAGGAAAGAATAAACAAATGGGGCTTCATCAAAATAAAAAGCTTCTGCTTGGGTAAAGAAAACATCAGCAAAATGAAAAGGGAACAGATTATATGATGAAATATATTTGTAGCATTTTTCAGTTGATTTTTTCACTATCTTAGTTCCATGTTATCTTGTGTCTTCTTGACCATAAAGCACTATATATATATATATATATATATATATATATATATCCTTTATAAGGGAAAACTCAAAGAACTGTATATGAATAAATAGCCAAATAATTGACTTTGACTTTGACAACTGGTTTTTAAAATTTAAAAAAGTAACAAAATCAAACAAGCAAGCAAAATATAACCAGAGACATTGAAATTAAGACCAATCTGACAGTAACCAGATTGGAAGTGGGAGGGGATAAAGGGAGGAAGGGTTTTCAGGAACAACTATAAAGGACACATGGACAAAACCAAGGGGCAGGTGGAAGCAGGAGAGGGAGGTGGAGATGGTTGAGGTGGGGGGGGGGGTGGAGGTAAATGAAAACAACTATACTTGAACAACAATAAAATAATTTTTAAGGCAACATTTTGAATATATGTGGTGGGGCTCCACCTGCAGAGCCCCATTTGTCCATCACAGATGAGAATAAAACTACGAAGTCATGATCTGCTTGGGGAGGAGAGGTGGCCAATCTTTCAAAGGAGAAGGGCCAAGAACCCCTTCCTCAATGGCCTTTATTAGGTTCATAATACACAGGAATACAGGTAAAGCTCATCAATCAATGCCAGGCAGCAAGGATCATGCAATAGATAACATTTCAAAGAAATCTGAGGGCTTAATCTGAGTCAGTGTCTGTCAGGAAGGGGGGTTGCAAAAACTTTGGGAGACATACTCATTTTCTCCTCAGACCCTTATCATTTAAGTGAGAGCACTCTTAGCAAAGCAGGTTTCACAGGACTTTACAAATTCTTTCTTATGCCAGATCACCCGGGGAGCCGCTCTGGCCAGCACAGAGCTGCACTGCCCTCTGTCATAGTTTTAGGCTTAAGTGGATTAGAGTCAGGAAGCAAGAAATAAGGAAGACATCTCCCAGACAGAATTGGGGACTCAGGCTATATCAGAATAGCTGGGGGGCCAGGGTCCATGACCCCCTCTTTGCTGCAGCCCCCTGAGTCCTTCCATGAGGGCCTTCCAAGTGGTCATGCCTGGCTTGGGTTGGCCCTCCCTTGAGGGAATCTTACCCATCATTGGCTAACTGACCAAGCACTGGGGGCCAGTTATGGATGAAGCAGAAGCTGTGCTCCTGCCAGGGAGATAAGCTTTGTCTCCTTAGTGGCTCAGGTCCTCATGACAGAACAGACCCAGATGAAATGGGTCCCCTGGGCTCTTGCTCAGCCTAACCATAAGGTGGGGGTTACAGCTCCTGAAACCAGGCCAAATAGTTCCCAACAAATACACACTTTTTAAATTGTTTATTGGGGTGACATTGGTGAACAAAATTATGTAGGTTTTAGGCATGCAATTCCATGACACATCATCTGTATATTGTATTGTGTGCTCAACACCCCAAGTAAAGTCTCCTTCTATCACTATTTATTCTCCCTTTACCCTCTTTTCCTTTCCTACCTCCCTTTTCCCCTTGTAATCTTGTTGTCTGTGTCTGAGTTTTTCTTCTCTTAATACTTTCACCTTTTTCACTCAACCCCCCGTCCCCTTCCCCTCTGATAGCTGTCAATCTGCTCTCTACCTTTGAGTCTGTTTCTACTTTGTTTGATAGTTTATTTAGTTCATTAGATTCCACATATGAGTGAAAGCATATGGTACTTGTCTTTCTCTGACTAACTTATTTCACTTAGCATAATACTCTCCCCTTGCTGTCTACCCATGCTGTACAAAAGGTAAGATCTCCTCCTTTCTTATAGCTGCATAATATTCCATTCTGTATAATGTACAACAGCTTTTTAGTACACTCATCTACTAATGAGTACTTAGACTGTTTCCAAATCTTGGCTATTATAAATAATGTTGCAATGCACATAGGGGTGCATATATTCTTTCAAATTAGTGTTTTATGTTTCTTTGGATTATATTCCCAGAAGTGGAATCACTGTGTCATAAAGCAGTTCCGTTTTTAATATTTTGAGATAACTCCCTACTGCTTTCCATAGTGGCTGCACCAATCTACATTCATACCAACAGTGCCCAAGTGTTCCCTTTTCTCTACATCCTCACCAACACTCACTGTTGTTGATTTATTGGTGATAGCCATTCTGACAGGTGTGAGGTAATATCTTATTTTGGTTTTAATTTGCATTTCTTTTGCGTTTACTGATGTTGAAAATAAAAGCCACTATAAAAAATGAAAATTATAGGTCCATTTCCCTGATGAACACAGATGCTAAAATCCTTAACAAAATATTAGCAAAATGGATCCAGAAATGTATTAAAAAGGTCATACACCATTATCAAGTGTGATTTATTCCAAGGATGCAAGTTTAGCACAACATTCATAAATCAATAAACGTGATACAACACATAACAAAATAAAGAATGAAAACCACATGATCATATCAACAGATGTTAAACATAGCATTTGATAAAATCCAACAACCATTTTTAACAAAAACCCTCAGCAAAGTGAGAATAGAGGAAGCATACCTCAGCATTATAAATACCATATATGAACAAAATAAAGCCAATGTCACCCTCAATGGGCAAAAACTACAAGTGCTTTATTTATGATTGGGAACAAGAGAGGGATGTGAGCTTTCACCACCCTTATACAACATAGTACTCAAAGACACAGACACAACAATCAGACAAAAAGAAAAAATAAAAGACATTCAAATTGAAAGATACGTAGTAAAACTATTATCATTTGCAGATGACATGATACTGTATATAAAAAAACCCTAAAGATTCCACCAGAAATATTAGAGCTGATAAATAAATATAGTAAAGTAGCAGGATACAAAATCAATCCAGAAATCAGTTGCATTTGTATCACTGGTATTTGTATCAGTTAACTATCAGAAAAAGAAACTCAGAAAACAATCCCATTTACAATTGCTGCAAAAAAAAAAAAAAAACAGGAATAAATTTAACCAAGGATGCAAAAGATCTATACTTGAAATATTATAAGGCAGTGAAAAAAGAAATTGAAGATACAAATAAGTTGTAGCACATACTGTGTTCATGGATTGGAAGAATTAACATACTTAAAATGTTCACACTACCCAAAGCAATCTGTAGATTCAATGCAATTCCTTTCAAGGTACCAAAGTGGGAGCTACATATGGAGAATATAGAAGACTTCTGCTCTACTCTCATAATTACCTTAAAATCATATGTAATCTAGCTCTGTATCACTGGATATAGCTGAGTGATGGGTTGTGAGGCTCCTTCTCCAGTGTCACCTGCCTCTAAAGACTAGTAACTACTATAGCTTTCTTCTCCCACTGTATCTATTGAGGTATTTGTACATCTGGTTGGGAAAATATACCAAGGTATATTTCACAAAACTAGAAAAAATAGTTCAAAAATGTTTATGGAACAAGAAAAGACCCAAAATGGCCACAGCAATTTCGAGGAAGAAGAATAAAGTTGAAAGAATCACATTACCTGATATCAAACTATAATACAAGGCCATAGTAATCAAAACAGCATGGTACTGCCATAAAAACAGACATATAACTTAATGGAACAAAATAGAATTTCCTGAAATAAACTCATGTCTTTATACTCAATTAATATGTGACAAAAGAGGCAAAAATATTAAAAATGGCAAAATTAGTCTATTCAATAAATGATGTTGGGAAAATCAGATAGATTCATGCTTATACATAGATTAAAGTCTTAAAAGTTAGACTTAAAATCATAAAATCTTAGAAGAAAACATAGGTAGTAAAATCTCAGTTATTTCTCATAGGAATGTTTTTTTCTGTTATATCTCCTCAGGAAAGGGAAACAAAAGAAAAAGATAAACAAATGAGACTACATCAAACTAAAGAGTTTTGCACAGTAAAGGAAACCATCAAGAAAATGAAAAACAACCCATTGAATGGTAGATCTTATTCAACAATACATCTTACAAGGGCTTAATTTTCAAAATTTATAAGGAACTTATAAAACCCAATACCAAAAAATAGATCCAATTCAGAAATGGGCAAATGACTTGAATATAATTTTGCTTTATATAAATGTGGTTTGGAATAAAAAATAATTTGAATATTCCAAGAATCAAAGAATAAACATTTCCAATGCAGAGAAACATAAATAATGAAATTAGAGTAGAAAGGACAATATGTGGATACATTGGTCATTTTCCCAACCAGATGTATAAATGCCTCAATAGATACAGTGGGAGAAGAAAGCTATAGTAGTTACTAGTCTTTAGCGGCAGATGACACTGGAGAAGGAGCCTCACAACCCATCACTCAGCTCTATCCAGTGATAAAGAGCTACATTACATGTAATTTTAAGGTAATTATGAGAGTAGAGCAGAAGTCTTCTATATTCTCCATGTGTAGCCCATGAATGTTCAAATTTCCACATTAACCTATAAGTGGAACCTAATCAACAAGACAAACAAGTGAGCAAAATAGAACCAGAGACATGGAAATAAAGAATGAACTGACAGTGACTAGAAGGGTGGGGGAAGGGGGATAATGGGGAAAAGAAGGTGAAGGGTTGTCAAGGAACGAGTATAAAGGACCCATGGACAAAGACAATGGGAGAGAGGGAGGATAGTAATGGGAGAAAATGGGACAACTCTAATTGAACAACAATAATTAAAAAAATAATAAGCAATCTTATTGAGTTAAAAGAAAAAGAGAGAGAAACTTCACGTTAAGTATGGTGCCAAACCAGTAAAACAGATAGTCTATGCACCTGAAGGCAGCTTCAAAAAATTATCTGTGAATCTGATGGTCCTGCCATCAAAAGATAGAGTTGGTATTTCTTCTTGAATCTGATGGCTTACAAACATTAAAAATGACATTATATGATTCCAATGCTAAGTAATAAAAGAGAAACAAATTCTGCCTATTTCTCTTGGACTTTTCCCCCCCTTGGAACCCAGCCTTTCTTATGTGTTCAACAAAACCACCTTTAACAGAAATTATTTCTGCTTCCACTTTTTATACTTTAGTTTAATTAGAGTAAAACAAAAAGAACAACATTTACCATCTTATTTTAAATACAAAATTCATTAGTATCTGCTTCTGCTTTCAATGATTTATTCTGTACTTTCACTCTCTCTGGAAAATTGACATTAATTTTTTAAGGAGAAGTCTTGGGAAAATAACATTAATTATCATTCATAAATTACACATTCTAAGTCTAAGCTTCTGTTAGTGATAATTGATTCATATTCATTTAACCAGACTCCTCTATTGAATATTATTTTAGACTTGTGTTAAAATTTGTAAGATAACTGGTTTGATTAGAATGCATCTGTGGCCCCAATCCAAAACAGAATTAATTGGCCTGACTGGGATTTGAGTCTATGCAATGTGTGCCAATATCCTCAATATATCTGATACAATCGAATAATAAAACGCTGTCAGAGAAACCATCTTGACTAAAATTTATAAATTGTCAATATGGTGTAATAAAAAATGTTGACTCTATCAAAAACCCAATTTGCATCCATATTTTAATTATTTGACATTGGTTTAATTCATTATGCACCCATGGAATTTGTATGTTCATTTTTAAGATAAAAAGTAAAGATGCCAGTTAATTATTTTATTTAAAACCTGAAATTTTAGGCAAAGATCTGAGGTTTCCTTCCCCACTCTCATGCAAATAAAAAAGGTGTTACATTTATGTTCTCTTTTATTCCTTTCTCTAACTCTTAGCTCACTAACTTTGATTCTTCCCCCAAAGCCTCATCTCTATTCCCTTTCTGGGATTTTGGGCTTCAGTTCCATAGCACCAGAGTTTCTCAAACTGAAGTGGTGCTACTGATGAAGGAAAACTGAGTGAGGTTTAAGACATTATAGTGCACAAAAACATTAATTATGAGGAGCACTAAAGAACTTGAACCTTTGGAAAAATTATGCAAATTTTGAGCAAATATATTGTATTCATTAACCAGTAGGCAACACTATGAAAGATAAGTTCAGAGGCTTCTCATACAAATAAAAGATTTAAAATCAGGCATTCAAGTAGTTAGCATCTATCTTTACTATTTTGTGATAACTACATTATTAATGATTGCTTGGTTCAGTTCTTAAACAATAAAAGGAAGAGGAAAATATAGCAGTTTATATTTCAGTTTCCTATCTAAACTTGAGAAGAGAGTTTGGGCAAACTGGCACTAATTGTACTTACAGTTTATTCCTATTAAGTCCAGAGGGAGACATAAATATATATGCAGCATTCTTAATAATTCCTTTTAATGATTTTTTGAGCCGTGGATCTCTTTGGAAATCCAGTGAAAATCACAAATCTTTAATGTTTTTAAATGCATAAAATAATATACATATGATTACAAAAGAAAAGAATTTACTGAAATGCCATTAACATATTGACAATAACCTCCATAATTTTGAAGTAGTGGTGAGTATACATGGTGTTTTTTTTTTTAATGTAATTTGAAAGCTTCTGATTTCTATTGGTGATACTTTCACCTATAATTGCTTATACTATTATGGTTTAATGACCACCTTTAACATCAAAAGAAATGCTAAATTTCAGTTACAGGACAATAAATATAAAGATGTATGTTTTTTTTTTTATTCAAGTTCATGAAACCCTGAGACTCTACTCACAAATTCTGTAGGGTTCTTGACAGCCCAGTTTATGGGACCCTGAGTTAAGATTAGGCTACAGCTTTATCTATAAAATTAATTGACTTGTGTTTCTTACTAATGTCAAGAAGAACTATTGTTTATAAAATTCTGACTAAACTAAAAACAAAAACAAACAAAAAACCCCATAGTACTCAGCAGTAATAAACCTGCAAACATAGCCTGGCCTATCCAAGAGATGCAAGACTTCAAAAACAGTATGGGAAAAAGTGTCATTTTAAACTTAGGTTATTTCCATGTTTGATTAGAGTTGAAAACAATGAAGGAAACTTATGGACATATGTAAACCAGATAATATTTGTGCTTAACCATATATTTTTCCCCTACTGATCTTTTCAGTGACAAAGTTCTTTTTGGTAATTTTCTGTGTAAGTTTATGCCAGTTACATAGAAAAGGTCAAGTTAATTAAACACAGTGCCTCAGTTTTCTCCTGTGTAAAATAAATAGGTTAAGTTAAATGATCCTTTAGATGGACTGCAGTAGAAAGAGAATTAATTTTGAAGTTAATTATTAGTTATAATGCCCATTGGAATGCTATTAAATAAAATATAATTTTAAAAAGTTGGGACCTAGTTCATTACAGTTGTCTCTTTTTATCTACTGGTTTGCATTCTGCAGTTACAGTTACCTGTGGTTAACTATGATCTGAAAATATTAAGTGTAAAATTTTAGAAACAAACAATTCATAAGTTCTGAATCACAGGTAACTGAGAGAAAAAGTGAATCACTTTTCTGAGATGCATGATGTAATCTATCACCACCCCCCCACTCTGCTCCACTCAGGACATGAATATGCTCTTTGTCCAGGGTATCTAGGCTGTAAACACTATTGCCCATTAGTCACTTAGGAGCCATCTAAATTATCAGACCCACTGTCCAGGTATCATAGTGCTTGTGTTCAAGGAACACTTGTTTTATTAAAAAATGACCCCAAAGCCATTCGCATAACTTAATTATAGTATATTATTATAATTGTTCTATTTAGTTATTAGTTGCTGTTAATCTCATATAGTGCTTAATTTCTAAAATTAAACTTTATCCTAGGTGTACATGAATAGGAAAAGCAATATATATACTACTAATTTTATAAAATTGGTACTATCCACAATTTCAGGCATCCATTGTGGGTCTTGGACTATATCCCCAGTGGGAAATTGTGTAGAGTTGTTATCAGGATCAAATAAGATAAAATAATGTTTCCATAAGGCATACAGTAAGCACTAAATAATGTAACTTTATACCCAGACTTTAATATACTTAAATCAGAAATGCCTACTCCATGTGTATGAAATCCCAATTATTATTTTCAAATAAATGCTTTTTATGAACATGGTGCTACAAAATACATGTATATCTTGGAAAAGTAAAACTACTCCCCTGGCCTAGTGGTTCAGTTGGTTGGAGCGTTGTCCTGTGCACTAAAAAGTTGCTGGTTCGATTTATTTTCTTTATTTTAAAAAATTTCAATTGTTGTTCTTGTACAGTTTTCTGTCTTATACTCCCATCCCAGCCCACCGCCCCAGCCCTCCCAAGCTCCCTCCCATTTCCACCACCCCAGCTTTTGTCCATGTGTCTTTTATACTTGTTGCTCTAAACCCTTCCCCTTTTCCCTCGAAATTCCTACCCCTCTCCTATCTTGTTCTTAATTTCAGTGTTTTTGGTTATATTATGCTTGTTTGTTTGTTCTGTTGATTAGGTTCCTGTTAAAGGTGAAATTATACGGTGTTTGTCTTTCACCTCCTGGCTTATTTAGCTTAGCATAATGCTCTCCAGTTCCATCCATGCTGTCGGGAAAGGTAGGAGCTCCTTCTTTCTTTCTGCTGCATAGAATTCCATTGTGTAAATGTACAATAGTTTTTTGATCCATTCATTTACTGATGGGTACCTAGGTTGCTTCCAACACTTGGCTATTGTAAATTGTACTGCTATGAACATTGGGATGCATAGGTTGTTTTGGGTTGGTGTTTCAGGGTTCCTAGGATATAATCCTAGCAGTAGAATTGCTGGGTCAAAAGGTAGATCCATTTTTAGTTTTCTGAGAAAATTCCATACTACTTTCCATAGTGGTTGTACCAGTCTGAAATCCCACCAACAGTGCACTAGTATCCCCTTTTCTCCACAACCTCTCCAACACTTGTTGTTTGTTGCTTTGTTTATGATGGCCATTCTGACCAGTGTGAAATGGAATCTCATTGTGATTTTAATTTGCATCTCTCTGATAGCTAGCGATACTGAGCATCTTTTCGTGTATCTGTGGATCCTCTGTATGTCCTCCTTGGAGAAGTGTCTGTTCAAGTTCTTTCCCATTTTGTACTTGGGTTGCTTGTCTTCTTAGAGTGCAGTCATGTAAGTTCTTTATGTATTTTGGAGATTAAACCCTTGTCTGAGGTATCATTGGCAAACGTTTTCCCATATAGTTGGTTCTCTTTTTATTTTAATGTTGTTTTCTTTAGCCTTACAGAAGGTTTTTTTGTTTGTTTGTTTGTTTGTTTGTTTTAATGAGATCCATTTGTTTAGTCTTTCCTTTATGTCTCTTGCTCTAGGGGACATATCAGTAAAAATATTGCTGCATGAAATATCTGAGATTTTCCTGCCTATGTTCCTCTCTAGGACTTTAATGGTGTCATGGCTTATATTTAAATCTTTTATCCACCTTGAATTTATTTTTGTATATAGTGTAAGTTAATACTCCAGTTTCATTTTTTTTTTTGCATGTAGCTGTCCAGTTCTCCCAACACCACTTGTTGAAGAGGCTGTTTTTACTCCATTTTATGTTGCTGCCCACTTTGTCAAATATTAATTGACCGTAGAGACTTGGGTTTATTTCTGGGCTCTCGGTTCTGTTCCACTGGTCCATGTGCCTCTTTTTGTGCCAGTACAGGCTGATTTGATACAGTGATAATTTGTAATACAGGTTGGTATCAGGTATTGTGATCCCTCCTACTTTGTTCTTCTTTCTCAAAATTGCAGCAGCTATTCGGGGTTGTTTACTGTTCCATATAAATTTTTGAAGTGTTTGTTCTATGTCCCTGAAATATGCCACTAGTAACTTAATAGGTATTGCATTGAATATGTAAATTTCTTTGAGTAGTATGGACATTTTGATGATGTTAATTCTTCCAATCCATGAGCACAGTGTATGTTTCCATTTGTTTGTGTCTTCCTTGATTTCTTTCTTCAGTGTTATGTAGTTTTCTGCATACAGGAATTTGCCACTTTGGTTAGGTTTATTCCTAGGTGTTTTATTTTTTATTTTTTGCTATATTGAATGGGATTTTTTTTGTTGATTTCTGCTTCTGCTGTTTCATTGTTGGTATACAAAAATGCCTTTGATTTCTGGATATTGACTTTGTATCCGACTGTTTGGCCAAATTCATTTATTAGGTCGAGCAGTTTTTTGGCTGAGTCTATAGGATTTTCTAAATACACTATCATGTCATCTGCAAACAATGACAGTTTGCTTCCTCCTTTCTCATTTGGATGCCTTTTATTTCCTTTTCTTGAAAACTTCCAATACTATATTGATTTAGAAATGGTGAAAGTGGACAACCTTTTCTTGTTCCTGATCTTAGTGGAAAAGAATTTAGTTTTTGTCCATTGAGCATGATGTTCACTGTATGTCTCCCATATATGGCCTTTATTATGTTGAGGAATGTTCCCTCTATTCCCACTTTGCTGAGTGTTTTTATTGTAAATGGGTGCTGTACCTTATCAAATGCTTTTTCTGCATCTATTGATATGATCATGTGATTTTTGTCTTTGCTTTTATTTATGTGATGTATTACATTTACTGATTTGCAAATATTGAACCAACCTTACATCCCTGGGATGAATCTCACTTGGTCATGGTATATGATCTTTTTAATGTATTGTGGGTTGCGGTCTGCCAATATTTTGTTGAGGATTTTAGCTTCTATGTTTATCAGCAATATTGGTCTGAAGTTTTCTTTCTTTCTTGTGCCTTTATCTGTTTTTGGGATTGGGATGATGCTGGGATGATCTTTCATAAAAAGAGTCTGGGAGTCTTCCATCATTTTGGATATTTTGGAATTGTCTGTGAAGGTTAGGGGTTAGCTCTTCCTTAAATGCTTTGTAGAATTCTCCTGTAGAACCTGTGTTCCAGGGCTTTTGTGTATCAGGAGTTTTTTGATTACTGCTTCAATTTCATCTGCTGTTATTGGTCTGTTCAGGCTTTCTGCTTCTTCTTCATTGAGTTATGGAAGATCATATTTTTCTAGAAACTTGTCCATTCCTCCTAGGTTTTCAAATTTCTTGATGTACTGTTCTTCATAGTAATTTCTTACAATCCTTTGTATTTCTGTGTGTCAGTTGCAATCTCTCCTCTTTCATTTCTGTTTGTGTTTATTTAGGTCTTCTCTCCTTTTTTCTTGATGAGCCCGCTTAAAGGCTTGTTGATATTGCTTATCTTTTATAAGAACCAGCTCCTGGATTCATTGATCCTTAGAATTGTGTTTCTAGTCTCTATGTCATTTAATTCTGCTCTGAGTTATTTTCTACCTTCTACTTACTCTGGGCTGTCTTTGTTGTTGTTCCTCAAGTTCTTGTAGGCGTAAGGTTAGGTTGTTTGTTTGAAATGTTTCTATCTTTTTTAGGTAGTCCTGTGCTGCTATGAACTTTCCTCTCAGGAGTGACTTTACTGTGTCCCATAAGTTTTGGGCTGTCATGAATTCATTTTTGTTTTTTTTCCAGCAAATTTTTGGTTTCTTCCCTAATTTCATTCTTGTCCCATTCATTGTTAATTACATGCTATTCAATCTCCATGATTTTAAGTGTTTTGGGTTTTTTCCCTTGGGGTTGGTTTCTAGTTTCAGTCCCTTGTTTTTGGAGAAAATGCTTGGTATGATTTCAATTTTCTTCAATTTTTGGGGGCTTGTTTTTTGTCCTATCATGTAGTCTGTCTTTGAAAATGTTCCATGTGCATTTGAAAAGAATGTGTATTTAGCTTCTTTGGGATGAAGGACTCTATATATATCTGTTAAGTCCATTTCATTTAGGGCATTGTTCAATGCCACAATATCTTTGTTGATATTATGTTTGGAAGATCTGTCCATTTTTGACAGTGGGATGTTAAAATCCCCTACTATAATTGCATTGCTGTCCATATCTTTCTTAAAGTCCTCTAAGATTTTCTTTATGTATTTAGGTGCTCCTGTGTTGGGTGCATATATATTTACAATATTTATGTCCTCTTGGTGGATTCTTCTCTTGAACATTATGAAGTGGCCTCCTGGGTCGCTTTTTATGGCTCTTCTTTTGAAGTCTATTTTGTCTGGTGTGAGTATTGCTACCCCAGCTTTTTGTTTCCTGTCCATTTGCTTGGAAAATTTGTTTCTAGACCTTCACTTTCAGTCTGTGTAGGTCTTTTGTCCTGAGGTGGGTCTCTTGTAGGCAGCATATGTCTGGGTCATGCTTTCTTATCCATCCAGTTGTTTTGTATGTTTTGTTCTGAGCATTTAATCCATTTATGTTTAACGATATTATTGATAGATACTTGTTTGTTGCCATTTTTGTACCTGTATTCCTCTCTCTCTCTGTCTCTTTTCCTTCCTTTCCTTAAAGCAGTCCCTTTAGTATCTCTTGCAGAGATGGTTTGGTAGAGGTGTATTCTTTTAGACTTCTTTTGTCTGGGAAGCTCCATATTTGGCCTTCTATCTTTACTGAAAGCCTTGCTGGGAAAAAATAGTCTTGGCAGCAGGCCTCTGGTTCTCATTACTTGGAATATCTCTTGCCATTCTCTTCTGGCTTGGAGTGTTTCCATTGAGAAGTCAGCTGCTAACCTTATCGGGGTTCCCTTGTATGTTATTTCCTTTTTCTCCCTTGCTGCCTCTAAGATTCCCTCTTTGTCTTAGAATTTTGCCATTTTGCTTATGATGTGTCTTGAAGTGGGACTCTTGTGGGTTCCTCTTGAATGGGAGTCTCTGTGTTTCCTGGATCTGTGTGACTTTTTCTCTCATGAAATTAGGGAAGTTTTCCATCATTACTTTTTCAAATAGGTTTTCTATCCCTTGCTCTTCTTCTTCTCCTTCTGGTATCCCTAATATACATATGTTATTATGTTTCATATTGTCTTGCATTTCTCTTAATCCCTCTTCATTCTTTCTGAGCCTCTTTTCCTTTTCTCCCTCTTTCTCAGTGTTTCTTTCTATTTTGTCCTCCAAGTTGCTGATCTGATCTTCTTCTTCATCAATATATATTTTGATTCTTTCTATTGTGTTCTTCAGCTTAGAAATTTTATTCTTCATTTCCTCTTGGCCCTTGTTCATAGTTTCTATTTTCTTTTTCATGTTGATATAGTTTGCAGTGAGTTCATTGTAGCTTCCCTGTAGTTTCTGGTAGCTAATTGTGAGCTCATTGAGCTTCCTCACAACAATTACTTTGAAGTCAATTTCTGTTAGTTGACTTGCCTCTATTTCATTTAGCATTCTTTCTGATGATTCCTCCTTTCCTTTCATTTGGGGATTGTTTCTTTGTCTTCACATTGTTTGTGAAACTCTTCTTGTTAACTTCAGCTTCTAAAATTGGTCTGTTCTGGCTCCCTGGTTTTATGGTGTGAACTTCCATGGTATAATAGCTGTGAGATTCAGTGGTGCAGTCTCCTTGATCTCCTAAGCTCACTGGTCTTGGGCTGTCATTTAAGTTGGCTCTGTGTTTATCTTTGGGTCTTGATTATTGTTGGGTCTTTCTTTGGTAGGTCCTTCCCACCAGCTGGTTAACTGAGGGTCACTCTGTCCATCACCTTTTTTATTTTGTTCTGCTGGTGAGGGCAGGTTGTGTTGAATCTGGTTCTTCCATGTGTACAAAGTTTTGAGGTTTCTTTCTTGCTCTTGTTCAGTTGTTTGTGCTAGGTAGTTTTTCCACTCTTTAGTTGTATTTCCAGAGAGATCCTTGATTGAAACTTATGTGGTTTGCTCTCCTTCTGTTGTTATCTGTTGGTGGTTCCTTTGTTGTTAGGTTTCTTCTTCTAGTGGGTATCCTGGTGTTCACAGCTTCCACCTACTTTATGTGATCAGTTGGAGAGAGAAGGCAAAATTGTTTAAGACAGCAAGAGAGTATTCTATGATATCTACAGTAGCAGGTGGTAAAGAAGAGATAGGAGATCCTTTGAGTTTGTATAGTGTTAACCATGATCTTCCACCCAACTAGCCACTTTTTGGAAAGGATGGAAGGAGAATGAGAATTTTTTGGGCGGAGGGAAAAATTTTGAATTGGATCTAGAAAGCAGTGAGGTTGTGGGAAGTCAGATTCTGAGGTAAGATGGGAGTAAAGGATAGTAAATAGATGTAGTGTGTGAGAGAATAGAGTTAACCACTACAGTAATAGATTTCAGGAAACCATGAAGTTGGCTAAGATCTGGGGGGGGGGTGTTGTGAAATATTTACAGTATAATAGCTGTGTGGCATAACTATTATTTACAATAATATTAGAGCAACAATCCTATGACAGAATCTATGAGATCTAGATAACATGAATAGGGAGTATAGGACCTTGAGTAGTATTCTAATGGAACTCAAATGAAGTGAAAGACAGTAAATTAGCAATACAATATGAAAGAGAGAACAGGGGGAAAACCTGTCAAATTATACAATATAACCAGCCAAGCAAAGATGACTAAACAGAAAGGAGAGGAATACAAAAATACTATTCAAATAAAAGATGTAAGAATAATGGGAAAAATAACAATACAAATATGCAGTAACTTGCAGGTTCTGTGTAATAGCAAAGTGAAATTTGTCTCACTGTCACAGCTGTTGGGATGCCCCCTTTTGGGTCCAATTCTCATCTTT
The DNA here is from genome assembly GCA_004027475.1 of Anoura caudifer. Classification (NCBI taxonomy): domain Eukaryota; kingdom Metazoa; phylum Chordata; class Mammalia; order Chiroptera; family Phyllostomidae; genus Anoura; species Anoura caudifer. The sequence goes on along the minus strand of PVKU01002344.1, from coordinate 93,854 downwards.
TCACAGTTCCAGTTTTTTTTTTTATTTTTTGGTCTCACTTGTGGGTATTTAAAAAAAAAGAAAAAAGCAGAAGGAAGGAAGATGAGATGAAATTGGAAAGAAAAGAAGGAAGAAAACAAGAAAGAAGGAAAGAGAGGAAAAAGGAATTTAAAGGTAAAAATAATAAAAATTGAAAAATAAAAAATAATTAAAAACAACAACAACAATAACAACAACACAACAAAAACCCCTAAGAGCCTCTTGTTGGTTTCAACCTGGCCAAACTGCTTTTCTGGTCTTGCTGGCTGCAGCAGGCTGAGGGGTGATTGGTATGGCTTTTCTCCCTTCAGATTGGGTAGCTTGGCGCCTCTAACCTCTGGCGCCTTGGGTGTGGAACATGGTTACTGTTGTGGGCTGGGGTACCGTCAGGCGCTTGCCAGGCTCCCTCGGTCCCATGAGTTTGGGAGTGCACCCTTCCTTGCCAGTGCTGTGGGGGTGCACAGGGCCTTCTGCTCAACCTCGGGATCACTGCCTGACTGGGTGGGGAGCTAGCCAGATTGGCTGCTACTGGAGAATGCTGCAAATAGTGTCTCTCTCTTCACTTTTTCTCTTTGAGAAATTCCTCCTACTCAATCCTGCAGCTCAGTACAAGGGCCTGGTCTCTGGCACAGCCCAATTCTCCAGCCAGACCGGTGACTATCGGGGTCAGAGCCCATCACTGGGAGTCTCCCAACTCTCCCCATCCAGTGTCCATAGACTCTGTGGGTGTTCACAGCTTCTGTGTGTTTGCCACTTAGGCCTTATTCCCCTCTCTGCCACTTCAAGCAGCCAAGTGTCTCCTGGTGCTGCTGAAACCTTGTTTGGCAGGAGAAGGAGCAGTTGATCCAGCTCTCTCCCTAGGACCCTGTGGCAGACCTGGTGGGCACTGGCCCAGGGCTGTAGCTGTTCTGGTCCCGGCACTGGCCTTTGGGACCTTACTGTCCTTAAGTGGTCTCTTTACTGTCTGTTTTTTCAGTGTTCACTACAATTTTTGGTCTTGTATTTTCATATATGCCTGGGTACTGTTGGCTGTTTGCTCTGTTCCTTTATAGATCAGCTAGGTTTTTCTCCCATGTGTAGGGGGAAGTGGAATCTGCTCCCTCCTACCATGCCGCCATCTTTCTCCTCTCCCAGACATTTGTTTTTTTATCATGTTGGTTTAATGTGTTATTGAGTTTAGGTTAGCTGGCTTAGTTTTAATATGTTCTGGTTAATTTCCTACCTGTATAGGTCAGAATACTACTAACTGGTTCTATCACAGACAAAGGAGAGATAAGATACAGCATGGTGGTGAAACTAATGTCTATTCCTCAATAATTGTAGCCTGAATCTTTGGTTTTATTGTCAATCAGATTTAAACATCATTTTCACATAGGTACAGAATATTTGGTTGGCATAATTTCCTTACTAATTTAATAACTATTTATAGAATACATCAAAAGTCTGGCACTACTTCAGTTATTGGCAATATAAATAACTATTCTATGTGTTATGTTTTATAGAGGAGGAAATTAAAAGATGATTTTTAACATGAATGCAATTCTTTTTAGTAGCTTATTACTGCATTAGCACAGAGTCCGTCCTAAGTAGGGCATTAAGAAATGATTCAGTTGTTTTCCTACCTTTGATACTCCTTATAAAGTTTTTACTTTAAATCTTTGCATTTGTAATGAGGTGAGAACTAAAGATAGGGCATTTTATATATACAATTCAGATTCAGGGGCTGTATGAACATTTGGCAAAGAACTTTCCAAAGCAGGGAAACCACTAATGAAGGGAAGAGCTACTCCTTGGCACAGTGTGGCTGTGATGTACAGCAGACTCATGGAATGTGTGTGATACAAGTCTCACGCTTTTAGTTGCCACCTGTCTTTTCTGATTATTCTTGGTACCAGATGGCTGGACTGCATTTGTCAACTGTACCCTTTAATAATACTGTAAAGGTTTACTTAAACTAGAGCTCCATATTTTTTGAATAATAAAAGTTTTCTTTGAGAATCAAAAAAGATATTAGACCCACATGCAGTTTATTACATGATTAACTAACTCAGAAACATTTTCACTTTAACATACAAGTAACATGAAATGATTCTAATTGGTCTTCAACTCTTCTCACAGGAAAATTGATACAATTCTTATCGTATCATGACCACATTTTACCCAATCATCTCCTCAACCAAAACCTACTTTGTTTTATCTTCTGATACTCTTAATTTACATGGTACATGTCTCAATTTGTTAGTTTTGGAAAAATTAATATTTGGAAAAATTAATATAAATTCAAACTAGAGGATTCTTTTTTAAAATATATTTTATAGATTATGCTATTACAGTTGTCCCATTCCCCCCCCCCTTTATTCCCCTCCACCCTGCACACACCCTCCCACCTACATCCCTCCCCTTTAGTTCATGTCTTTGGGTCATACATATAAGTTCTTTGGCTTCTACATTTCCTATACTATTCTTAACCTCCCCCTGTCTATTTTCTACCTACCATTTATGCTTCTTATTCTCTTTACCTTTCACCTCTCTCTCCTCTTTCCCCTCCCCACTGATAACCTTCCATATGATCTCTATTTCTATGATTCTGTACCTGTTCTAGTTGTTTGCTTAGTTTTTTTGTTGTTGTTTTTTTTAGGTTCAGTTGTTAATAGCTATGAGTTTGTTGTCATTTTACTGTTCATATTTTTATCTTCTTTTTTTTTAAATAAGTATCTTTAACATTTCTTATAATAAGGGCTGAGTGATGATGAACTCCTTTAACTTGATCTTACCTGGGGAGCACTTTATCAGCCCTTCCATTCTAAATGATAGCTTTGTTAGATAGAGTAATCTTGTATGTAGGTCCTTGCCTTTCAGGACTTTGAATAATTCTTTCCAGCCTCATCCAGTGTGCAAGGTTTCTTTTGAGAAATCAGCAGATAGTCTAATGAGAACTCCTTTGTAGGTACCGTATTTTTTTGAGTATAAGACACACCCCCAAAGTTTGGGAGGAAAGGGGGTGTATCTTATAGTCTGAATGTAGCTTTCCTGGCTCACTGTGTGGGGAGGGGTGGTGGTGGCGTGGGGCCACATGTTATCCAATATTTTACCACATTTTTTGCTTCAAAAATTTTTTTCCTATTTTTCTTTTCTGAAACGTAAGTGTGTCTTATGGTCTGGTGTGTCTTATAGTCCTAAAAATATAGTAACTATCTCCTTTTCTCTTGCTGCTTTTAAGATTTTCCACTTAATCTTTAATCTTGGGTAATGCAATTATGATATGTCTTGGTGTGTTCCTCCTTAGGTCCAACTTCTTTGGGACTCTCTGAGCTTCCTGGACTTCCTAGAGGTCTATTTCCTTTGCCAGATTGAGGAAGTTCTCCTTCATTAGGTTTTCAAGTAAATTTTCAATTTCTTGCTGTTCCTCTTCTCCTTCTGGCATCCCTATTATTCAGATGTTGTAATGTTTAAAGTTGTCTTGGAAGTTCCTAAACCTCTCCTCATTTTTTGAATTTTTGTTTCTTCATTCTATTCTGGTTAAATGTTTCTTTCCACCTTCTGCCCCAAACTGTTAGTTTGAGTTCCGGTCTCCTTCAGGTCGTTGTTGGTTCTCTATACATGTTCTTTTATTTCACTTTTCATAGTCTTCACTTTTTTCTCTGTTTTGTGACCATATTCAACCAATTCTGTAAACATCCTGATCACCAGTGTTTTGAACTGTGCTTCTGATAGGTTGGCTATTTCTTTGGCCCTTAGTTGTATTGTTTCTGGAGCTTTGATCTGTTCTTTCATTTGGGCCTTTATTGTTTTTGTTTTTGTTTTTGTTTCTGTAAGCCTGTTATGTTGTAAGGGGTGGAGCCTTAGGTGTTCACCAGGGCATGGCAACTCACGTCACTGAATTGTGAAGTTGTATATGGGAGAACGGAACAATGCCTCTTGTTCTGCTCTGCTGGTTTTCAGTCTCTCCCCTCACTATCCACAATCAAATTGGGCTTGGGCCCTTCTGGTGTTGATTCCCAGTGGGTAGGCTTGTGTACATTCTAGGATCCTGTGGGTCTCTCCAACAAAATCTTCTGTGAGGCTAGGAGTTTCTCCCACTGCCGCCTCAACCCCCACAGGTGTTTTCAGTCAGAGGCTTTGAGGATTTAGTTCCCAGTGATGGAACAGAGGGTTGCAAGGTCTATCTTGCTCCCCTGTTGTTCCTCCCAGTTTATCTGCATGCAAATGTGAGACCACCCAGCCTGTATGCCACTGCCTTGCCTGGTCTACTAGCCACGGCATTGCTGTGAGTCCTCTATGCTTGGCTGCCCATCTCTGCCCCTCCTACAGGTCTGGATGAATGTTTCTTAACTCCTTGGTTGTTGGACTTCCATGAAGTTTGATTTTCTGTCAGTTCTGATTTTTTTTTTGTTTTTAAATGTGTTTTGTCCTTCCTTTGGTTGTGTGAGAAAACACTGTATCTACCTACACCTCCATCTTGGCCAGAAGTCTCAAACTAGAGGATTCTTGATTTATATCATATACTAATGTCCAAAGTTCAAGAAAAATGGCCATATTTATCAGTTATTTATTTTTTAATGTTAGCAAAGCCTGGTACTACTAGCTACTTATTGATCTACGTGACATAACAGTATTATAGAAGCATATATTCTCCTTTAATGAACTTCCTACAGAATTCATGGCACAACTGACAGTTTCCTTAACTTGAAAGTGTGCCATCAGCATAGCTCACTAAGTTTTCTTTCCTCATTTGATATCTGATTTGTGATCAGGCAACAAGACAAACTTCATAGTTGATTTTTTTTTTAATTTTGAATCTGAATAAAACTATTGCCATGGTGGTATATTCTGACCAAATACCCCTTAGCATCTTTATCTCTAGGATACTTTCTGGATTCCAGCAGCAAATACCTCTCCTGTTTATTTCAGTCCAAGAGTACAGGAGATTTATTTTTACTCTTTCATTCTCAAGACTTTTTCATACTTAACATTAAGCATTATTTACAATTATATCTTAACTAAGCTATTTTCAATAGAAATTTGTTAAATAAATGTGATATTTCAGGAAGATAAAGCAAGAAGTTTTATTACTATACAAAAATACATACATTTCCTCTTTTTATAAAAAAAAACTTATTACATAGAAAGATATAGAGAAAACACAAATAATTCATTTTAACTTCCCCTTCAACCTAGTTCATCATATTGATTAGTGGATAGAATAAAAAATTATATAGGAGTAAAACTGAGTTTTTTTTTCAGTAAAAACATGGCATCTTCCCCTTATTGCTGCTTAAACAGAATCTGAACAACAGATTCTACTAAAGCAAATTGACATAAATTCTGTTATGGTATTAATTTAATTTTAATTAAGCCCAGTGGTGCTAAGCCTGTGTTATGCCAATCATAACTGTCATAAGAAAACTTGTTATCTTATGTAGGTAGGATTTGCTCAACGTAGAATGATAGATTATACTTGAGAAAAACTATGCAATATATTGCCCACCAGGATTAGCTGATAAACTTTATTGAAGATACTAACTAATCCTTAGTGCCATAAGTATAAAATCCAGGTTAACAACATTTTTTCAATGAAAATATTTAAATATTTTATGGCGAATTAATAATAATTTTAAAACGATTAATTTTGTTTCTGCTTTTATGAAATTCATTCAGGAACATTACGGAAGATGCTATCTTCCTCTAAAAGCTGTATTTTCATATGGTTATTGTCTTGAGATAGTACACTAACTCTAGTTAAATACTGCATATTTTATAAATTGCCTTTTATCTCTCAAAAATGTTTTTTCTGAACAGACTAAAAACACTACTTCCTCTTCTAATGTATCAAACTAAAGTCTAGTGGACATCAGTGAATAGGTCAGAAAGAGCTTACAGCAGCAGGGTACTTCAATTAATTAGACAAGATAAATATTTGAGGAGTTTAAAGGTTCATTTCTCATAAAGATTTAGATAACCATCATATTTTATATAATTTTCATCTGAAAATCCCTTCAAATTAAATGTAGATGTATTTTATTTGGCATGTCCTTCCAATACAACAATTACTTTGGTGAATTTAATGGTCTTCCTCCTAACTGATAGAACTGTACAATGCTCTCCATTTTGCTCTTAAAATATTCTAATTAAATCTATTGCCCTGGTTCCATATGTTATATACTGATCTCATGTGGTGAAGCTTCTGGAATCTCTCCAGGGCAGTGAAGGTACTCGTTTCTTTTCATGGATCACTGGATGTCACAAGCAGGAGGAACTTGTTCTTGGTTTGAAATTGTAACTGAAGCTTTGTGGTTTATAATAAACCATGATGAATATTATGGGGATTAAATAAACTCTTTATCATAATACTCTCAGAATGGCTGCAGAGTAAAAATAATTGTGAACCATGTCACAGTCTAGCTATCTACTCTTTGTGATGGTTTGGGTAAGAGGAGTGAGGAGAATCCCTGGACATTCTCCACAATTCTAAGTATTAGAGAATAGTCTCAGGAACCTAGGTCTTTGGGAGCATCATGAACTGCTTAGTTCACTATCTAAGTCAGGAGAGACCTGAATAGGACACCAGAAGTCAGTGATGAAGCTATTTTCTTAAGTGCAGATGATCTATGTTCTCTCCAGCATCAAGGCACCTTCTATTAGTGTTTTCCAACATATTCACTTGTTTTTAAAATTTTATTTCTTGAGAATTGTTTAACAGTGGAATAATCCATAAGAACTCCATATATATAATCTTCTTATTAAAAGATGAAAGAAACAATTGTCTTATTATTTTAATTAGAAAAATTTGGCTGACAAAATGCAGGTTTCCACAAGAGATAGATGAGAAAACTGCATTTAATCCACACTTGCCATTGCTATTTTTTAGCTCTTGTTGATTTGTAGAGTGATATGGTAGAAGTCTTTTACAAAAAAAACTTATTTTTATTACCATGATTTCATAATTAGTTAGGTTAGTCTACCTGATAATGTTGTTCCCTGAAATGCAGGGCTACGTACTATTAATTCTGAGGGTGTACTATTACAGAGTTGGCTATTCTGTTTATATCTAAGACCCCTTTGGGAAGTAAGAAGGTCACAACTTTTAACAAATAAAACAGCTGAACACACAATGTTTCTCAATGTATATATACAAATAGGTATTTACTTTTTATTCTCCTTATTCTATTCCTTTTTAATATTTCAAATAATAAATAGTTTCAATTTTTCAAATCAAAGTTATTCATGCATATAAACAATCAGTTCTAACAGATGTATAAATAAAATTTGGTCCTTTTAAGAGAAAAACATTTAGCTCTTTTTTCTGATTCATTGAATATTCTTCCCTTTTTACACAAATCTCAGGTTTATTAGTACTTATTACCCTTCTGCCATGGATTTTTCTACATTTTTTTCTCTTATTTCTTCATTCCACATACATAAACCATTCTCATCTACCCTTTCTCCTGACAAGGTCATGCCCCATGGTGGGTCTGATCAATACTTCGTGCTAGTGCTTGTATTATTCTACATACTATCCAAAGCTCATTACACGTTTACTTGGTCCATTCATTTTCCTAAACCCTTCAGGCTACCATTTCAAATCTTCTCTCTTTTTAAAACTGTAACATCTTGTCCCTGGTTCTTACTCACAAGTGATCTTGCTTTCTATTTTTCTAAAATAATTAATGCAAGTAGAGATAACTTTCACAAGCTCTGAGATATGATGCATCTACCCATATCCATTATGCCTTCATACTGTATCTTGTAAAGAAAGAAGTTAACTGTGTTCCTAACTATTATTCCATGCAAGAATGAAGATCCAAAGGTAAAGTTAGGAAAATTTAGAGAAAAAAACATGAGTGAGCAGAGGTAAAGTATCTAAAAATATATGACATTGAAAAAGAGCATTCATATTCCTCTCACAGAACACTGGAATCTCAGTGAGGAATTCTTTCTAAATAAACATTTTATATTAGAAATCTTTCATATGTCTGACTGTCCCCTGTAGCTTTTAATGAACTGTGTATGTTATATATAAGTAACACATATATATGTGTGTGTGTATATTTACTTATGTATACATATACTCATAAGATAATGGTGGCCTAGTAGAGAAACTAGGGGTTTTGTTGCCTGTTCCTGACTACCTGCATCATTGTACCAAGAAACAAAATAATTGAATTTTCTATAGCCATACCAAATCATTCTTTAGCATATACACAGTGCTAACTAAATGGACATTTAAATAATTAAACATTATTGCTCAGTGTAGTGTGTAAACTCAAACCATGAATTTATACTTCCGTTATTATTTAAAGTTAGTAATATTTCCTCCAGAGAAATAATAAAAATGACACATTCCAAATGTGCATGAATGAAACCATAATTTGAAATAAAAAAAAAAATCCCCATCATTGCCTGTTAAGAGTTTACCAGAATACAACATTACATTTCTAACACTAAATTATAAGAGCTCCATCCTGAAAGTCATTCAGTTAGGTGATCATTTAATAATAATTATTATTTTCACAAAATTTCCAAGGTTTGTGCTAAGGGTTGTGGAAGATACAAATAAGGCATAGGTTTAATACTCACATTGTTTATAATTTGATTAATATCTATATGACCAATATGAACAAATCAGAGAACATTTAACTAGAAGAGTGTGTGTTTCTTAAAATAAAAGTAATAATCACTTTCTGAGGTGAGAGGGCAAGTGGGAAACTTGACTTAGATTTCAAGGTATGGTAGGACTTAATAGGTAGAGACGTGGGCCAGAAATGAAAAGAATCTTTTTTATCAAACTAACGGGATAACCTCATAACATTTTGCTTAAGAATATAGTTGATATTTAAAAATGTATTGCTGACTAAAGATATGTTGAAATGAGAATGCAGTTTTGAGAGAGTTCGAAGACATGTTTGATTGCCACAAATATATGTGTTGCTAACCATTAAGAAAAGGCTCTTTCTTCAGGCAAGCTTGCAAATAAGACCCCTAGTCTTGGTCAATATCTTGTTTGCAACTTCATAATAGATACTGGAGCAGATGACCCAGCTAAGCTGTATCTAGATTCCTGATCAATTAAAATTATGAAATATTAAATATGTCTCATTTAATGCCACAAATTTTATGTTATTTGTTCCACAGCAGTTAATAACTAATGTAGGCATTGTTTTTGTGAACTGGTAGGCAATGGATGGTAGTATTGGTGTTCAGCAGAGGAAAATATTGTATAAGCAATATTGAGCTGGTGTGCAGGTGTATTAGAAAACAATGAAAAATTGCACAGGGAAGTCATACATTTAGAATCTATTGGAATTATTTAGATATGAAATATTAAATCTCTAACTTTATTAGAATCCATGGGAATTGAAATAATGTTACTTTTGCTTCTGTTACTACAACTCAAATATAAAAAACTTTTTTCAGTTCTAGACACACTTTTAAGCACTTTATGTGTATTGACTGAGTTAAAATGTATAACTCCCTTAAAATTTTTTTATTTTCTCATAAGTGATGAATAATAAATGGACAAAACTAGTGGATGTTAGGTCCAGGCGCATGATTTGTCATCCTGAAACAAGTGTTCTTGAGACAAGGTGCTTTTATAACAACTTAGGATTCAGAGAATACGTGCAGAGACACCCCACCTTGGGAGTAGTGAGAGGCTCCAGGTTTTTTTAAATTATATTTTATTGATTATGCTATTACAGTTGTCCCATTTTCCCCCTTCATTACCCTCCACCCTGCACACCCCCTCCCACCCATATTCCCTCCACCTTTTAGTTCATGCCCATGTGTCATAAGTTCTTTAGCTTCTACATTTCCCATACTATTCTTGCCCTCCCCCTGTCTATTTTCTACCCACTGTCTGTGCTACTTATTCTCTGTACCTTGCCCCCCTGTGTCCTCTTCCCTCTCCCCTATTGCTAACCCTCTATGTGATCTCCATTTCTGTATTTCTGCTCCTGTTGTAGTGGTTTTGCTTAGTTGGCTTTTGTTTTAGGTGTGGTTGTTAATACCTGTGAGTTTGCTGTATTTTTACTGTTCATATTTTTTATCTTCTTTTTCTTAGATAAGTCCCTTTAACACTTCATATAATAAGGGCTTGGTGATGATGAACTCCTTTAACTTGACCTTATCTGAGAAGTGCTTTATCTTCCCTTTCATTCTAAATGACAGCTTTGCTGGATAGAGCGATCTTGGATGTAGGTCTTTGATTTTCATGACTTGGAATACCTCTTTCCAACCCCTTCTTGCCTGTAAGGTCTCTTTTGAGAAATCAGCTGACAGTCTGATGGGAACTCCTTTGTAGATGACTGTCCCCTTATCCCTTGCTGCTTCTAGAATTCTCTCCTTCATTTTAATCTTGGATAATGTAATTATAATGTGCCTTGGTGTGTTCCTCCTCGGGTCCAGGTTTTAATGGTAACAAATAATGCTCACAACTAATACAGACAAAATATCTGGTAGTATATATAAATCTGATTCTAAAAACACAAGGGTATTTTAGTGAATTTGGTCATAAAACAGAAATTTAGTTACTATCTCATTTATAACAAGAACAAAATTATTTTAAGAAGTTCTTTTTTAGATTGAAATTTATATAAAGATATGCAGAAGATGCTCTGGGTAGAATTTATGTTGCTAACAACTTACAAATGAAATAATACACATTTCACAAATTGTGTTTTGTGGCTAGAATAGATTCCCAAGTGGTTTTATGGTTTGAGGTAGCAAAAGCTAGGAGGGACAAGGAGTAAATTAATAGCATCATGGTTGCATTATTGCAACATAACTTTTATCCATGGTGAGTGTACCATAACAATAATAAAAGTTTCAGAGGTGATGGGGCATTTATACTGTCAATGAACCATATAAGTAGTTATGCATATCATATTGCTGGCAGAGGATACAATCTTATATTTCATCATGAACAAGGCACTGGGATGTGCTGCAGACTTTGAAGACTTTTGGTTTATTGGATTGCACTATTCCTTTTTCTATTAACTTCAAAATAGTTATTGAGAGCCTACTGTTTATAGTAAGACTTTAAAACAAGTACATGAATAGAACTGGATCATCCAGAAGCAAATCAGCCTGTGTTTGTGGGTTGGCTTGCATTTGGAAAATTTTTATATAACTCTATTTCCAGGGACTAAAATGCATTTCATATTACATCATTTATGGCCCAGGAAATTACTGACTGTAGAAAAGTGAGGGATGGCTAATTTTCTTAGCCTGAGGGAAATGGTGGTGGCATATATAAATAAGATAGGCAAAAAGAAGATAGAGTTTTTTGCATGAAACTGAAATATCATAGAGACTATACCCAAGTTTAATGGTAAAAAAATATAGCAAATATGCCTTTAAGAAAAAAGGCAGTAAGTACACTTGATTCTTTTAAACCTTGTGTCTAGTTAGAAGAGGAAAAAAATTCCGTGAAAATCATATTTACAAATCAACCCTGTATGACTTTGAGATATAATTTTCATTACTTATTCCTTCCAAAAGTCCTCAAGAAAAGTTTTTAATGTAGAGTGGTCTCAGACTGATATTATCCTCAGGCATTTTCGGAAGTAAATTCAATCCTTTTCTAAAAACAAACAAACAAGCCTCAACCTAGGCTTCAAAGAACTTTTACAGATAAGATGGGAAGACGCTAGACTCACAGTGAAAGATTACAGAATGCCCAGGACAGCATGATATCATGAGTGAGAGGTCACACACAAGAGACAGCAGGATCAGACCAAGGAAGATTTTGGAGTTTTCAGTCACAAAATATAGAATAAGCATATTTAATGTGTTTTGAAGAAAGCAATTATTAAAATATAATCAATATTTAAAAATAATCCAACAGGCTTTTAAAAAATAAAAAAGATACCTAGAAATGAAAATTATAATTGAAAAATTGAAAGTCATTAAATTAGATTAAGAGATACCCCAAACCATCAGAATATAGTTCAAAGAGAGAAAGCAGATATGTAACTATGAAAGAAATGCTAAAAGTTGTGTAGGAAATAGAAATGTTCTAATATATGTTTAATTAATTTTCAACAACAAAAAAAGGAAACATTTTTTAAAGGCAGTATTCAAATAAATAATGTCTAAAAATGTTATAGCTAAAAAATAGTAAACTTCAGATCCAGGAGGTATAAAACATACAAGTGAGCAGAAATCCAAATGCAGACATATCATTTTGAAATAAAAGAACCACAAAGATGAAGAAATTATAAGGTTCATGGAGAAAAAAATAGATTACTTACAAAGAATAATTAGTCTGACAGCTGACCGACAGCATCAGCAACAACCAGAAAGCAGTAAATAATAAACTGAATGTTCTAAGAGAAAATAGCCATCAAGTTAGAATTCAAAATTCCAGTCATGAAATAAATTTTAAAATTATTGTAATCTAAATGTGTTTATCACCAGAATACTTTAACCTTTCAGGAACAAGGAAAGGGATTTCAGAATGTAGACATAATACAGAAAACACTGGTTAAAATTTGGATTTAACTATATGAATATATAAAAATAACTTTTCGTCTTTTATAACAATAATATATTAAGTTTAGTTTGAGAAGTCATAATAAAGCAGTGGATCACAGATTGGAGATGGAGACTCAAGGCTAAGTGATATGATATTATTTCTCAATTAAACTGGAGGCATATACAAGTCATAAGAATGAGGGGTGTGCAAGGCAGCATAGATGTCAGAGGGACAGGAGTTAAAGAATGTCTTTGGACATTAGAGTCCTAGGAAGAAGAAGCAATCCCTGAGGACTAACTCTACCATAAGGAAATATAAATTCCTGGCTAAGCAAAATAAAGAACAAAGTTAAAGTGCCTTTACATTGGAAGTTCTTATGGTCTTTTACATGTTATAACAACACATAGAGATTAACAAGTGAAGGAAACTCTCTACATACTCAGGAAGAAAAAAGTTCTTTACATTCTGAAGCTGCCAGGGCTGCTCTGCACTCTCTTCTCATTAACATATCATTCCTACTCTTTTTATTGGTCTCATTAAACGTTAAAAAAAAAAAAAAAACTGTAAGCCTTATGCTACAGTTCAGGGTTTTATGTCTGAATGTATTTATTTAAAGAAGTCAGAAGGGAGGAGGTTATTATTACTCAGCTTAATTTCACTTTGAAAGGAAAGCTCAAGCATCAGATGCTAATGTGTACAGTTTCCTAAACAAGTCCCCTTTGAACAGTAAAAGCATTTTTTTGTCAAAGACTTCTCTTTTTTTTCTTTCTCCATCAAAGGATTAGAAAAACAATGTTGACTTTCTTTTGATTTTTATTTCATACTATATTAATTAGTTATAAGAGAATTTTAGAGGTAATTTTTATTTTTGTAGATATGTTCAAAATATAACCATTGTGATTAATTTATATTCTAAAAAGATGAGTCTGCAATGTATATTCATAATAAGGCAGAAAACCAAGAGTAAGAGAGCTGGTCATCTTATTTACACCTATTTGAATTTTTCCCCAAAATTTTTCATTAAGTCCTGTTCCTAGTAGCCATTAGACATAGGGACTGTAGAAAAAGCCATTTGTACTTGTTGAATTCCTTATAGCTTTTTAAACCTCACTTTGTGACACAACTACTATAATTTACTTTGTTGCCCTGACCCTTGTGGTTCTACAAGTTGTACCCTCAGGTTAAGAGCCCTTTCATCTTGCATATCAATTCAACATTCTCTGTTAGATACCACTTCCCATTCTTAAAGAGCATTATCATACACTGCTTTTGCTGCCCTTTATCCTTGTCTACATTAGAAGAAATAATCCTACTTTTCCCCTTTATCTAAATCATTTCCTAACTCATGCTTTCTGCCTCTGAACCTTGTGTATCCCCATAACATGGTTCTTGGTCACCTGCTTGTCTCCAGCACCCCTTCCCTCCCTCCATGTGCTTGTCTTATGTTAAACTATCTTCTCTATAATTTCTAAGGAGTATTATAGTTATCTCTGAAAATTCTGAAAAAAGTAAACTTTGATACGCAATTAGGTCTAAACTTAAGCAGTTAGTCTGGACTCTTTCTTAGAACATCTGAAATAGGAGTTAAATTATAATCATTCAGACTTGAACATATAATTACAAGATTAAGCAAACATAGTTAATGTTCTAGAATAAAGCAATACACTAAGATATTAGACCTTATTTATACATGTTTTATACTTACTTAAGAGTTTAAAAATAATACAGACATATAACACCATACCAACTAACTCATCAGTCATCTTTTCCTCTTGTTCCTTCATAATTTTTGACATTACTGAATCATGTAGAAGGATCTTATAATTCTCTCCTTTCTTGAATTTCCTAACTGTTAATGCAATGAACCTAAGAGCAGATTCAAGAAGAGCAGATTTTTACTTTGGTATTTTCCTATAGTGGTCAAAGTTCTGTAGTGAGAATGTCTGTAAAACTTTTTTTTATTTTTATATTTTTATTTAGCTTTTATAGTGTTATAACACACCAAAAATGAAAAACAATGGCAATACTTTTTATCATCAAAAGTGAAAAAAAAAAAAGTCACTTCACTCAACTTTTCACTCAACTTTGCCACAGGTTGATGTCTTCCTTGGTTTGCTTAGCACAGACCTTGGAAAATTTCTAGCTTCCCTCTCCTGACAAATTTTGTTAAATAGATTCCCATCATTAATATCCTGGGCTCCTACCTTGTGGGAAAATGAATTAGATACTTCCCATTTTATAAATTCAGAAACTGATGTACAGTTATATATGTGACCTCATTCCAGAGTCCTTGGTCTGGAAAATTAAGCCACTAAATAGCCTGAAATAATCACTCACTTATTCACTTAATTAGTCATGGATTTCTGTATTTAAGAAAAAAGTATTAGGCTTATTCTAAGAACATAGAATTAAGTTAGATGATGGCTATACTCCTTTCATATATAAAAATAAACATAATTAATATTTTAGAGCATTCTAGTTCATTTTTTGTCTACTCATTTTCTTTTTTATTATTTTTTGTTGAGGTAAAACTAACATATTATTTTCACATATACAACATAAGGATTTGATCTTTCTATATATTACAAATTAGTCATTACAGTAAGGCTACTAAACATCCATTAACTCATTTTGTTATTGTTTTTCCACCACTCCCACCCTCCTCAGTCATCCCCACCTCCCACCCTCTATCTTACCCCACTTTGGCTTCCTCCATGTGACCTTTATACATGTTCCTTCATGACATTTACCCCTTTTCCCACCATTATCCCCTCCTACCTCCCCTCTGGTTACTGTTAGTTTGTTCTTTACTTCAATGTCACTGGTTATACTTTGCTTGCTTGTTTCTTTTGTTGATTAGGTTCAACTTATAGGTGAGATCATGTGGTATTTCTCTTTCATCGCCTGGTTTATTTCACTTAGCCTAACACTCTCCAGATCCATCAAGGCTATCATGAAGGGTAGGAGCTCCTTCTTTCTTTCTGCTACCTAGTATTCCATTGTGTAAATGTACCACTGTTTTTTAATCCACTCGTGTACTGATAGGCACTTATGTTGCTTCCAACACTTGGTTATTGTAAATTGTGCTGCTATGAGCATTGGGGTTCATAGGTTCTTTTGAATTGGTGTTTCAGGATTCTTAGGGTATGATGCCAGCAGCAGATTTGCCGGGTCAAAAGGCAATTCCATTTTTAGTTTTTTGAAGAAATTTATACTGTTTTCCACAGTGGCTACACCAGTCTGCATTCCCACCAACAGTGTACTAGGGTTCCGTTTTCTCCACAACCTTGCCAGCACTTGTTAGTTGAATTGTTTGTGGTGACTATTCTGACCAGTGTGAAGTGGTGTTTCATTGTGGTTTTAATTTGCATCTCTCTAATGGCTATTAATGCTAAACATCTTTTCATATGTCTCTGGACTCTCTGTATGTCCTCTTTGGAGAAGTGTTTGTTCAGGTCCTTTACCCATTTTTTTTCATTGGATTGTTTGTCTAACTGGAGTAGAGTCATGTGAGTTCTTTATATATTTTGGAGATTAAACCCTTGTCCGAGGTATCATTTGCAAATATATTTTCCCATATGGTGGGTTCCCTATTCTATTTGCTAATGTTTTGTTTAGCCATGCAGAAGGTTTTTTTTTTGTTTGTTTGTTTTTTTTTTATGAAGTCCCATTTGTTTATATTTTCCTTTATGTCACTTTCTCTAGGGTACATATTGATGAAAATATTTCTGCGTGGAATGTCTGAGATTTTCCTGACCTATGTTTCCCTCTAGGACTTTGATGGTGTCATGACTTATATTTAAGTCCTATATCTATCTTGCATTTATTTTGGTATGTGGTGTAAGTTGATGGTTGCGTTTCATTTTCTGGTGTAGCTGTCCAGATCTCCTAACATCAGTTATTAAAGAGAGTGTCTTTACTCCATTGTATGTTCTTGCCTTCTTTGTCAAATATTAATTAACCACAAAGACCTGCATTTATGTTTTGGCTCTCTATTGTGTTCCATTTTCCTATGTGTCTGTTCTTATGCCAGTACCAGACTGTTTAGATTAACGTGGCCTTGTAATATACTTTGATGTCAGGTATTTTGATCCCTCCTACTTTGTTCTTCTTTCTCAAAATGACTACAGCTATTTGGGGTCATTTTTGGTTCCATATACATTTTTGAAATGTTTCTTCTATATCTGTGAAATATGTGATTGGTATTTTAATAGAGAATGCATTGAATCTATAAATTGCTTTGGGTAGTATGGACATTTTGATGATGTAAATTCTTCTAATCCATGAACATGGTATATGCTTCCATTTATTTGTATCTTCCTTAATTTCTTTCTTTAGTGTTGTGTAGTTTTCTGAGTACAGGTCTTTTACTGCCATGTTTGTTTGTTCCTAGGTATTTTATTTTTCTTGTTGCTATAGTAAATTAGATTTTTCTCCTACTTTCTGTTTCTGGTAGTTCCTTGTTAGTTTTTTTAAAAAATGTCTTTGATTTCTGAATATTGACTTTGTATCCCACTGTTTTGCCAAACTCACTTACTAGATTTAGTGGGTTTTTGGTGGAGACTACAGGGTTTTCTATGTGCACTGTCATGTCATCTTCAGAAAACGACAGCATTACTTCCTCCTTTCCAGTTTGGATGTCTTTTATTTTATTTTTTTTCTGGTCTGATCACTGTGGCTAGGACTTCCAATACCGTGTTGAATAGAGGTGGGGAATGCAGCCATCCTTGTCTTGTTCCTGATCTTAATGGGAAAGCTTTTACCATAGTTTTCAGACTATAAGATGCACCCCCCCCCCAATTTGGGAGGAAACTTCAGTGGTGACCCTGTTCCTGCCTCCTGTGACCCTGCTTCACTGCTGTACCCCCCCCACAGTGAGCCAGGTAAGCTACATTTAGACTAAAAGATGCACCCCCCTTTTCCTCCTAAATTTGGGGGTTGGTGTGTCTTATAGTCTGAAAAATATGGTACTTTTTGCCCTTCAAATATGATGTTGTCTGTAGGTTTGTCATATATGGTCTCTATTATACTGAGGCATGCTATCTCTACTCCCACTTTGCTGAGTGTTTTTATCATAAATGAGTGCTATACCTTATTAAGTGCTTTTTCTGTATCTATTGATATGATCATGTGATTTTTGTCTTTGCTTTTTTTTTGTGCTTTTAGTCTCTATTTCATTTAATTCTGCTCTGATCTTGGTCACTTCCTTCCTTATACTCATTCTGGATTTTGTATGTTGTTGTTCCTACAGTTCTTATAGATGTAGGGTTAGGTTATTTATTTGAAATGTTTCTATCTTCTTTAGGTAGGCCTCTATTGCTGTAAAATTCCCTCTCAGGACTGCCTTCACTGTATCCCATGGGTTTTGGACTGTTGTGAGTTCATTTTCATTTGTGTCCAGAAAGTTTTTGATTTATTACTTGATCTTATTTTTAACCCATTCATTGTTTAATAGCATGTTACACAATATCCATGAATTTGAATGTTTTTGAGTTTTTCCATGAGTTTGGTTTCCAGTTTCAGGTACTTGTGGCCTGAGAAAATGCTTGATAGGATTTCAGTTTTCTTGAATTTGTTGAGGCTTGTTTTGTGTCCTATCACGTGGTCTATCTATGAAAATGTTCCATGTGCATTTGAAAAGAATGTGTATTTTGTTTCTTTAGGATGTAAGGTTCTACATATCAGTTAAGTCCATTTCATCTAGGGTATCATTCAATGTCACAATATCCTTGTTGATATTTTGTTTGGAAGATCTATTCATTTTTGACAGCAGGGTGTTAAAATCCCCTATTATAATTGCGTTGCTGTCTATATCTTTCTTGTAGTCCTCCAAATTTTCCTTGTATATTTGGATGCTCCTCTGTTGGGTGCATATATGTTTATAATGTTTTTCTGTTCTTGATGGATTCCTCCCTTGAGTATTATAAAGTGTCCTTCTGTGTCTCTTTTTTTTGGTATTTGTTTTCTTTATTTTGCCTGATATAAGTTTCTTTTGTCTGATATAAGTATCACTATGTCAGCTTTTTTTTTCCTTGTCAATTTGTTTGGAATATTTGTTTCTAGCCCTTCTCTTTCAGTCTGTGTAGGTCTTTTTTCCTAAGGTGAGTATCTTGTAGGCAGCATGTATGTGGGTCATGTTTTCTTATCCATTCAGTTATCCTATGTCTTTTGATTGGAGCACTTAATCCATTTACATTTAAGATTGTTAATGATAGGTACTTATTCATTTCCATTTTACTCCCTTCATTACTGTGTTCCTCTCTCTCTCTCTCTCTCTCTCTCTCTCACTCACTCTCATTCTTTCTCTTCCTTTTCTTAAAGCAGTCCCTTTAGCATATCTTGCAATGCTGGTTTGGTGGAGGTGTATTTTTTCAGTCTTCTTTTGTCTGGGGACTCCTTAATTCACCCTCCATTTTAATTGAGAGCCTCACTGGGTAGAGTAGTCTAGGTTGTAGGACTGCTTTTCATTACTTGGAATATTTCTTGCCATTCTGTTCTGGCTTGTAGTGTTTCCATAAAGGAGTCTGCTGCTAGCCTAATCAAGGCTTCCTTGTATGTTACTTACTGTTTCTCCCTTGATGCTTTTAATTCTTTCTTTGTCTTTGAATTTTGCCATTTTAATTATGATGTGTCTTGGAGTTGGCCTCCTTGGGTTCCTCTTGATTGGGACTCTCTCTGTTTTCTAAATTTGTGTGGCATATTCTCTCATCAAATTAGGGAAGTTTCCATCATTACTTTTCAGACAGTTTTTCTATTCTTTGCTCTTCTTCTCATTATCATATTCCTATTATGCTGATATTATTATGTTTCATGTTGTCTTGCATTTCCATTAACCCCTCTTTGTTCTTTTTGTGTTTTTTTTTCCTTTTCTTGCTTTTTCTGGGAGCTGTCTTTTACCTGTCCTTGAGCTTGATGATTCAATACTATGCTTCATCTATGTTGCTTTGATTCTTTCTACTCTGTTTTTCAGTTCAGAAATTGTATTCTTTATTTCCTCTTTGCTCTTGTTGATTGTTTCTATGCCCTTTTGCATGCTGGTGTAATTCATAGTAACTTCCTTGTAGCTTCCTTGTAGGTTTTCATAATTCTCAGTGAGCTCATTGAGCTCCTTATAACTATTGTTTTGATCTCAGTGTCTGATAGTTGACTTGCTTCTGTTTCATTTAGCATTCTTCTTAAGGATTCCTCCTTTCCTTTAGACTGGGTGTTGTTCCTTTGTTTTCCCATTATTTGTAAGACTTTTCTTGTTTGTCTCTGCTTCTTAAATTGATCTTTTTTAACTCCTTGAGTTTGCGGTGTCAACATTTATGGTAGGAGACCTGTGAGATTCAGTGGTGCAGTCTCCTCGATCTCCTGAACTTGATGGTCTTAGGATGCCCTGGGAGCTATTTATGTTGGCTCGCTGGATATAATTGGATTTTGATCCTTATTGGGTCATTCTTTGGTGGGTCCTTTCCTCCATCTGGTTGATGTAGGGTCACTCCACCTACCATGTCTTGTATGCTATCTTGCAGGTGTTGCCAGAAGAAAATCACAAAGCCCAGGGAACAAACCTACTTCAGCAAAAATATCTTGCTCCCACCCCACAATCCCACTATCAACAGTGAATGATCCAATATTAATAAAGGTCTAAAGAAATTAAGACTATTTTAAGAAGGGAGAGAAATAAACTATAGTATAAAATCTAGTAATTTAATATACATAAACTTAATGGACAAGAAGTGAATGTTGAAAAGCTATGGAGGAAAGAAAATATCGCTAATAATGAACAGGACCACAGTGAATTTCATTTTGGTAGACTCCAGTATTTACCACTGTTTTTCTTTTCTGGATCTGCCTCTGGTGATGTCAGATGTTGACCCTGTCTGATCTTAGGCACTTTGCTCCTAGACTGCCAGGTATTTACTATCTCTGGCTATCTCCTTCAGTTGTTAATCTTGTCACTCTGCACTCAGCAGTCAGGCTTAAGCACCACACAACAGGGGCAGAGCTTTTCTCGGGGGTGTGGCTATTGTTTCCCCTCAGGCTGCTGCCACTCATAGAGGAGTGGCCTGCCTGAGCAGGATGGCTGCTGTCATATGGGGGATGACTTGGCATTGGGATCCTAGCAGTTACTCTCTCAGCTCTCCCCCCAAAGTTTCTGTCCCCAGTCTCTCCTCTGGTGTTTCCAGCCCACTCTGCCTCTGCCTTTGCCAGAGCTCCAGGTAAGTGGATACAAATGAAGATTTGTGTGTTGGTCCTTTGAATGGCTCTTTGTGTCTCCAGCCAGCCATCTGTCTTTGGCAGAGAGCAACCCTGCCACTTTTTTGCTGGTTGTTATCTGTGTACCTTTTGGGCTCTGGTGCTCTAGGCTGCAGATCTCAGCTTAGTGTTTAGACCCCAGACTTCTCAGGGGGATCCAACTAGTTGCTTAATTATCCCTCCAGTTCTGCTGACTGTGGGCACCCAGCCCATCCTCTCAGGTCTCCAGCACACTCCTTACCAGTCAGTTAGTGATGAAGATGATTCTTCTGTCTGTCTGAGGTTATAAGGCTTCTCTCTGGCTATTGTTCAGTTGTTTGCTCCAGTTGATTTCTCCACAATTTAGTTGTAATTCCTGATTGGTCCTGAGAAGACGTTAGTGTGGCTTCCATTTACTCCACCATCTTGCCTCCCTAGAGCATTCTAATTCAAGCAACAAATACTTAATCACCTATTTTGCATGCAATATTTTGTTAAATTAATTGAGTTACCATATCCATCACATAGAGTCAATGCTGGAAAGACTGTGGCTACTACCAAAAAAGTTTACATTGTAGAATCTCAGAGAATGTTTTCTGATTACTGTACATACATTTTTCACTTTAAAACATAGAAATATCTGCAATCTAATATTCAAAAAATTATCATTAATTTTTGAGTTATTAAGAATATTTTGAGAAAAAAATGATATCTAGCAGTTTCTATCCAACACACTCAAACGTTCTTCTTTATGAATATTTATTATCAGATGCCTCCATGAAATTTTACATGACTAGGATAACTATTTTGCTCCTTGAGTATTTAGATAAAAAAATATCCACTACTAAAGAAAAAAAAGTAATATATCTTAGAATTAAGAAAGAAATAGAAAAAAGAAAAAAAATAATGTAGCATTTCCCTTTTTATTTCAGTCCTCAAGATTATTTAGAAATTTCACCATTTAATATCCAATTTAATGTGATAAGTATATAAATATTTTTAATTTTATGAAAATAATTATTTCTGGACAAGTTACATTTCTTAGGATGACTTTTTCATGAATCTGTGCATGTAGAGTTATGAATTCTTGAAGGCTATCTAAACCAATTAATTACAAATTGCAAACTGACCATTTCTTACATCAGAAGCACTACTATAAAGTTTCACTCTTACTAATAAAAATGTAGCCTATCACTCAAAGGTTTTGGGACAGAAGAGTGGTTGGAATTTATTGATTTAGTAACATGAGGTGCTTCAAGTAATCAAACAGATGTAACTTCAAACTTCCTTATGCTTGCAGTTTTTACATAAGCTCCACATTGAAATCTCAAGCTCTATGTGTCCAGTTTCACTGTTTATATTGCTTGTAAAGAATTTCACATTTTTAAAGAAACATCCCATATCACTAATCCACATTCTTAAAAAAATTTCATTGTTGAAACAAATTATTTTGAAAAACAACCATCAAACAAAAAATACTTGAAAATGCTAGTAAGGCCATTATAATAGAAAATATGTTTGAAATGATTAGAGTCATAATATATGTTGACTGACTAATGATTATGGAATATGGAATATAAAACAATAGAATCAAATAAGGAAAAATCTTAGAAATTATAGATATAAAATATCTTAAAGGCAGAGCTTCTACAGTTAAGATGGAGTTGGTTTGTCCTCCATACAATTTGGGGCTGAAGTCTCTGAGACACTTCTGTGGAGCCATGAGAGTTTAAGGAAGAATTTTACAGAAAGGAAAACTCAATTAAAGAAAAGACTTGAATTTATGAGTAGGTAGTACTTGAACCTAAGTCATGACAATAGTGCTAAGGCTTCAGTACCCTTTTTATCACTGGGTCATTATTACTTAAAATGTTGCCTTTTTAATATTGTATTTAATTATTTCATCTTCAGGTGGGATAGTGGGAAAAGCAATAGAAAACACAAGAACAGTAAACAAGTGTCTCATCACTGAGAACTTGGTAGTTATGATATGTTACAATTGTGAAAAAGGAGAAAAAGGTAAAATTACCATATATAGTTTCCTTAATGATATTTGTTTGTAACCCAGAAAAATACTTTCCTAGTACTTAAAACTTTAGTGAGTATACTAAATATGCAATACCAACAGCATTTCCCTCATCATGACCAGTAACAACAAAATTAATACCTCTCTGCATGAAGTATAAGGAAAATTCCTCTATATTCAGAGAAAATAGTGTTAAAATGGCTGTGCATTTAGCTGAGAAAAACATAATGGTAGCTTTGTATGTATTATTGCAAATATCTTTGAGTTTTTGTAGTTTCAGTTTACAGAATTTGATATGAAACAACTAAATAAATGAAGATATTAAGATTCTGTAAAAAACCTCATTTAGGATGAATATTCAGATATAAATACTGGACACACCAATGTAAATCAGGAAAATGCACAAAGATAGCCTACTTCATGTGTCAAAAATGCAGAAATATCATTTTATTAATAGATAACATGATATCCTAAAATTTTTGTCATGAGGAAACTGCTTGGTTCCTAACGATCTTCACTAAGGGCTTTGGGCTATATTATTTTTTAAATATGTGTGAAATTTTCCATCAAAAATTTAGTCAAAAATGTCAGAAATGAAAATTTCTTGCTATTTTTCTAATAAAGCATCCTGGTGATATGTATTTGTATGAGAATCCATTTTAATAGCTATCATAAAAGTCTCAAAGGTAGCTTTTACCCTAAGTTTTGTGTGTATTGTAAGCAACTGAACTACAAGGATAAAAAAAAATTATATTAATGTACAACAAAGTTAACACAACCAGTTGAACTAACTATAAAAATACAGAGTTCTTCAAATTACTGCTAAGTGCAAAGATAATTTAGATTCAGTTCCTAACAGTTTAATGTAATAGTTTGTTCCATTGATTTTTGCCCTAAAATTAGATTTTAAGTCCTCCAATCTTCTTTTTAATAGGCCATATCTTTTAAAAAAGATTTTATTTATTTAGTTTTAGACAGAGGGAAAGGGAAGGAGAAAGAGAGGGAGAGAAACAATAATGTGTGGTTGTCTTTCATGTGCCCCATTCTGGGGACCTGGCCTAAACCCCAGGCATGTGCCTTGAGTGGGAATCAAACCAGCAAACCTTTGGTTTACAGGTGGTGCTCAATCCACTGAGCCACACCAGACAGAGTTCATAGGTCATATCTTTAAAGGCTATTGGCCAAGGATGTAGCAAAAATTTGACTGTAATATATCCTGGTTCCAGTGAGAAGATATGATAATCATTTATTCATTTATTCATTCAACAAATGTTTACTAAATATCTTCTATTGCCAAGCAATGTTTCCTGCCAAAAATTCCTTTCTTCTATATAGTTTATTATCTAGTGGAGAAGCAGATAATAACAAAAATAGGTAAAATAATATGTTAAATAATGATATATACTGTAAAGTTAAAAACAAACATGATGCCAGTGACACTGGAAATACCTGAGCAGGGATAGCCTGGGAAAGCCCCTCAGAGAATGGGAATTTTGAGTAGAGATGGGAAGTGAACAAGTTAGTCATACAGATATTATCAGGAGAAATATCCTGCAGCTGGGGTAAGGATCTGCAATGATAACTTCAAGAATCAGGCCAGAAATCTATGGGACTGGACAAAAAAAAAAAAAAAAATGTTAGAACATTAATGTGAAACCAGTATGTCTATAGTCCTAAACAGTACAGTAGGTATTTGGGGTCTTACTATGAATAAGATCAGAGCCACTGAAGAGTTTTGAGGAGAGGAATAAATTATTTGACTTCAATATTAGCAAGAACCCTCTGCCTGCTCTGTTAAGGAACCACTCTAGGAAGCAAGGCCAGAAGCAAGCTTACTCAAGGACATGGTGAAATTGTTTTCTGTTTCTTACACCAGAAGAAAATTGACTTTTGTGACTTGGTAATATATCCTTAAAAATTCTACACTACAAATTCTTATATATCAGACATAGCAATATGTTCATTTTAGACATTCAAAAATATTTAAAATACCATATAAAAATTACCCATGCACCTAGCACATAGTTTAAATAATAAAAAATAGCCAACATATTGTAGTTAAAATTGCCAGTAAAGATTGCCCTGCTTTATCATAATTCTTTTTTCCTCATCTCAAAGATCATCACTACAATAAATGTAATGCTAATAATTCTATGATTGCTGCATACCTCACCATTTAAAGGCATATCTAGGGAGTTTATTATTTTTCCTTTTTATTTTCTTTGACTTTAAATTTTTTTTATTGTTGTTCAAATTATGATTGTCTCCATTTTCAACCCATTTCCCACCCTCAAACTAACCGCATTTGGCTTTCTCCATGTGTCCTTCATACCTGTTCCTTCATGGCTTTCCCCTATTTTGCCCTATTACCCCTTTCCCCCCTCCTATCTGGTTACTGTAGATTGTTCTTTATTTCAATGTCTCTGGTTGTATTTTGCTTGTTTGTTTGTTTGTTGATTAGGTTCTGCTTATAGGTGAGATCATGTGGAATTTCTCTTTCACCACCTGGCTTATTTCGCTTAGTATAATGCTTTCAAGTTCTATCCATGCTGTCA
This sequence comes from Anoura caudifer, assembly GCA_004027475.1. Classification (NCBI taxonomy): domain Eukaryota; kingdom Metazoa; phylum Chordata; class Mammalia; order Chiroptera; family Phyllostomidae; genus Anoura; species Anoura caudifer. The sequence goes on along the minus strand of PVKU01002344.1, from coordinate 68,560 downwards.
AAAAGGGTAGGAGCTCTTTCTTTCTTTCTGCTAAGTAGTATATCACTATGTAACTGTATCACAGTTTTTTGATTCACTTGTGTTCTGATGGGCACTCAGGTTGCTTCCAGCACTTGGCTATAGTAAATTGTGCTGCTATGAACATTGGGGTACATAGGTTATTTTGAATTGGTGTTTCAGGATTCCTAGGGTATAAACCGAACAGTGGTATTGCTGGGTCAAAAGGTAGCTCCATTTTTAGTTTTCTGAGTGAAGTCCATACTGTTTTCCACTGTGGCTGCACCAGTCTGCATTCCCACCAACAGTGCACTAGGGTTCCCTTTTCTCCAAACCTCTCCACCACTTCTTGTTGATTTCTTTATAATGATCATTCTGACTCATATGAAATGGTATCTCATTGTGGTTTTAATTTGCATCTCTCTGATGGTAGACATATAAAAATTTTGCATCTTTTCATATGTCAAGGAGCAAATGACCTCCTTGGAGAAGTGTCTGTCCTAGTACTTTGTCCAATTTTTAATTTGGTTATTTGTCTTCCCTGCGTGGAGTCATGTGAGTTCTTTGTATATTTTTTAAATCAATCCCTTGTTTGAGGTATCCTTTGCAAATGTTTTCCTATGTGGTTGATTCTCTTTTCATTTTAATGTTGTTTTCTTTAGCTATGCAGAAGCTTTTTATTTCTATGGGATCCCATTTGTTTAGTCTTTCCTTTATGTCTCTTGCTGTAGGGGATATATGATGAAAATATTATTGCATGTAATATCTGTGATTTTCCTGTCTATGTTCTCCTGTAGGATTTTTATGGTGTCATGACATATTTAAATCTTTTATCCCTCTTTATTTTTTTTGTGTGTATGGTGTAGGTTGGTGGTTGAGTTTCATTTTTTATAGATTCAACACAATCCCTATTAAAATACCAATAACATTTCACATATATAGAGCAAACGTTTCAAAAATTTATATTGAACTATAAACGACCCTGAATAGCTGCAGCAATTTTAAGGAAGAAGAACAAAGTCGGAGGGATCACAATACCTGATATCCAACTCTATTACAAGTCCACTATAATCAAACCAGTATGGTACTGGCACAAGAACAGACACACACAACAATGGAACAGAATAGAGAGCCCAGAAATAAACCCAAGTCTCTAGGGCCAATTAATATTTACGAAGTGGGCAGAAGCGTTAAATGGAGTAAAAATAGCCTTATCAACCAATGGTGCTGGGAGATCTGGAGAACTACACACACAAAAAAATGAAACTTTACCATCAACTTATTATTTTTCCTTTTCATCAGTTAATGTTATGTCAGGAAAACAGAAACCCTCTACATATTTCAAACAGTATGGTGGAATACAATAAATTATGTACAAAAATTTAGGAAGATAAAGTAAAAATAAACAAAATTTTAACCCAGAGCCCACGAGAGCTTTAATGTTTTAATACTCTCGTTGCATTAAGCGAGAAGTTGCTGCCATAATACTGTTAGACTGACTGGTGTGCAAGGCCTGGAGCCTGTATTTCTGCCTGTGCCTTAGGTGGAGCCCAGGAAATTGCAATCTCTTGATGCTGATGTTTCTCTCATATAAATGGAGGCTAAGGACAGGTGTGATAGCGCTAAATTTTGGCTACCGCCATTCAAGGAAGAAACACCACGATGGGAAAATGGATACTAGCTGATAATAAAATTTAAGAAATGTAGTTTTCAGACTTCTGGCTCTCTGCCATAATGAGAAAAAGCACAGAAGTTTGGAATAAAGTAGGGAAAAAATTCCACAAATAGCCAGCACACTTCAATCTTTTCAATCATTAAAGATTTCTTTTTCCCTATAGGTAATTCTTCTCAATTACCTGGAATTAACATCTGCCTTTGGTTTAGATATTAAGTTTTAGTTTTTCTGAATATAGTACTAATGGTTGATGATATTGATATTGGCTCACTAATGACAACTGCCAACTTTATCATATTTTATGCTTTCTCATATGCGAAGCTTTATTTCAGGGCTGTTTTCATTACATAAATAAATATGTTCAATTGTCTCTGTGCCAGGAACTATAATGTATAAGCCTTAATGGTGGAAAAATTTCCCTGCATCTTCTTTAATAAAGTCTTAAATTTCTTGGCAAATTCCTCTTTCAAATATGATTTAAGATTTTCATGTTTTCTAATAAATTTTGTAAGAAATTATTGATATCGAGTTAAAGTAATAAGTAATTTGGGGGAAATTATATTTTTATGTTAGCAAGACTTATCTATGAATGTGATGTAATATCTTGAATAATATATTTTAATGATATTTTATGTACTTCATCATACAAAAATCTTTATCATTTTCTATATTTATTCCTGATCATTTTTGTTGTTGTTCCTAGTATATTATCTTTGATTTAATTAATTTTAAGTATTTGTGATTAACATAAGAAATACAATTGACTTTTTAAATATTTATCTTATGTTTAGCTATTTATTTATTAGTAATTTGTAGATACTTTGGGTTTAAGCAATAATAATCTATATCTTTTTCATGTCCTAATTTCACACAATGTAATTCTAAATTTTTCCAACTTAATATAAATTTATATAAGCAAGGCAAGCTTATGTGCTCTATGTTTCAACAAATGAATCTGCTCTGTGCCAGATACTGCTCTAGACACTTGAAACTTATTAGTAAACAAAGTCACCAAGGCAGTTCTCTAATTTAACTCTGCTAAGTTAAAAATATTTTACATTATTTTCTGTTTTCTTTCTCATGCTGTTTTCAAAAATAGGCATTATTTTTTCCATATAACACCTTTTTCATTGTTGTTAAAGTACAGTTGTCTCCATTTCCCCACCACCACTGAATTTTATCAAATATATGTAATATCACGTTAAGAATTGAAAAATTTGCCCTGACCAATGTGGATCAGTTGGTTGGTGGATCAATTGAGGAAATGTTCTCTGGTTGGATTCCCAGTCAGGGCATATTCCTGGTTTGTGGGATCCATCCTGGTCCATGAAAGACAGCTAATGGACGTTTTTTCTCACATTGATGTTTCTTTCCCTCCCTTTCCCTCTCTCTAAAAACAAAATAAAATCTTTAAAATAATTGAAAAAATTATCTTAACTTCCTCTGAAACTTGAAATCAATGAAGAACAATATCTTCCTCAGTGAAAATTATTGAACAAAATTCAGTATTTGGTAAAATGTGGCTAAAAACAGATTATGCATCACATACAAATGAACACATGTACATATCTAGAAAGGTCTTATTTTGGAGAATTTCCTTAAATAAGTACTAGCTACCTGAAAATTTATAATAAGATCATTCTTAAAATTTTTGAGTTGAAATGTGTATTTCCTAGTTATGGAAACCCAGGGAAAAGAATTAAATATTTGTTCTAGGTGTCTGCTTTCCACTGACACTTCATCAGGGCAAGTATAAATCCTACTAAAAGGACAGTATTCATAAATTAGGACTTCAGTATTTTCATGCAAAAAAAAAAAAAAATGAGTTGCCCTGAGTGAGGTGTAGCAACAATAAAACCCAGCTAATTCAGATAGCTGAGTAATCCATATTGCAATAATCAGATAAAATGAAAAACAACTATCTATGAAATGTTCGATGAAATATTGCTGGTATTTTCCTAGTCCCTCTTCTCTATCCTTTCTCAGTCCCCAAAGGAAAGAAAGGCAGTAAAGATTAAAAAAAGTAAAACAGAAATCTCATCAGAGATAGGAAAAAAAGTTTTAGAAATGAAAAAAATAAACATATTTTAAATTTAAAAATTCAACAGATGTAGTAAACAGCAAGTTGTATGATCATAAAGCATAAGTAGCCACATGGAAATTTCACAGAACACAGCAAAATAAATGTTAAAAAATAAACATGAAAGAGTGATCAAAAGACACTGGATATGAAATATGAGACTCCTGAGATGTATGGGTAGGACCATACATCTCTACAGCAGAGAGTTGCATTTGTTTCTGCCATGCCATCAGGAGCTATCAACTTTGGATAATGTTATTTAAATTTCAACTCCAGCATTGTCTATATTATGGCTACAACATAAATGATACAAATACAACCCTACCTGAGAAAAATTTAACCACTACAAATTTTCTGTGAAGAGATCTTTCCTCTTCTGATATCCTCAGTTGATAAAAATTTTCATTTTAATGGAAAATCCATTTTCTTCTACTGCTTCTTTCTACTAAGGCTATAGTTCCACAAGTGTTCCAGATTTTGGTGGGGATTCAGTTGTGTTTCTTGCCTCCTACACTAATATTAACATTGGAGCTTCAGGTTAGCACAAGTGGCATATACACTAAGAGCAGGTATCTCCAGTGACTGTTTAGAATGCTGGTGTCCTACTCCCTGTTATGTTTTAGGCTATCTGGTCTCCCTCGTTCTCTTGAAAGCTCAGTAAAAAATTTACAGAGACGTTCTAGAGATTTTCATAGTACAGTTCTTAGTACATCTAGTATGCAACAGTGTAGACACATATCTAAATATGTGATTTATGATTTGATGATGATCTATAAAAACAGGATATAAACATATTCTGATTATATGGACAATAACTTTTATCTAATGCTATCTCAAAAACCTCATATTGTCCATCACTGCAACACATAATGTTATGTTTACTGTTATTACCTAATAAGACATGATAATATTGACAACGTATGACTGATTTATTTACATCAAGGGAAGATTAAATTATATGTTTTGCACAGTAGGTCAAATGAAGAAAAATAGTGGATGAATTGAGACATTACATAGCATACAGTAAGGTAAACATATTGAATTCCTAGGATACTGCATTATAAAATTCAAGAGTACATTTATACCGCAAATGCGAACTTAAAATAATCACCATATTAAATTGATATCATTATGAAAAACTTACTGAGCTTGTTATTTACTGATAATTAAATAGTATTTTGATATATATTCTATATGATTTACAAATGGAAATAGCTTTTACATAATTTTGTACTCTATTGTATTCTGGTAATATTAAAAATAATTTATAAAAATGTCCTTAAGCAATTGCCCATCCACTCATCCAGTGTTCCAGTGTACCAAATTCCTCTGTGCATTAGTAGTAAAATGTTGAATAAAAACAACTTGGAATTCAGAACAACTTAATTTTTTAAAAACCTTAATTCTTTAAAATAATTATATAATAAATATGTATAATTATGTAATAAAATAATTCTTTGAAAAATAGCTCAACACTTATTTGGATGAAAAACTGAATGGTATATTGGATAAAAGCTGAATATAATAGAGTATAAGGTTGGAGGGTCCATCCTAGTAGCTGATAAGTTCCCTTGTTTTAGCTTTACTCAAATGGACAAATCTGAGAAGCTCAATAATTAATTATATTTTCAAGTTGTGTATAAGATGGCCATAATTGGACCATAATATTTAGAAACATAATAACAAAGATAAATATATTTGTGAATCAGAGAAATAATATGACACACTCATTATCCCACTTCTAACCAAGTTCTAACTGCTTGATGTTTAAAGTATATGCTCTTAATCTTGATGTTGTCTCCCAGACATAGGTCTACCAAAAAAAGGATATGCATTTCTGAAGAGGAAATAGTGTGCCTAGAGCTCAGTTCTGCCACCTACCAGAGCAAATTATTTATTTTTTCTACATTTTGGTCTTATTATTTATAAAAGAGAAAATATATCTCCTTGGTAAGGATGTTAAAGGATGGCCAACCTACAGCCCAGGGGCTACATGCAGCCCAGAGTAGCAATGAATGCAGCCCAAAACAAAATCATAAATTTACTTAAAACCTTTTTTTTTCACTTTTTGTTAGTGTTTGTGCATTTAATGTGTGGCCCAAGACAACTTTTCTTCCATTGTGGCCCAGAGATGCCAATAGTTTGGACACCCCTGCATAGTTTTAGCAATGTATAACACATGTCTGTCATATAGTTCTTCACTTTCTTTAATGAAAATGTCTCAGTCACCCTCATTTCCTATATTCCTTGTTGTTTTCTTCAAATATCCACAGTCTTCTACTTTTCTGTCTTCTTTCCACAACTCTATTCATACTGCATGAACACAATCATTCTACGAGGGGAGTCATCAAAATGCTTCAGCATGAAAGCTGAAATATATTACAATATTTATTCTCCCTCTCTGCTATTTATTATCCAAATTATTAGTATATTTACACCATATTCAATAGGATAGAATGTCAGAGAATTTGATTGGATAAGAAATCTTGCTAGGGCTGTTCAAATAAAGAAAACCTCTGTGACCTGAGTAGATCATGAAAATGAGGCATTTGTAAAGAGATCTTTTTAAGCTTAATCAAAATTTACTATAATGAAGTCAGAGGATGCTCTGTTTTATTATTTAACATTTGTTAAGATCAATTCTCTTGTTTTATAAAAAAGCATTATTTCTGATGAACTAAAGTTTTTAGAGAACATGTTGCAATTACATTAATCCTTTATTCTCATAGTGATGAATAATAAACAAATGATTAAAATATAGGTACATAGTTTAGTGATTTAAAATTTTAAAATAAAATTTATGTCTGAATATTTTTCTCTAATATTCTACTTTTATGTGTGTCAATTAGATATTTTAAAGAAATTTTTTCTTTTGTTATCTGAGCTTATATACTCTGAACCAATTAGACTTCCAGAATAATCTCAATTAAGTAAAGCTGTTTTCAGGAAGAGTTTTATAAATATTTAAGAACCAAACCTTTTCATTCTAAAGCCTGGAAAGTGACTCTATACTAATACTGTCTGACAGTGACCTAATTGGAGTAATTTGCATACTAATGAGACTGAAGGAGATAAGCAACAGCATGCTTGTAATAAATAATTAATTTGTATTTCAAAATAAGCTATGGTTATTAAACAACACCTCAAATGACACAAGGAATTAAAAAAGTTGTTCAAGTTACTTCTTAACAGTAAACTCCCATTCCAACTTTTCAGTGTTGCTTAAACTTCAAACCAATAAACATATCCCATGAATTGATTTATATTGACAAATTGACTCCTCATTAAGTGCTTAATTCTTAAATTCATCTTCAACATAATATCACTTTGCCAAGAAATTCAGAATGATTTATGTATCATTAATTAAAATATTTTCTTTTTATGTAGCAATGTACATCTGAATAGTACAATGCACTTTTCAATAATCTTACATCATTTCACAGGATCATGATTCCCATGTTTTAGTTGTTGAAATGGGAGCACTTAGAGGTAATAAGGTTTGGGAACAAAAAGTGAGTTAAAATGAGCTAGGCTGCTAGGGCAACTGTCTACAATCTGCATTTTGCCCCCTAACATGAAATAAAGACAGAACCGTAAACAAACTAACCAAGACAACTAATAAACTTGTTCAACATGTTCAATATACTGTCTTATTGATCATTGAAAGTGTAAAAATGTCCAGAATGATTCACCAATCACTGCAACTGGAAATGGATAAGTGAGTTGGGGTGGTTTTATAGAATGCTTTCCTTCTCTCACCCATTAACATTAATCTCTCTTTTATATAAGTTTCAAGCTGTAACTATGGTTTATTTTCATAAACATAAGTCACTCTACAGTGTAGCTGTTCTGTTATCAATTATTCTATGCCTGGCAGGCTTGAAAAAAGCACTGATGACATAATTGTGGGTGAATTATGAAAATAATTCAGACCTTTGTCCAAGAAAAAGTTCAAATTTTCACATGAAAAAAATTCTTCATTGACCCACGAGGGCATATCCAATACAGACACTCAGTCATGTTGTTTATGTAGACTCTGACAAGAAGATTAAGAATAACCATTGTTGGAATTTCAGGTAAGTAGAGAAGAACTAACAGGTCAGCAAAATGAGGGAGAGGCAGAAGAAAGTGTTCCACATGTTATAAATACTTGATTTGTTGTCAGTCACATAATCCTGAAAATTCAGAATAACCTTAAAGGCTCCAAACCCCCTTTCTCTTTTATAATATATATATATATATATATATATATATATATATATATATTTCACTGGAGTTGGAGATTGGCAGTTGTTTATATGTCATTCTAAAAACCAGTGGAAACAGAGACCCTAAAGCTAGAAGAAACCATAGGAGACTTTGTGATGCTATATTCTTGTTTTAACCTAAAAAAATAGATATTTTATCTTATTTTTCATTTTTATGTGGGGTAACCCCTAAAAAAATATTAAGTGGCAATCTTAGGGCTACAGACAATAAGCAGTGTATTGCAAAGTAATCTAAACTTAAACATAATAGGATGTTAAATTTGATACCTGGGTTTTCTTTCTTGTAGATTCACTTAATGAATGGCAGAATGAGTCACTTCTGTGAATTATATTTTTTTAGGTTCAGTATATGGGTCATAGTCTGTTTACTTCTCCATATCTTGTGAAGAAGCTCCTCTGGAGTCCATATTTTTCCTGACCACGGTTTTGAAGTTCAAAAATAGCACTCTGTCTCAGCTGGTCCATTCTAATCTTTTATTGCAAAATTTTGTTTGAATTCTTGCATTAGCAGATCATAAAAACTTTGCTCATAAGACTGAATTTAAAACAAATAAACTGAAACAAAATCATTTTACCAATTTGGCAAAAGGTTGTTTACTAATATTTCAACACCTGCAAATATAATCATCATGCTAAAATACCCCATGTATTTCCAAACCCGAAAATAATCTGAGTTTCTGGCGCAGAGAGAGTTGAACCTGTACTATGAAGTGATCAATCACTTTCCCAAATTGACATCAATATTCCCAATGTTCCTATGTTCAGGTTTTGGAATCCCAAATTATATCATACCTGGTGTAGAATTTATACACCCTGTTTTATTGACACATTGACAAATACACACATGCACATACACTTAGCTAGCTTTGGTAAGCATTTACTACTTCAAAGGATAGAACTGTCAAGTCGTAAGTGAAAAATAGTGCTGTGTGGTCTATCATCTGAGGAAATATTGTCTTAGCCATTAAGTCTCTTTTGGATGCTGAAGATTGTGAGTTTCTTATTTTGGACACTGCAAAGTCCTGCTCTAAAAGTCACCTTGGTTCATGTGATAGCAACGCACCACTGACATTCTCTTTTAAAAAAGCCATACTTTCTGCACACCTCAGATAAAAATAGCAGAGGCCTCCAGCACTGTTCTACATTTTATGGTCTCATGGACAAGCACAAGAAATTTCATTTAAAAACAACAGAGCCCATTGAGTGTTTATTTAATTGTATAGAATGTCAGTGTTTTCCTGAGTTACCCCCTTCAGTTCAAATTAGATCTGCATAATGGACTTATAAATGCATTTTGCTATGGCATTCATGAAGCTGAGCAGCAATAGTCCATACTGAAGCAATTACTGATGGACTAGCATGTCCCTGCCCCTTGGAAACTTTTTGTAACCTGAGGTTTTAAACCCAAATGACTCTATAAAAAAAGAAAGAAAAAAATGAAACAAGATACAATGATGGAAGTTCTTTGTTTTTCCTGACACAAAAATAAAAAAAGCAGGATAGATTGTACAGTGATAGCTTCAAATATCTATCCAGATTAAACCATTCATGTCAAGTGCCACCTTTGTTTTCCAGGCTCCTCTTGAAGACAATAGCAAAATAACATAAGCATGCTCTGCTTCCTACCACTGTCATACTTTTTAATATGTTGGTTATTTCCTTGATCCATTTTATTGTGGTTATAGTTCCTTTCTTATTTGTCAAACTTTCTCAACTCTAAGTTGTCAAAAGAGAGTTCTTGTTTTCTTGTTGTTTTTATTCACCACTTTACTGACAGAAACTAGCCCATTAGGGCCTCAGTGAGTCTTTCAAACTTGCCTGCAGCTCACTCACATTTGTAAAAAGAGAGAGAGAAAGAGAGGAAGGAAGGAAGGAAGGAAGGAAGGAAGGAAGGAAGGAAGGAAGGAAGGAAGGAAGGAAGGAAGGAAGGAAGGGAGAGAAAGAAAGAAAGAGAGAAAGAGAGAAAGAAAAGAGAAAAAGAGATGTGATAAGAAAAGCAAGAGGCTAAGTGATCTGTTGGGTTTTTTTTTTTTTTTCTCTTCCAAAGCAGTCCTTGCAAATCAGTTAATAAAGTGTTATCAAGTCCAGCATTTGACTGGACAAAATACAGTTTGTGTATTTCATTTACAATGTTAATAATAGTTACGTTGGAAAAGCTTTTTTCCTCAAATCACCCAAGTTTAGAGAAAGTTTCCAACACCCCAGAGATAATAACCATCACAAATATACCTTCTAAGGTTGCTCAGTCATTTGATCTCCCTAGTCCTGTGAGCATCCAATCTGAGCTAACAGATCTAGGGAAGCCATACTGAGGGCATACCCAGATCAGAATGCTTCTTAAGACAAATAGTAAGGAAAAAAGAAAAACAGAAAAAAACACTGAGGAGTATCTGCAGGGCAGAAATGCAGACAAAACTGTCTCCTGGAATTATTTCCTTCACATCGGGCTTCATGAGTTTCAGTTAAGTAAGTAAATTTAGATTATCCACTTAGGTAAATAAACTTGTCCCTAAGAGAAACATCTATAGAGCATATACCCTGCAATGGATTATTAACTATTGGTGGATTCCATCAAATTTATAGCCAATTCTGATCATCAAAACCTCAATGATGATTAGTTCTGATGCTGTGAATATGGAAGAAAAAAAAACACCATAAAAGGGAAAAGACATATTCAAACACATAGCCTAATGTGGGACCTTTGGTGTCAGGATATATCACATCAGAATAGTCAGGAAATGAATGAAAAGGGTGGATGATTTTTCTTGCAGCTAATTGACATGGGGCTAACCTTGCTAGATAGTTGGAAGTTGTTTGCACCTGCCTCTTAAACATGGATACATTCCAATAAACTTTATTTTTGTGTTGTTTCCTTTAACGAGAAAGGTTTATGTTTCATTTTATCTGAATGAATACAGATAAAAGAAATTGAGTACATTGATGCAGGCCACATTGTGGTTGAGGCATGAGAAATTCACACAGACTACTGACTCCTGTGGAGAAAAATGGACAGCATGGCTTCTCTCTCAAGAGGAGAAAAGCCCAGGCCCTCACCGTGACAGGCCTTTATTTTCTTTTTTCCAGTCACATTACATGGTGGTCCTCATTTACTATACACAGATTCACTTTAAGTGGTTACCTTTTACAGTAAACAAAGGAGCCCATGCTGCTAATCACATCACAGAAGAAAGATATTTGCAAATGGAAAGGGAAAAGTGGTTGAACCGGTTACACTCATCCTCGGAAGGTTTAGAATGGATTTTAGGAAGTTACTTTGCAGTAAATGTTTGCTGCCTCAATTCAGGGTGAGGGAGTTTTAGCAAAAGGAAGTCTCATAGCAGTCTAGGTACAATGCAGGCCTGATTCCCCACAGGAGAACCTATCCGTGGGCTCGGGTCCTGTGCATCAGACCTTGCTTTCCACCGGGAGCTGGGCCCACACCATGCATAATGGTCTCCTACAGTACATGTAGACATAAAGGGAAAAAACAAATGTGAAAAGATGATTGTGAGATGATTGTGAAAAGAAACCTATTAACTCTAGTTCTTCTAATTATATAGTATATTAGAAGTTTCTTAATTTCTCTAAGCTTCTGTTTTTTTCTTATGAGAAAAAAATGGATGTTATATTGAGTAGTGACCTTGTGAGACTTTTGTGATAAAAAACAGAATGTAGGTAAGTTGCTTTGCATAATGTCAAATCAACAAATGCTCTAAACATGTTAATTTTTCTTAACAGAGGCCTCAGATGTAGGTCCAGTGACTACTTTGTGTAGGTCAGTTGGTTTCACACTCATTTGTCTCCATAAGATCCATTCTCTACCAGGCTCTCATTTAGCTATCTTTGGGAATCATTCTCTCTCTCTCACACACACAGTTAATACACAATGAGGTCAATGGTAATCATAATCATACACATTCATATAGTCAATACACAATGAAAACAATAATTTGATTAATAATTTCCATCATTTATGTTCACTTTTGTGAAAAAAACATGAAGTAGAAGAAACCTCTTACAGTGATTGTTTCTACATTTTAAACATTTTTTCAAATGTAATCTTAATGGATACTACTTGGAGAAGAAGTTACTTTGCACACAGTTAATGATATTGGCTTTTTTAATTATATTTTATTGATTATGCTATTACAGTTGTCCCATTTCTACCCCATCATTCTCCTCCACTCTTCATACCCCCTCCCACCCACATTACTCCCCTTTAGTTCATGTCCATGTGTCATAAGTTCTTTAGCTTAAACTTTTCCCACACTATTCTTGCCCTCCTCCTGTCTATTTTCTAGCCACCATTGATGCTACTTATTCTCTGTACCTTTTCTCCCTCTCTCCTCCTCCCACTCCCCTGTTGCAGGCCCTCCATGTGATCTCCATTTCTGTGTTCCTGCTTCTGGTCTAGTTGTTTGCTTAGTTTGCTTTTGTTATAAGTGTGGTTGTTAATATCTGTAAGTTTGCTGTCTTTTAACTGTCCTATTTTTTATCTTCTTTTTCTTAGATAAGTCCCTCTAACATTTCATATAATAAGGGCTTGGTGATGATGAACTCCTTTATGTTGACCTTATCTGAGAAGTGCTTTATCTTCCCTTCCATTCTAAATGACAGTTTTGCTGGATAGAGCAATCTTGGATGTAGGTCCTTGACTTTCATGACTTGATATAAAAAAGCAATGTTGTTTTCTCTCTGTATTTTTTATTGTTATAGTGCTTGAAATTTATGAGTGTTCCTCCCATTTGCTTATCATCCAGCTTTCCTAAAATTTCATCCCACACTGTTGAGTGTTAAGGGAAGTTTTTTACTTTCCACATTTGGGAAAGGATTAAAACTAAGCCCACGATTAAATTGATCAATGAAATTTGTATCTGATATTTTATTTAAAACTAAAAAAGAAGAAAGAGGCAATATGGAGGAAAATATCAGACAAATATGTATTCATTTATGTATAGTATTTTTATTGATTGTCACAAACAGATAATATACATAAAACATAATAGGATTATATTAATATTATTACACTAATAATAAAATGTTATGTTTACTCAAGTAGTCCCATGATTTTTCATTCTCTTGTTGTTCATACCCTACATTACCCTCCCCTTCAGTATGTAAGGACCTTGTTACTTTTTTTCAGCTAGTAGAATATGGCAAATGTGAAAACTTAAGTAATTAACTAAGATGAGGTTAATATTTCCATTGCATTTTTGCAATTAGCTATGTCCAGTTTTGTGAGAAGACTTTGAGTTTCACTGGGTTTGGGCACATGAGTTAGGTCAGGACTCTCTGCAGGAGGACCTACTCTTTTTCAGCCAGGAGTGTTGAGAAAGCAATAGTGAAGAACCTGGCCCCTAGTGTGGAAGAGACACATGCAATTTTAGAATGGGTGTGGTGGAATGAAAGGGTTTAGTGTTCTATACAATGGAAGGCAGGGAGCTAGTTCATTGAATGCTGGTCAAGGAAATAAAATAAAGGACTGTTTTCAGCTCAGACTTTTGTCACTGAAAATGGCTTCTATTCCTCGGAATCCATCACTCTAGATCTGATCTGGCAAAGTGACTGCTTCAGACAACTCACGTCTTTCATTGCATATTAAGCAATTCCTATTGATGAAACAAACATCTCAGACCATGATGTTATTGAATAGATAATGTAAACAGCAAACATAATTTAAGAATTAGTTGTGACCTTTGGAATGACTCAAGGATAACAGGAATCTAGCTGGTATTCAGAATACCACTATTCCCAAACTTCTAAATTATTGTTATTACTAAAAATGTGTTTGGTATTACACTATTTTTGAAGTTCCTAATACTGTAAATCAAATATCAGCAAGCATAATAAAGACATCACATTTTTTATTCAGAAACTGAGTTTAAATACCCTAAAAAACACTAAATACAGAAAACAAGATTGTTTTTGATGTTCTAAAATAATCTAATTGGCTTGTTTCAATAACCCACTTTAGAGGTTTGTAGAACTCAAAGAGAAAAAAATGAATGTTTTTGTTAGTTTGTTTTTGATATTTTTGAATGACTGGGTATCTGTGAATAATTAATAATAACAGTAATAGTAATACAAAAGATCTTAAATCATGAGATGCTATATAATAATAAATACAAATATTGCTGAGGATTGTGTGTGATCATTGCTAGATTTTTTACTTATGATAATAGCATTTACTATTTTTCTAATGATTAAAATAATAATTAATCATATGTGATTCAACAAGTATCTACCAATCAATTAAGAAGATACTCATTGAATACAGGTTTTTATTCAAAACAATCTGGAATACATCTTTAAAAGTAATATATGATATAATTCTAGCAGTGGAATTGCTGAGTCAAAAGGCAGATTCATTTTTAGTTTTCTTAGAAAATTCCATACTGCTTTCCAAAGACACTGAAATTGAGAACAGGCTGACAGTCACTGGAGGGGAGAGGGGAGGGAATTCCAGGGGAAAAGGGGAAGGGTTTACAGGAACAAGTATAAAAGACACATAGATAAAAACTAGGGGGGCTGGAAATGGGAGGGAGGAGGAGAGGGCTGGGTTGGTAGGCTAGGATAGGAGTAGAAGACAGAAAACTGCACAAGAACAACAATTAAAATAAAATAAAGAAGGAATACATGAAACATAAATTATACTTAAAAATAAATTTTAATTTTATTTTTGGAAAATAATAATACAAGTAACACTTAGAAAATATAACCAAATTATGTCAGTTGAGAAACAAAACCTGGCTTTTTGAGATGGTAGGAAAACCGAAAACAGAGTTGAAAATAGGTAAAAATCACCATAGACATTTGCAGAAACAAAAGGTCAGATAAAAGTCAAGTGTTTAGATAAATATAGGGAGTTCAGCCCAGAACAATAAAGGTATATTTTGGAAGGATGTTGGGAAATCTTGGAAAATAAAATGATAGTAGATTCTGGACAATGTTATAATGTAGGTAAGAAAATCTTTCAGCTGATGAGTAAAAAATAATAAAGTTTTAGTTTATTTCAACTGAAACAGGGCACTAACAAAACCACTAATTATACATGAAGGAGTGCCATCAGCTTAGTTTTATGTCACTGAGCATGGCCTCTGTTCCTCAGAATCCTACCCTCCAGATCTATTCTGGCAAAGTGACCCTCTGCTTCAGACAGGGGCATGCTGAGCAGCTTGTATTGATGAAACAAATGTAAACTAATTATATGTCGCAAGCCATATTATTGAAGGCCTTAGTTCACTAATTTTCAAAACCACATCAACAAAATGGACCAACACTAAAACAAATTTTATATGAAGAACCAAATGAAACTCTAATTATAGTTGACTAGAGTGCCCTCACCCTCCTCAGCAACTCCTTCTGATAAGGATCCCAGAACCAATGTGCTAGCCACTGCAACCATCCAGAATAATGGGCTATTTGAAAAGTGTGACAAAAACTGGTAAATTATTTGTGGAATCTGCACACCTACTATAAAGCCCTAATGGAGTTACCTTTATATATTTATTATGATTTCAACTTACATACATAGTGTATTGTGAACATTATCACAATTTGACAATGTAATTTTGAGGTGCTTTGAAACATAATTAAAATAAATTTTCAGTTTTGGTTAATTATTACCAAGTAATGAATGTCATATATATAATTACTTCATAACTGAGAGGTTATGAATGCCCACATGTCACCCCATCAGTGATCTCAGGATCATGCCCAATCCCATTCCAGAGGAACACAACTTCTCATAAAGCTGAAGGAAAGGATAAAGTGGAGAGTCAGGGGTTCTGTATTGTTAAATTTTGGCGCACAAATTTGGCCCTGCTCTATCAAACAGTTGACCACAAAAGTCAGCAATCTGAGGCTCACTCTTGTTTGTTAATTTTTTTTCTTGCAGTTTTAAGTAGTTGAAATACCTAGAGAATATTTTTGTCATTTTAAAATCATATAAGTTCAAATCCCATTGTCTATAAATTTTATTGTATATAGCCATACATATTTGTTTGCATTTTGTCTATGGCTGCTTTATCACTGTGAGACTGTTGACCAATTTGAAGGAGACCTTATGGATCTCAAAGTCAAAAATATTTACTATTTGACACTTTGTAGAATATGTTTGTGCACTCATGAGAAATATCAAATTAGTGTCATCAAAATCCCTTGCTTCAGGAATATCTTCATACCCTATTTTTTAAGGCATCTTTCTTTATGAAATCTTCATTTCTTATAATGACTTAAAAGAAAAATCATTGTATCACGGTCATACGTATTTTCTACATAGAGTTCTACTCTGACTTCAACTTTAGCTCTGAACTTTACAGTTATTTACAAAATTAAAAAAAATATTATGTATCACCTGTATGTTCCATGTTTTATAGTAAAACACATGCTTTGTATTAACTATGGATTTACATTTTCTTAAAAAGCAGCTAAGAAACATATTGTCTTATATCTAGATATAACAGTTAATTATTACTTTAATTTGCTTGAATAAATAAAGAATATTAAAAACATATTGCTCAGTTTTTGAATATTAAAAATTGAATGGGTCAATGTTAATATTTACAAAAGAAACGCTATTTGATAACTAATATGAAGCAGATACAGGTATTATAAACTTAATTATATAAATATAGGCCAAACTTAATGCCAATTAAGTCTAGTAAGATAAAGATTTACAAATTATATGCACCCACTCTCAAAAAAAGAAAGTCACTAAATTAAATTTGTCACATAATGATTTTCCTTGTTTATATACTATCCTTATCCTCTGCCCCTACAAAACTTAGCCCAATCAAAATAAGATAATTACCTAATTATTACACTGGTGATTATATGAACATATTATATTTACTTAAAAACAGAAATTTTATTGAATTTTGTGAAACCCTATGAATCAACATAACTCTTTTTTACCTTGAATAAGGCCATGTCTTATTATACATAAATGGATAAAATATTAAACTACATTTACAAACACAATCACCTTATAATAAACACATAAATGTAAAGGGTAAAATAATATGGCAAACTATTGTATGCATGCATTAATACTGCCTTTTAATAGAAATGTTCTATAGAAACATTTATGATATTTGTAGAAACAATTAGAATAAAGTTAATTTGAAATACTACATATGCATACTAAAATATTAATTTTAAAAGATAATTCCTGATGATTTTCCCTTATTTTAACTATCTTGTGTTGAAATACAATAACATAAACAAAGGTTATCTCATCTGATAATGGAAAGAGCATTTTATAATTGTGAATATAAATTTTTATTTGTATATAATAACCTCATAATGCAAAGAAAAGGTGGATGGGTGGAATATTTCTATCCAATAAATATTTAGTCCTTATAGGTTGGAAATAAATGAAATTGACTTGGAGTCTCTTTTCCTCCTGCTATTTTTTTAATAAAGATTGTTCATTTCAACCTGACATGATTTATCTTTTCTCAGAAGCTAATGCCTAAGCAATATATAGTTTATTCTCTCATATGATTAACTACATTGTTTTCCGTCCTATGTAATTTGTACTAATGAGTATTCAGTAAAAGCTAATTTACTTTCTTGAATAAAGGAATGGGCATCTAAAGCAGTCCATTAAATCAATGACTTTAAAAATAGAATTTAAGCTGATAACATAATAATGCCTCCTTACATAAGGATAATGACAAAGAAAATATAATTTCCTGGGCATTGACTTTGTTTTACAAGAAAATTTAGAAGAAGGAAATTTTTTCTTTAAATTACTGAGAAAAGAGCTATATCTTTTCTGGCTAGATATTGTAAAATATCTGTTTCTTTTTTTTTTTTAATTCTAGTAATATAAAATTTTTGGAGGAAATTGTCTTTTAATTAAAGAAAGTTTTAACATATTTTAACTTGTTTGGATTTTAAGAAGCAATATTCTATTTAGCCATCTTGTTACCATCTCATTGGTGGACTACTTCATTGGGTTTTTTACTGGGAATGAAATAATATTATACAGGATATTTCTCAGAAGAATTATTTCCAAATCACATTTATGGGAAAGGGTACAGTAAACATATAGACAAGAGTGACGTTTGTAATACTTTAAACACTCATTCTGCCATGAAGTTTTCTCTGTAAATCCATGCATATAATCGTTTAAAAGTTTTGCCTTAGTCTAGACATGGGATTTCTTTGCCACCAAAGAAATGTAGCCCGTCGTAACTCCATTGCTATAAAAGTCTCTCTAGGAACAGCTAAGTGTGTGGTTATGTGCTTTCTATACCAAGAGATGAAAGATTTCTATAATATACTATACTTGGGAAGTTTAAATGTCAAACGCTGTGCATGTATTTCAGGCAGTAAAAATTTGAATGCATGATTCTGTCATATATTTAATTCATTGTAACTACTAGCAAAAATGCCATAACAAATCAGAAACACTGTTTATTTTTAATTATTATATAATCAAATTGAGAAGGCTGGACTTTAATCTGGCAACAGTCATAATGGAAATGAGAAGTGAACAGAGGGCAAGGATGATATATTGAAGAACAGCTTTAATAAACGGAGCCTGACAAACAAGTGGGTCATTAAACTATTATGGTTCCAAATAATCTATAGCTGTATATATGAATGAATAACATAATCAGTTGTAATTACTTTCACTTCTGATTTTATTTTTTTAGGTTCTTTCCCTTTTTTTCTTGATGAATCTGATTAAATGCTAGTTGATTTTGTTGTCTTTTCAAAGAAACAACTCCTGGGTTTATTGATCCTTTAAATTGTTCTTTCAGTCTCTATGTCATTTAATTCTGTTCTGATCTTGGTTATTTCCTTCCTTCTCCTTACTCTGGGCTTTGTCTGTTACTCTTCCTGTTCTTTCAGATATAAGGTTAGTGTGTTTATTTGAAATGTTTTTATCTTTTTAGGTAGGCCTGTATTGCTATAAAGTTCCCTCTCAGGACTGCCTTCTCTGTGTCTTATAGGTTTTCAGTTATTGTGTATTCATTCTGACTGTTTCCAGAACTTGTTGAATTACACATTTTCATTACTTAATAGCATGCTATTCAGAATCCATGAATTTAAATGTTTTAGAATTTTTTCTTTGAGATTGGTTTCTAGTTTCAAGCCATTGTAAACTGAGGAAATGCTTGATATGATTTCAATTTTCTTGAATTTGTTGAGGCTTGTTTTATGTCCTACTAGGTGGTCTATCTTTGAAAATGTTCCATGTGCATTTGAAAAGAATGTGTATTTTGCTTCTTTGGGGTGAAAGTTTCTGTATATATCAATTAACTACTTTTGATCTAGAGTGTCATTCAGTGCCACAATATCCTTGCTGATTCTTTGTTTGAAAGATTTATCCATTGTTGACAGTTTGGTGTTAAAATGCCCTAGTATAAGTGCGGTGCTATCTATATCATTCTTGAAGTGCTACAAAATTTTTCTTATATATCTGGGTGCTCCTGTATTGGGTCATATATGTTTACAATGGCTTTATCTTCTTGATTAATTATTTCTTTAATTATTATGAAGTACCCTTCTCTGTCTCTTTTTATGGCTTTGTTTGTAAGAAATTACTATGAATAACTATATGCCAAGAAATTTGACAACCTGGGAGAAATGGACAAATTTCTAGAAACATATAATCTTTTGAAACTGAATCAATAAGAAGCTAAAAGCTTCAATAGGCATATAACAACAAATGAAATTGATGTGGTAATCAAAAAACTCCCAGCACACAAAAACCCTTGACCAGACAGCTTCATAGGTAAATTTTACTGAACATTTAGGGAATATTTAACTCCTATCTTTCTCAAACAGTTGCAAAAAATTCAAGAAGAGGGAATACTCACAAATTCTTTTTATGAGGCCATTGTTATGCTAACTCTACGTCCAGGTATAGACACAACAAGGAAAGAAAACTATAGGCCAATATCAATGATGAACATAGATGCTAAATCCTCAACAAAATATTGGCAATCTGGACACAGCAATACATTAAAAAGATCATACACCATGATCAAGTGGGACTCATCCCAGGGATTCATGGATAGTACAATATTCCCAATTCAATAAATGTAGTACAATGCATAAACAAAAAGAAAGACAAAAATCACATGATCGTATCAATAGATGCTGAAAAAGCATTAAAGTGTAATACCCACTAATGACAAAAAGCAAAGTGGGAGTAGAGAGGGAGCTTACCTCAACATAATAAAGGCTATATAAGAGAAGCCTACAGCCAACAACATACTCAACAGGCAAAAACTAAAAGCTTTCCCACTTTGAGATCAGGAACAAGATAAGGGTGTCTGCTTTCACCACTTTTATTTATATTGGCAGTTCTAGCCACACTGATCAGACAAGAAAAAGAAGCAAAAGGCATCCAAACTGGGAAGGAGGAAGTAATACTGTCATTGTTTGCAAATGACATGAGATTGTACACAGAAAACATTATAGTCTCCACCAAAAAACTACTAGACCTAAGTGAATTTGGCAAAACAGCAGGCTACAGTCAATATTCAGAAATCAAAGACATTTTTTAACCAACAATGAAATATCAGAAACAGAACGTAGGGGGAAATTCCAATTTACTATTGCAATAGGAAAAATAAAGTACCTAGGAAGAAACAAACATGGCAGTTAAAAAAAAAAAAAAAAAAAAACTGTACTCAGAAAACCACAGAACACTGAAGAAAGAAATTAAGAGAGATACAAATAAGTGGAAGCATATATAATGTTCATGGATTGGAAGCATTAGCATCATCGAAACGTCGTTAATACCCAAAGCAATTTATAGATTCAACACAATCTCTATTTAAATACCAATCACATATTTCACAGATATAGAAGAAACATTTCAAAAATGCATATGGAACCAAAAATGCCCCCAAATGGCTGCAGCCATTTTGAGAAAGAAGAACAAAGTAGGAGGGACCAAAGTACCTGACACCAAACTATATTACAAGGCCACATTAATCTAAACAGTGTGGTACTTGCATAAAAACAGACACATAGGTCAATACAAACAAATAGAGAGCCCAAAAATAAATGCAGGTCTTCATGGTTAATTAATATTTGACAAAGAAGGCAAGAACACACAATGGAGTAAAGGCATTTGCTTCAATAAATAGTATTGGGAGATGTGGGCAGCTACATGCAAAAAAAATGAAACTTGAAAACCAATTTACACCATATACCAAAATAAACTCAAGAAGGAGAAAAGACAAATGTAAGTCATGACACCATAAAAGCCTTAGAGAACATAGGCAGGAAAATGTCATATATTCCATGCAGCAATATTTTTGCTAATATATACCCTAGAGAAGGAGACACAAAGGAAAGATTAAACAAATAGGATTACATTAAATTAAAAAGTTACTGCACATCTAAAGGAAATATCAGTGAAATGAAATGAGAACCAAATATATGGGAAAATATATTTACCAATGATACCTTGGACAAGGATTTGATCTCCAAAATATATAAAGAACTCAGCACTCAATATCAGGAAGACAAATAATCCAAATAAAAATGGGTAAAGGACCTTTACAGATACCTCTCCAAGGAGGGCATACAAAGGGCCCATAGACATATGGAAGAATGCTCAACATCATTAGCTATCAGAGAGATGCAAATCAATACCACAATAAGATACCACATCACACAGGTCAGGATGGTCATCGTTAACAAATCAATAACCAGTGCTGGTGAGTGTGTGGAGAAAAGGAAACCCTAGTGCCTGTTGGTGGGAATGCAGACTGGTGCAGCCACTGTGGAAAACAATATGGAAGTTCCTAAAAAATCTAAAAATGGAGCTGCCTTTTGATCCAGTGTTTCCACTGCTGGGATTATACCCTAAGAATCTTGAAATACCAATTCAAAAGAGCCTATTCACCCCAATATTCATAGCAGTGTTATTTACATTAGCCAAGTGCTGGAAACAGCCTAAGGGCTGCTCAGTAAATGAGTGAGTCAAAAAACTGTGGTACTTATATGCAATGGAATACTATGCAGCAGAAAGAAAGAAGGAACTCCTACCCTCTGCGACAGCGTGGACAAAACTGGAGAGTATTATGCTAAGTAAAATAAGCCAGGCAGTGAAAAACAACCACCATGTGATCTCACCAATAAGTGGAATCTAATCAACAAAACAAACAAATGAGCAAAATAGAACCAGAGACATGGAAATAAGGAACAAACTGACAGTGACCAGAGGGTTGGAAGGAGAGAGATAATAGGGGAAAGAAGAGGAGTCTAGTCAAGGAAGATGTGTAAAGAACCCATGGACATGGACAAAAGGGTGGGGATAGACTGTGGGAGTGGCATGTGGATGTGGTGGGGGAGAGCAAATGGAGAAAATTGGGATAACTAATTGAACAAAAATAAAAAGAAAGAACATAATCAACATACATACCTCATTTAACATGCTTTTTTAAAAAATTATTTTATTTATTTATCTTTAGAGGGGAAGAGAAGGAGAGAGGGAGAGAAATATCAATGTATGGTTGCCTTTTGTACATCCCTTGCAAGAACTGGCCCGCAACCCAGACATGTGCCCCAACTGGTAATCGAACCGCGATCTCTTGGTTCATAGGCTGCACTCATTCCACTGAGCTACACCAGTCAGGGCTAACATGCTTTTTTAACAATGATTTTCAAACAGTCTTACCTTGAAACTCTTGCATTTTACCACTAGAGTCTTGAAAAGGGGATAAAACAATTTCAAAGATGACAACTTACAATGTCTACACGGAATTTCTATATGATCAAAACATTGGTGGCTGAGTGAGTCAAAATCTCATTTATTTACATCATTAAAATATGTACCTCAAGACTAACAGTCTCAGTTGAGTAATGTATTGCATTTTCCACTGTTTTTAGAAGAAATAATTAATGACAGTAAAAAGGCTTAGGTTTATCAAAGAAAAACAAATACAATGTACTTGAGTACTTTATTTGGAAGAAGCCTGATGTGAGTTGACAGTTTTTGGCTTAGACAAGTGTCACAATTTTAATTCATTGACCAAATTTTCTAAAGTCAAACAGAGCAATCATTCTATAGGCATCCAACTTGAATATCCAACATCAACAGAAAACAATTACTTCGAACTAAAGAACCAGATTATTCAGAATAAAATAATTACATTTCCTTTCAATAATGGCATCATTTTACATAATTTGACCCATATGAAGCTAGATCATCAATCGCTTAATGGGGTCCTGGCTGGTGTGGCTCTGTGGATTGAGTGCGGGCCTGTAAACAGAAGAGTAGACAGTCAATTCCCAGTCAGGGCACATGCCTGGGTTCTGGGCCAGGTGATGTGCATCTGCCATTGTGGATGAGACATGAGACAAACTCACACAGACTACCGAGTCCTCTGGAGGAAAAGGGATGGCATGGTTACTCTCTGAAGGAGAGAGTGCCCCGTGCCCTTGCTCTGACAAACTTTTATTGGGTTTAATTTGTACTAGAACATAGGTAAAGTTCATTAATCATTGTCAGGCAGTAAGGATCAAACAATAGATAGCATACAAAGAACTATGAGGGCCTATTCTGAGTCAGGATCTGTTAGCTAAAGGGCTACAAAACTTTGGGGAACAAAACTCATTTCCTGCTTGGACCCTTATTATTTAATTGAGAGCATTCTTAGCAAAGCAGATTTCACAGGATTTTATGTATTCTTTCTCAGGCCTGATCACCCGGGGAACCTGCCCTTTCCAGCACAGGGCTGCACCCACCACCAGCATTGTTTCAGGCTTAAGGCATTGTCTCAGGCTTAAGTCAGGCAGGGTAACCAAGGCAGCCAAGAGACTAGGGAACTTCTTGCAGACAGAATGAGGACTCAGGCTATGTCAGGATAGCCCAGGGGCAAAGGTCCATCATCCCCTTTTGCTGTGCACCCCCCCCCAAATCCTTCCTTGGGGCCTCCACATGATTATGCCTGGCTTAGATCATTCCTCCCTTGGGTAATCTTACCTGTCATTGGCTAACCAATCAAACATTGGGGGCCAGTTATAGATGAAGCAGAAGTGGTGCTCCTGCCAGGGTGATAAACTTTGTCTCCTTAGTGAGTCACAGTCTCAAGGTCACTCACTCAGCCTTAGCCATGAGGGTGTTACAGCTCCTGAAACCAGGCAGGGCTGCTCCCAAAAGCCAGGTCCCTTGTATGGGGGCATGACAGAGACAACCACACGTTGATTTTTCTCTCCCTCTCTTTCTCCTTCCCATCCCCTCTCTCTAAAAAATAAATCAATAAAATTATTTTTAAAATGGGATGTGAGGCAGTGGGGCATGGAGCATGGTGGGGTGAAAATGGAGACAACTGTTCTTGAACAGCAATACAAATATAGCTTATTGGGGTAAGATATAATTCCAAATTCTCAGCCCAGAAATTTTAAGAAAATAAAGCATTTAAAATAAAAAATATGTATTGATAATTAACAAATAAAAACCAAATATGTTATTTTGGGTTTTAACTGTAATGTAAATAACATTTGAATATTTGTTTATTTTGAACAAATGAATGTCACTTCCTCATAAAGAATAGAAATTAAAATCAGTTATTTTCTGTCTCTAGTAAGGGTGACACCAATTGTCCTTAAATTGTTCTGTTTAACACCAAGTAAGAATCAAAAGTAAATAGATTGGAAATGGCAAGGAAACACTAAATTCGGGATAGAATGGTGTTTTAAGTAAAATCTATTATTTGATTGAATTGCCATAATTTCTTTGCAATTAAGATTCATCTACTAAAAACACAAATTTGAGAAAAATGCATTCCTAATATAAATTTTAGAAAATATCTTTTATGATTAAAAATATTCATTTATAAATCAGTTTAGCTACAAATGCACTTTTTTTAAAATTAGTGATTTCTGAGATTTTGCTTTCTAGGCTATATCGTCATTTATACTAGGGAAGTTGTGTTGGTTTCAAATGAGTTCAGAATATTAGAAACTGCCATCTCATCAACACAGCTTATGTTCATTCACAAAGTTTTAAATAGGTGGATAATTTTCTTGGTGTGGATCAAGACATGAGATCGATCCACAGAACTGAGATCATTTAAGCTGAAAAATAATATAGCTGAACCACCTAATATATAGAAACAAATGTTTTGCTTGGTTGTTTTAATCAAACAGTTTTGTTATTTAATTTGCTTTTATACATAATAAAAGTTTTCTCAATCAAATATAAATAAGTTATATGTAAGGCCCTATAATCTCTACTAGCCCTACAAGAAAACATAACCATTAGGTAAAAAATGATAACATACTCTAAAATAAATTTTTGAAGAATGGAAAAATAACTGATAGTAAGGCAAGGGAGATGTCTCAATTCAAGTGCCTTCAGGCTTTATTAAAAATAATTTTGTTTACTCTGTTATTTAAAATACAGCATTAAGTATAGAATATTGATTAAACCTAAAATGAATATAAAATGTGTTACACAAACCAATGACACATGCTTTGATATAAATTAAAGTCATCACTGTCCTATTTAGTTTGTAGGAAATGCCTATATTTGAAGATACATTAGTTCCAAACTACTTCAAAACAATCATACATTAAGAAAAATCACCTGATATTTTAGTACATTCATATATTGCCTACTAAATAATATAAAATTCAAGAATAGAATAAAAAGACCTGTAGTATATAAGAATATTTAAAAATATTATAGGCCTTCTTAATGCATAGTGAACACCGTGTGGAATATACAGGATTATTTTATAAAAGCAACTCAAAAGAATTAATAGTCAAAAAGATGAGGTGAATGTACCTGACTCTTCTAGTAAATAATGAAGAGACAAAATGAAAACCACTTGGTGTCATTGGGCGTCAGCTGTTTATCTGAAAAGCTGAAGTTAGAAAGTAGTGTGATTTCTGAGGGTTTTTAAGAAATATTAGACGATCTTGTAATCTTTGTCTTTTAAATGTCTGTAATTACATAACTTTGGCACAATTACAAAGGTTGGACTGATTTGAGGGCCCAGCTGACAGTGTAACAAGAAATGATTAGCAAACCTGAAGACATTGTTGGCTGGCTCCCATGCTAAAAGTGGATTCTACTTGAGAAACCAGAAATGTTCCTTTCTCTAAAACAGACATAGTGGTTATACATTTAAAATTGAGTAATAAAGGAAAAAATGAAAAAAATATGAGTGGAAAGTGTCATATATGTAAGGACAATAATTTCTATACAGGGTACTCTCCTCGAAGTTATGGGAAAGCTAGTAATGTGTTCACATGGGTTTGTGTTTTTGTAAAACTTGCAAAATTAAAATATTTTAATTGTGATATGTAAAATCCACCATGTCTTTAGGCCATGATTTTCCCTCCATTATACCACACCTTGTTTTACTTGACCATTTAGAAACTACTGTGAATTTTAAAGTTCAACTGAAGGTTATTGGTTTGTAAATTCTTTTCATTTGGATTTGTTAACTTGGGTTTATTTTATGCATTGTCATCTCTTCAAACATAAGTTTTTGTGGGTCAACCCATGATAAAGAAAAAGGCTTTCAGGGGAAAACAAAAAACAAAAAACAAAACACTACTCTTTTCTGTGCTGACTACTCCAGTCTCATCGTGTCATAAACAAGTAGGTACCACAGTTTTTACATCAAAGCCTCACATCGGTTCTGTCATGAGAGTGTAGCAGCCATAGAAGTCATGAAATAGGTGACAACCAATTTTTCAATGTGAAATTGTGAGCAGAATAGTCAGTTTTAATTGACATTTACTCAAAATAGAAATTCAACTCCCCCTGCTAGAATGTGTGTATGTCTATATGTATGTATATATCACACGCAATTGTAAAAGTACCATACACTTTATTTTTTTATAGGAATTACTCAAAATGAAATTGATGAGAATACCTGTGTTTACATGGCACAATTTCACAGCAGAACTGCAAAAGCCATTTGTGCTTGTGTGTGCAATTTTATGTTTTATATATGCCAACCTCCCAAATCATCTCTTAGCATATCTAACACATTTTGTCCGGATGCAACCTTGCACTTCTCAGAGAAAAGAGCTAACAAAATTACTACCAACTCAGCAAAGAAAGTGTGGAAACAAGTATTACATTAACGAAACACCTACGCATATTAATTAATAGAGTAGCCCCTTCCTAACTGCAGTTTTTTTTTTTTTTTTATTTCACAGTTTCAATTACTTGCGGTCAATTTGGGTCTGAAAACATGAAATGCAGAAATAAATAGTTTATAACTTTTAAATTGTGAGCCATTCTGAGTAGCATAATTAAATCTCACATCATCCTGCTCCACCCTGCCTAGGATGCAAATCATCTTTCTAGTTTTTTTTTTTTTTTTCTTTCCATTCTCAATGAAAAATAATTTATCCTGGTTTAAATATTCAATGTTTTAGAGTACCTAAAAAATTCTATTGGCCTTTATCACTAATCAAGCAAGTAGGGTACTCTGTTCTTTTATATTACTCACAAGAAAAGCTTGACCAATCAAAACTTTTTCTTGGCAATAATCACTAAAAGTTTTACAAGTTTAGTTGGGGCTCCCCCTTCTCTGTGAATAAAGACTATAATTCCCAAACCACTTTAGTATGAAGCTATCAAGAATCCTTCTACTATTTACATGTGTATATGCCTATAAAACATTATTTTACTTCATTGTTAAATGATTTATGTTATATTCATCAACATAACTATTTATTTTATATAATTCTATTATTAGGTTATTTTCAGATAAAACAGAAGCTCATTAATGAAAGTATTTTCTGGCATATATAACTGTAAATCTAGGAGTGACCTCCAATCATTATACAATTGTATTTCAGGCATTATTTCCTGAATTCCTTTAGACTTGCTCTCAGACTGTTTCTCCCTAAGAAGACAAGTTGGTTTCCAGTGGCAGTATGTACATCAACACAGAGAAGTAATAAAATCTTAGGTGTGTAATGTGTAAATATGGTAGGAAAGGTACAATTATGGTTTAACACTGGCAAAAAGTAGAAAAATAAAATAAGTTTCTATCATATGCCAGAGTATGACAGTCATTTGTACAAATGTTCTCACTATTGTGCCAATCTTTCCTAGGTAAATATTTTTTCTCGTTTTACAAATGTTGAGCCTGAAGATCAGTGAGGCTAAATAATTTGTCTCTAGAATTTTTTAAAAAGGTAGAAAATCTTAATCCAGGTCCATGTGATTTCCAAGCCCTCACATTTTTTATATTCATGACATGCCAATTTGAAATTCCTTCCCACACATAGAATTTTCAGTCAGATTTATATACTATGCTCTATACTATTTAGATAGCTATGCTCTAAGAGTTCATACTATAGGAACCCTTGAATTTTCCAGTAACATTTGTTTTAAATGTGCATTTTAATTTTTCTGTTAAAGCCAGTGCTATGTGTTAAATTCATTTCTCAAATAATTTTCAATATTCTAATCTATGTAAAACCTTCTTTTATATAGTCTAAGAAATAGCCTATATCTAATTAAAATAGAACTCTAACAATTATCTAACAATTATAATATATGCACCTTTCTAGATGTAATGGTTATATTTACATGACATCAAAATACTAGACAAGTTTATCTCCTTAATGTTTGATTCTCTCAATAGCAATCAATTTCACACTTAACTGGCTGGATTTTTTGATAGTGCATAAACACAGACCACATTTATTTTCATGTTTGGATACTGTTGACAGAAATCAGAGCAAGTGGTATTTGAGATGTTTAAGAGTACAGGCAATAAAGTATTGAACAAATGGTAGCTGAATGTACTTTTCACAATGTAAACCAATTGCTGCCTTGTGGTTTGAGTTATTGGTAGTATTTTGCACATTTGCAGGTATGACAGAAGGAATACCAGCAGTCCCCTGACATTACTAAGCCTAACTGCTGGTTGAGTATATTGAGAAGTTATCTAAGCACTTTTAAATGATTTTAATGATTCATTTGTTCACATTTGGAATAAAATACTCTCTCTCTCTCTCTCTCTATATATATATATATATATATATATATATATATATATATATTCCAAATTTATCAAGCCTGGGTCCTAATCAATTTTCTAAGCATAGTTCACAATATAGCCTTCAAGTTAAGATGCACTTCTCTGACTTACTGTGTTTAAAAAGCAATGTATTAAGACATGTTATACAAACTTTATAGTGTCTATCTCTTTTTTCCTTGTCCATTTAAGAATTTGTATTAGTATAAATTTTAGAATACACACATTTTAGTATACAAACTTGTTTTAAATTCTTTCCAATTGTGCTTATCCAGCTGATGCTTCTTATTAACTTTTTTATCCCCAAGCCAATGCAAATTTCCACCCAAGCTCATCTCTTAAGTTTTAGATCCTTGTATTTTAGTATATACAATCATAACATAGTTAATTTTTCAAAGAACAAATGTAGAAGTGATCCAAGATGCTCCACACTCCATCTTTCCATCATATATCATCATAACTAGTCAGGCACTAAAACTTCTCATTTTTTTCTTGTCAAATGTCTCTGGGCTCTAAACATTTCTGTTCATTTCTCATTACTCCCTTGTGTATGCTCTTAAAGTGTGCTATACCTATTTTACATGTGGTTTGTAATTATATATCCTTTAGTGGGATTATTTATAAACACCAATTTCTTCCACCAGGTTCCAAACTTCATATGCACAGTGACAATATGTATTTTAGTCCCTGTTTTATCCCCAGAAATTAACACATGGCTTGATAACTATTTGAAAGAGAACTGAATGTGAAACCTTCAATCTATTTTTCTTTTTATTAAAATAATAGAGTTATTAATATAATTGTATATAAACTTTGACTATATCTTAGATTCTTCTTTAAGATTGTTTCACCCAAATAAAAATACTGATTCAAACACAAGAAAATGCCAGAAAGTCTTATCAAGAAATGTTTGATCAAAGGAAGATGGCTGCATGGTAGAAGGAGGCAGGTTCCACTCCCCCCTACACAAGGGAGAAAAACCTAACCGATATACAGAGGTACAGAGCAGACAGCCAACAGTAACACAGCATATATGAAAATAGGAGATCAAAATCTGTAGTGAACATTGAAAAACCAGATGGTAAGGAGAGTTATTCAGGACATTAAGATCTCAGAGATCAGTGCGGAGACCAGGGCAGCTGAAGCCCTGGGCTGGTGCTTGCTGGGTCTGCCACAGGACTCTAGGGAGGGAGCCAGGTCAACTGCTCACTCCCTGGCCAAACAAGCATTGAGCAGCAACCGGAGAGACCTGGTTGCTTGACATCGCAGAGAGAGAAGTTAAGGTCTGAGTGGCAAACATGCTGGGGCTATGAGCACCCACACATAGCCCTGGGTGGAGTGCATGCAGGGGCCCTTGCAACCAGAGGTGCCCAAAACTGGGGGAGGGGGCTTTGTGGAAGCCCAGGATGGAACCAGGGAACAGCAAGTTACCCATGGGAGAACCAGAGGCCATGCAAGTGAACTCAGGGAGTGTGCATGATCCATGGGAAAACCAGAGCTCATGCCCATGAACTTAAGGTGAGCCCAGGCACCACAGAAACATGGAAACCACACTCATAAACTCGGGCAATACACACGCTACATAGGATAACCGGAGCTAATACCCTTAAACCCAGGGAGTGTGCACAATCCGTGGGAAACCTGTTGCTCACCTCCGTGAACAGTGGGGAGTGCTTGATCTGTGGGAGACTCAAGCTCACACCCATAAACTCAAGGAAAGTGCAAGCTCGGCAGTAGGTCCAGAGCCCACCACCAGAAACCCTGTGTGAAGATGCACCGGGTTAGCCCTGGGGAGAGTAGCCCAAAGGTGAGTGAGTGATAAACAGAGAGAAAAGCAATACCACAACCCCTGGGCCATTGCAGCCAGAAAGAACAGAAAAAAATAGCTTGGCAAGTTTGAAAACAGCAAGTTTTATTGTGTGTTTTTAAAAATAATTTTTGTTATTTTTTTAATATTTTTATCTTTTTAACCCCTCAAATACTTTTGCTTCTCTTTACTTCTTTCTTCTTTTATTCCTTCTTCCTTTCTTTCCAATTTTATCTCTTCCTCCTTCCTCTTTTTTTCTTTTTTTATTTACTCCCACTTTGCTCTTTTTAAATACCCATGAGTGAGACCAAAAAAAAAAAAAAAAAAGCCTGGAACTGTGAAAAAAAAACAGAGTTGGCCCCAAAAAGGGGGCATCCCAATAGCTAAGACAGTGGAAGCTATGAACACCAGGAAACCTGAAGGACACTGCACCACTAAATCTCACAGGTATTCTAACACAGAAATTCACAACATAAACCCAGGGAGCCAGAACAGATCAATTTTAGAAGCTGAGGATAACAAGAATAGTCTCACAAACAATGGGAAGACAAAAAAATAATCCCCAAATAAAAGGAAAGGAGGAAGCCCCAGAAAGAATGATAAATGAAATGAGGCAACTCAACTATTAGATAATGAGTTCAAAGCAATGGTTATCAGGAAGTTCCATGAGCTCTCAATGAGCTACCAGAAACTACAGGGAGGCTATGATGAACTCACTGCAAACTATATAACGTGAAAAAAGAAATACAAACAATCAACAAGGGCCAAGAGGAAATGAAGAATACAATTTCTGAGCTGAAGAACACAGTAGAAAGAATGAAAAGCAGAATTGATGAAGGAGAAGATCGAATCAGTGAGTTGAAGGAAAAGTAGAAAAACACACCAAGGAAGAGCAAGAAAAAGAAAAGAGACACAGAAAGAATGAAGAGGGATTAAGAGAAATGCAAGACAATATGAAACGTAATAATATCTGCATAATAGGTATACCAGAAGGGGAAGAAGAAGAGCAAGGGATAGAAAACCTATTTAAAAAAGTGATGATGTAAAACTTCCCTAATTTGATGAGAGAAAAAGTCACACAAATCCAGGAAACACACAGAGTCCCAATCAAGAGGAACCCAAAGAGACCCACTTCAAGACACATCATAATTAAAATGGCAAAATTCCAAGACAAAGAGAGAATCTTAAAGTCAAAAAGGGAGAAAAGGGAACTAACATACAAGGGAGCCCTGATAAGGTTAGCAGCTGACTTCTCAATGGAAACGCTCCAAGCCAGAAGAGAATGGCAAGAAATATTCCAAGTAATGAGAACCAAAGGCCTGCAACCAACACTACTTTATCCAACAAGGCTTTCAATCAAGATAGAAGTCCAAATAAGGAACTTCCCAGACAAAAGAAGTCTAAAAGAATACACCTCTACCAAACTAGTTCTGCAAGAGATAGTAAAGGGACCGCTTAAAGGAAAGGAAGGAAAAGAGAGGTGGGGGAAAACACCGGTACAAAAATGGCCATGAAAAGTGCCTATCAATAATGACTTTAAATGTAAATGGATTAAATGCTCCAATCAAAAGACATAAAATAGCTGAATGGATAAAAAAGCATGACCCACACATATGCTGCCTACAAGCGACCCACCTCAGAACAAAAGACCTACACAGACTCAAAGTGAAGGGCTGGAAACAAATTTTCCAAGTAAATGGAAAGGAAAAAAAAAGCTGGGGTAGCAATATTCATATCAGAAAAAATAGACTTCAAAAGAAGATCTATAAAGAGGACCCAGAAGGTCACTTCATAATACTCAAGGAAAGAATTCACCAAGAAGACATAAACATCGTAAATATATATGCACCCAACATAGGAGCACCTAAATACATCAAGAAAATCTTAGGGGACTTCAAGAAAGATATTGTCAGCAACACAATTATAGTAGGGTATTTTAACACCCCACTGTCAAAAATGGACAGATCTTCCTAACATAATAACAAAGATATTGTGGCATTGAACAACACGCTACATAAAATGGACATAGCAGATATATAGAGAGCACTTCATCCCAAAGAAGCTAAATACATATTCTTCTTAAATGCACATGGAACATTTTCAAAGATAGGCCACATGATAGGACACAAAACAAGCCTCAACAAGTAAAAAAAAAAAAATGAAATCATACCAAGCACTTTCTCTGACCACAAGGGACTGAAACTAGAAAACAACCCTAAGAGGAAAAAAACAATATCCTTAAAATCAAGGACATTGAATAGCATGCTATTAAAAAATGAATGGGTCAAGAATGAAATTAGGGAAGAAATTAAAAAGTATCTGGAAACAAACTAAAATGAACTCACAATGACCCAATACTTATGGGACACAGCAAAAGCAGTCCCAGGGAAAAAAGCAGGGAAGTTAATAGTGATACAGGCCTACCTAAAAAAGAGAGAAACATTTCAAACACACAACTTAACCCTACACCTACAAGAACTCAAGGAATAACAACAAAGACAGCCTAGAGCAAGTAGAAGGAAGAAAATAACCAAGATCAGAGCAGAATTAAATGACATAGAGACCAAAAGCACAATTCTAAGAATCAATGAATCCAGGAGCTGTTTTTTTGAGAAGATAAACAAAATTGGAAAGCCTTTAAGCAGACTCATCAAGAAAAAAAGAGAGAGGACCCAAATAAACACAATCAGAAATGAAAGAGGAGAGATTACAACTGACACCACAGAAATACAAAGGATTGTAAGAAAACTATGAAGAATTGTATACCATGAAATTTGAAAACCTAGGTGAAATGGACAAGTTTCTAGAAAAATAAAATGTTCTAAAGCTCAATGAAGAAGAAGAAGAAAGCCTGAACAGACCAATAACAGTAGATGAAATTGAAGCAGTAATCAAAAAACTCACAACACACAAAAGCCTTGGACCAGATGGTTTCACAGGAGAATTCTACAAAGCATTTAAGGAAGAGCTAACCCCTATCCTTCACAGACTATTCCAAAAAAACCAAGAAGATGGAAGACTCCCAAGCTCTTTTTATGAAGCCAGCATCATACTAATCCCAAAACCAGATAAAGACACAAGAAAGAAAGAAAACTTCAGGCCCATATTGCTGATGAACATAGATTCTAAAATCCTCATCAAAATATTGGCAAATGGCATCCAACAATACATTAAAAAGGTCATACACCATGACCAAGTGGGATTTATCCCAGGGATGCAAGGATGATTCAATATTCACAAATCAATAAATGTAATACATCACATAAACAAAAGCAAAGACAAAAATCACATGATCATATCAATAGATGCAGAAAAATCATTTGTTAAGGTACAGCACTCATTTATGACAAAAACACTCAGCAAAGTGGAAATACAGGGAGCATTCCTCAACATAATAAAGACCATATATGAGAGGCCTACACCAACATCATACTCAATGGGCAAAAACTAAAATATTTTCCACTAATATCAGGATCAAGAGATGGATGTCCACTATCACCACTTCTACTCAATATAGTATTTGAAGTCTTAGCCACAGCGATGAGACAAGAAAAGGAAACAAAAGGCATCTGAATTGGAAAGGAGAAAACAAAACTATTTTTGTTTGCAGATGACAGGATAGTGTACATAGAAAATCCTATAGACTCAGCCAAAAAACTGCTCGACCTAATAAATGGTTTTGGACAAACAGCTGCATCCAAAGTCAATATCCAGAAATCAAAGGCATTTTTGTATACCAAAAAATGAAACAGCAGAAGCAGAAATTAAGAAAAAAAAATCCCATTCATTATAGCAAAAAGAAAAATAAAATTCCTAGGAATAAACCTAACCAAGGAGGTAAAGGAGCTGTTTGCAGAAAACTACACAACACTGAAGAAAGAAATCAAGGAAGACACAAACAAATGGAAGCATGTACCATGTTCATGGATTGGAAGAATTAATATCATCAAAATGCCCATACAACCCAAAGCAATTTACAAATTCAATGCAATACCTATCAAAGTACCAATGGCATATTTGGCAGACAGAACAAAAACTTCAAAAATTCATATGGAACCATAAATGATTTGAATAGCTGCAAGAATTTTGAGAAAGAAGAGCAAAGTAGGAGGGATCACAATACCTGACACCAGACTGTATTACAAGGCCACTAATCACAACAGCCTGGTACTGGCACAAAAACAGGAACATGAACCAGTGGAATAGAACAGAGAGCCCAGAAATAAACCCAATTCTATATAGTCAATTAATATTCGACAAAGGAGGCAGCAACATAAAATTGAGTAAAAGTAGCCTCTTCAACAAGTGGCATTGGGAGAACTGGACCGCTATGTACAAAAACATGAAACTCAAGCACCAACTTACACCATACACAAAAATAAATTCAACATGGATAAAGGATTTAAATACAAGCCGTGACACCATTAAAGTCCTAGAGGATAACATAGGCAGGAAAATCTCAGATATTTCATGCAGCAACATTTTTACTGATATGTCCCCTAAAGCAAGGGACATAAAGGAAAGAATAAATGAATGGGATCTCATCAAAATAAAAAGCTTCTGCACGGCTAAAAAAAAATAGTATTAAAATAAAAAGAGAACCAACTGTATGGGAAAACATATTTGCCAATGATACCTCAAACAAGGGTTTAATCTCCAAAATATATAAAGAACTTACGCGACTCCACCCTAAGAAGACAAGCAACAGAATTTAAAAATGGACAAAGGACTTGAACAGACACTTCTCCAAGGAGGACATACAGAGGATCCAGAGACACATGGAAAGATGCTCAATATTGCTAGCTATCAGAGAGATGCAAATTAAAACCACAGTTAGATACCACTTCACACCAGTCAGAATGGCCATCATAAACAAAGCAACAAACAAGTGTTGGAGAGGTTATGGAGAAAACCAGACCCTAGTGCCCTGTTGGTGGGATTGCAGACTGGTATAACCAATAAGGAAAGCAGTATGGAATTTTCTAAGAAAACTAAAAATGGATCTACCTTTTGAACCAGCAAATCCACTGCTTGGATTATATCCTAGGAACCCTGAAACACCAATCCAAAAGAACCTATGCACCCCAAAGTTCATAGCAGCACAATTTACAATAGCCAAGTGTTGGAAGCAACCTAGGTGCTCATCAGTAAATGAATGGATCAAGAAACTGTGGTACATTTACACAATGGAATTCTACACAGCAGAAAGAAAAAAGGAGCTCCTACCCTTCACAACAGTGTGGATGGAACTGGAGAGCATTATGCTAAGCGAAATAAGCCAGGAGGGGAAAGACAAATACCATATGATCTCACCTTTAATAGGAACCTAATCAACAAAACAAACAAATAAGCATAATGTAACCAAAGACACTGACATTGAAAACAGGCTGACAGTCACCAGAGGGGAGAGGGGAGGGAATTTCAGGGGAAAAGGGGAAGTGTTTAGAGCAACAAGTATAAAGGACATGTGGACAAAAACTAGGAGGGAGTAGAAATGGGAGGGAGGTGGGGAGGTCTAGGGCGGTGGGCTGGGATGGGAATAAAAGATAGAAAACTGTACAAGAACAACAATTAATATTTAAAAAATATAAAAAAGAAGTGTTTGATCATATTGTATTTTTCTTTCATCTTTGGCTTATTTCACTTAGCATAATGCTCTCCAGATCCATCCATGCTCTTGCAAAGGGTAGCAGCTCCTTCTTTGTTTCTGCTGCATAGTATTTCATTGTTTAACTGTACTCTCGTTTTTGAAAGACAAATACTATATGATCTCATCTATAAGTGGAAACTAATCAGTAAAACTCGCAAGCAAGTAAAATATGACCAGAGACTTTGAAATAAAAACCAAACAGTAACCAGAGGGGAGGGGCAAGGAATATGGGGGAAAAAAAGGAAAAGGTCATCTAGAAATGTGTTTAAAGGACCCAAGGACAAAGCCAAAGAGGGGGTAGAATTGAGGGTGGGAGGTGAGAATGGGTGGGGTGGGGGGGATGGAGACAACTATACTTGAACAGCAAAAAATATAACAATTAAAAATTACTTCAACAAATGGAGAGTTTAATAATTTATTAATAGACAAAATTAATGTCTCGTGGCCATCTTCTCAACCACTGAAAGCATTCTACTCTTTCAGAATTGAATAAAAAATAACACATGTCAAAAAAAAGAAATTTTTGATTATTTTACATTCTCCCCAAAGAGAATATGAAATAATCACCTCTGCTATGCCTCCATAATCATTGACTACTGTACAGGTTAATCTTTGTAAATTTAGAAACAAATAAGATCTTTTGGTCATTTCTTTTTATTTCAAGGATTTGTTTTTTATGTGGTTCAACTTTTGTAATTATTGAAAATTTATATTATTCCTGTAAATTGTCTTTTATAGCATTTTCTACTTATATTAACATAGCAATATTTTCATCTGGTAATAGAAGCTATTATTTATTAAGATAATAATTTTCTGGATTTTAGTGTCTTTTCAATTGTATTTGTGATATATTTTTTCTTTGTATTTATTTATTTACTTATTTTTAATATATTTTATTGATTATGCTACTACAGTTGTCCCATTTCCCCCCTTTGTTCCTCCCCACCCTGCATACCCTCTCCCACCCACATTCCCCACCTTTAGTTCATGTCCATGTGTCATAAGTTCATTAGCTTCTACATTTCCCATACTATTTTTGCCTTTCCCCTGCCTATTTTCTACCTACCATCTATGCTATTTATTCTCCATTCCTTTTTCCCCTCTCTCCTCCTTCCACTCCCCTGTTGCTAACTCTCCATGTGATCTCCAACTCTGTGGTTCTGTTCTTGTTTTACTTGTTTGCTTATTTGTTTTTGTTTTTGTTTTAGGTATGGTTGTTAATATGTCAGTTTGCTATCATTTTACTGTACATGTTTTTTTATCTTTTTTTCTTAGATAAGAACCTTTAACATTTCATATAATAAGGGCTTGGTGATGATGAAATCCTTTAACTTGACCTTATCTGAGAAGCACTTTATCTTCTCTTCCATTCTAAATGAAAGCTTTGCTGGATAGAGCAATCTTGGATGTAGGTCCTTGCCTTTCATGACTTGGAATACTTCTTTCCAGCCCCTGCCTGCCTGTAAGGTCTCTTTTGAGAAATCAGCTGACAATCTGATGTGAACTCCTTTGTAGGTTACTGTCTCCTTTTCTCTTCCTGCTTCCAGGATTCTCTCTTTCATTTTAATCTTGGGTAATGCAATTATGATGTGCATTGGTGTGTTTCCCCTTGGATTCAACTTCTTGGGACTCTCGGAGCTTCTGGACTTCCTGGAAGTCTATTTCCTTTGCCAGATTGGGGAAGTTTCCTTCATTATTTGTTCAAATAAGTTTCCAATTTGTTGCTCTTCCTCTTCTCCTTCTGGTAGCCCTATAATTTGGATGTTGGGACGTTTAAAGATGTCCTGGAGGTTCCTAAGCCTCTCCTCGTTTTTTGAATTCTGTTTCTTCATTCTTATCTGTTTGGTTGTTTCTTTCTTCCTTCTGTACATTTCATTAATTTGAGTCCCAGTTTTCTTCCTATCACTATTTGTTCCTTGTGCATTTTCATTCATTTCACTTGTTGTAGCCTTCATTTGTTCATCTAATTTGTGACAAAAATCAACCAATTCTGTGAGCATCCTGATCACCAGGGCTTTGAACTGTGCATCTGATAGGTTGGCTATCTCTTCCTCACTTAGTTGTATTTGCCCTGGAGCTTTGATCTGTTCTTCTGTTTGGGTCATTTTTTTTTTTTTGTCTTGTTGCACCTGTTATGTATGAGGGTGGAGCCTTAGGTGTTCACCAGGGTGGGGTGACCCAAGTGGCTGTGTTGTGACACTGTAAATCGGTGCAGGGTCTGAGAGGGAACAATGGCACTTGCTCCAATCTCTGCAGGATTTCAGTCCCTTCTGCTGCTTCCCCCAAGCAAACTAGGCCTTTCTGGTGCTGATTCCTGTGTAGGTGGGCTTGTGTACATTCTAGGACCCTGGGGTGTCTCCTAGGAAGTCTACTGTGAGACCTGGCATCTCTCCCAGCACCTCAACCCCCACAGGTGTTTTCAATCAGTGTTTTGAGGCTTTATTTCCCTACACTGGGATGCTGGGTTGCATAGTCTGTCTTGCTCCCTAGTTTAGCCTAGTTTATCTGCATGCAAATGTATGACTGCCCGATCAGCCAGCTGCCTTGCTTACTGTGCCCTGCTTCACAATCACCACGTTACTGGGTCTGCCCGTTGCCATCCCTTGCCCAGGGTCTGCCAGCTATGGCCTGTGCACCTGGGGTTTGTCAGCTCCTGCCTTGTGTACCCAGTGCCACCTCTTTTTTTGCTTTGACCTATCTCTGTCCAGCTGCCTGACTCCGCCCCTCCTACTGGTCTGGATGAATGTGTGTATTTTAACTCCTTGGTTGTCGGACTTCCATACAGTTCAATTTTCTGTTCAGTTCTGTTGTTATTTTGTTTCTAAATTGTTGTCCTTGTTTTGGTTGTGCAAGGAAGCACAATGTGTCTACCTACTCCTACATCTTGGCTGGAAATATTTGGCACGCCAAATATTTTACATTGCATTTACCCCAAGCTGACCTTTGTTTCTATCTACAATTTTATCATAAGGAAGTTTTTTGCCAATCCTAACATTGATATAGATATATTTTATTATATCTATTGATGCTGAATTTCAATTGTTTTACATATAATTCTTAAATTCATCATGTTTGTAGTTTACTTTTACAAAAAATAATGCATGAAACTTTGTCTTATAAAATAATTATTACAGATTTAAGTCCTCTTTGAACTTCACTTCTAAATCTATTATGTAGGCATTGAATTTGGGGAATAATATATTCAATTGTGTATGATGAGGGAATAACAACAGGAATACTTTATAGATTTAAAGCAAGGTAATCCAATAAACTGACATGAGTATAAAGACATCTGGTACCTTTTCTAACGAAAACAAAATATCAAAAAATTTAACAGAGCTAACAAATTTTTACATTACCAGGGCCACAACATGGATAAAGTCAGCAACACAGTGGCAGTGTAGCCAAGCTGAGTTGAGCTCTCACTAAAAGTGGAAATGCATCTTTTCCAGCAACCAAAGCACATCTTATCGTAATAGAAATAGCACCATAGTGAGGAAAAATAGCTTGACCCAGAAAAACAGTATTTAAGGGTGGTACTCCATTGTGGCAGGTATTTGAGGAGACATTTTTAAGGTTTTGTGTTATTTTAACCGTGGAAAAAGAATCAAGTCTATAAGTGTCATTTTTAAATGCAGTGCTCAAGAGGCTTTGGGCATGCTTTTGGATCTGCAAAGTGCTAATATATTTTTCTTTCTACAGAAATTTCATCA
Source organism: Anoura caudifer (assembly GCA_004027475.1). Lineage (NCBI taxonomy): Eukaryota > Metazoa > Chordata > Mammalia > Chiroptera > Phyllostomidae > Anoura > Anoura caudifer. Next base: position 28,374 of record PVKU01002344.1, on the reverse strand, counting down.
ACTTGGTACAAATAATAAAGTAGTTGCACATTCGCTCTGTCACCTTTTTGACAGGTTTGGCACCGCTGTCTGGAAGAACCTTTGCACTGGTAATGAAGCAGAGCCCCCACGTGAGTGCTTGTGGAATTTGGCCTAGTTCAGAAACAATCAGACCACTCTGCTACTGGACATTTTTATAATTTAAAAATTATGTTAGTTATGTCCTTTGTATGCCCTTAGTGTTGTTTCCTGCCCCTATTTGTTATTGCACTTGTGGTAGTTCCTACCTTATCATACTTTTTAATGAACAATACAAGCTTTATTACTCAGTACTATTTAGTTGGTGATAGATTTTGTAATTTCTACTGTATTTCTTATTTCTCTTATTTTGCTTGATTTTGGTCTTTAGTTTTCTTTTTGTTCTTGCTTTTCTTGTCTAGCTTCCTGAACAGAAAACTTTCTGCTCAGGACAGTTTTTTTTTATTTAAAAGCTTTCATATTTATACTAAATGAATTAAAAATATAACTTCTTTATAAGTGTTGTTTTATATATATATGCATATTTAATGTTGTCATTTCATTCAAATTATTTTAAAAGTTTTAATTTGTTTCTTGTCCTCTCCCCTCAAGTATACAGAAATAGTTTCTTTCTCTAAATGAAACTTATTAAAGTTTCTTTAAAGAAATGTATTTCTTTCTCTAGATGATTACTTGTTCTTACTTTAAAATTTCATTGAACTGTGGTTGATAGTTACAGTCTGAATAATATAAAATCTGAGAAATTTGTTAAAATTTCCCTTATGATTTTACGCATGACTATTTTATAATAGTTAATTGAGTTTATTCACTTTTTAAAAATATATGTATGTCTATTTATATTTGAGCACTGAGATCAAGATGGTTAATTGTATTATTTAGTTCTTTCTGAGGGTTATTTATTTTCTATCTGATAAATGTTCTGTTTCTTAGCAGAGTATATTAAAAATGTCTAAATGTTTTTAGGCAGTTGCCAATTCACCTGGTAGCTTTTAGTTTTTCCTTACATATCTGAAAGTCTTTAATCTTTTGAAAATAGATAAATAGCATTATTTTCCTTTCAAAAATTTAAACAACTTTTGTAATAATTTTACTTAAATTTCATTGTGTGTCATAGTAAGATTGCTATATTGTGTTTTTAATTAATATTTTCAGTTATATATATATACCAACACTTATTTTGAATTGTTTTATTCAAAAATTTTAGCTTATTTTTAGGCAGGTTGATGTTTTAAAATCTATCCTGATATACTTGTTAAATTTTAATTCTAAACTTAATCCTACCATCTTACCTTGCTTTTTTATTAACTTGTATCTTTTAAACTAAATGTCTATTTCAACAACTTTACTAAAATGTATTTTCACATATATTTTATTGATTATGATGTTACAGTTGTCCCATTTTTCTCCCCTTTATTCCCCTCCACCTTGCATGCCCCTCTCCCACCATATTTCCCCACCTTAGTTCATGTCCATGGATCATACATACAAGATCTTTGGCTTCTACATTTCCCATGCTATTCTTAACCTCCCCTTGTCTGTTTTGTATGTAGCATTTATGCTTCTTATTCCCTATACCTTTTCCCCGTCTTCCCCCAGGTCCTTCCCCACTGGAAACCCTCCATGTGATCTCTATTTCTGTGATTCTGTTCCTGTTCTACTTGTTTGCTTAGTTTTTTTTTTTTAAGGTTCAGTTATCCATAGTTGTGAGTTGTCATTTTTCTGTTCGTGTTTTTTATCTTTTTCTTAGGTAAATCCCTTTAATATTTCATATAATAAGGGCTTGATGGTGATGAACTCCTTTAACATAACCTTATCCAGGAAGCACTTTATCTGCCCCTCCATTCTAAATGATAGTTTTGCTGGGTAGAGTAATCTTGGATGTAGGCCCTTGCCTTTCATAACTTTGAATACTTATTTCTAGCCCCTTCTTGCCTGTAAGGTTTCTTTTGAAAACTCAGCTGATAGTGTATGGTAACCCTTTTGTAGGTAATTGTTTCCTTTTCTCTTGCTGGTTTTAAGATTCTCTCATCTTTAATCTTGGTTAATATAATTATGATGTGCCTTGGTGTGTGCTTCCTTGGGTCCAACTTCTTTGGGACTCTCTGAGCTTTCTGGACTATTTCTTTTGCCAGACTGGTGAAGCTTGCCTTTATTATTTTTTCAAATAAGTTTCCAATATCTTATGCTTCCTCTTCTCCTGTGGCACCCCTACAATTCAGATGTTAGAAGGTTGACATTTGTCCCAGAAATTCCTAAGCCTCTACCTTTTTTTTTTTTTTTTTAATTCTTGTGTCTTCATTTTGTTCTGGTCAAATGTTTATTTCTTCCTTCTCCTCCAAATTATTGATCTGAGTCCTAGTTTCCTTCCCATCATGGTTGGTTCCCCGTATATTTTTCTTTATTTCACTTTTCATAGCCTTCACTTTTTTCTCTATTTTGCAACCATACTCTGTGGGCACCCTGATTACCAGTGTTTTGAATTCTGCATTTGGTGCAATAATCCACAAGTATTTCTGGCCATCATTTGACCCTCCTGTCTCCAGAAACCAAGGCTCATCCCTCCTCTTGCCCCATAACTCCTGAAAGTTTTTTCAGTCTCCCATATCCAGGGCAGAGAAGTAGAGGAGGGTAGAGATGGGACACACTTATTTTTATATTTTGGCCTGGTCTTAAACTACATCAATTATGCCACAATTCTTTGGGAAATTGTTTTGCTTGCTCTGTGGCTATGGATACCTAGGAAGCTTGTATATGTGATCTCTAAATGGAAAATCACCTCCCTGGTGGCACCTTCATACTCTAATGATAAAATCTGAATCTGGTGAATATTCAGCAAACCCTGCCACACCAGGTTTTCTATAAAGCAACTAATGCTGTTAAATAAATCAAGTCTTGTCATATATGTTCCACATATATAAGATAAATATCACATGTTTATTCAATTTTAATAGTTTATGTTTCTTTACCAGTATCTTAATATCTTAGTTTGTAAATTTACAATAATATTTTGATGTCTGATAGAAACTTATTATTGTGCTTTTAAAAATAACTTTAGTCATTTATTCACTTTTAAAAATATTCCTTTAAGAAAATGTAGCCTTGATCTCCTTCTTTACTGCTTTCAGCAAACTTGAAAAAATTTCCACTCTCAAAATACCCAATCTTTTTGACTTCACTAAATTCAGGCTTTTTTCTTCTGAGATCACATAAAATAAAACTCTTATTAGAATTACCAATGAAATTCCAGCCACTCAATGCACTGATGAACCCATAATTCTCATCGTTGACATGTGACCATTTTTTTTCTGCTGGAAATATTTATTGGCTCAAGGTTGAATTCTTGGCCACTTATTACTCATATTTCCTCAATCAGACACACATGATTCTATTAATTATTAATTACAGTGTTTCATTTTTATAATGTTTTGCATATAAATATATGTGTCTAAAGTTATTATTTGTGTGTCCCACTAAAAACTTCATGTAATATTTCTGTATGTTGTGTTAGTACTATAGCCAAAATTTCTAGAAAATTGTCATGAGCTAATCATTCAAGAATTCTTCAGGACTTATTTTACAAATATAGCTTTTTAAATAAAGTCTTTACTCTTTTGATAAAATAATTCACATTAATTATAAATAAATTAAGGAATATGATAACATGTAGAGAATGAAGTTAAAAACGTTAACTTCAATTGAACCACACTACTTGGGCCAGTGTGGTTCAATTGGTTAGGTGTCATCTAGCAAAGAAAAATCTTCCCAGAATGATTCCCAGTCAAGCACATGCCTGGGTAATAGTTTGGCCCTGGTCAGTGAGTGTACAGGAGTGTACAAGAGGCAACTAATGGATGGTTCTCTCTCACATCGATGTTTCTTTCTCTCCCTTTCTGCCTCCTGTCCCCTCTCTCTAAAAATAAATAATTAAATAAATAAAGTTAAAATTGTTCATTATAACCATCTTTAATATTATGTAAACATCTCTATAGATATCTAGTCATAAGTAGAGTGTGTGGGCAAAAGTTAACAACACCTAGCCATTTCACTTCTGGAAACATATCCAAAGAAATCTGAAACACTAATTCAAATGAATATGTACATCCTTATGTTCATTTCAGTTATTTACAATAGCCAAGATTGAGAAGCAGCTCATTTACCTATCAGTAGATGAATGGGTAAAAAATGTTGTGGTGCATTTACACAATGGAATACTACTCATCGTAGAAAAGAAGGAAATCTTACCTTTTGCAACAGCATAGATAGACCTGGAGACTATTATGATAGTGGAAATAAGTCAGTTGAGAAAGATAAGTACAATTTGATTTCACTCATATGTGGAATCTAATGAGTAAAAAACTAACAAACAAAATAGACATAGACTCATAGAAACAGAAAATGAACTGACAACTCTCAGAAGAAATGGAGGGAACTATGTAAAAAAGGTGAAGGGATTCCCCCCTCATTGTCTTTGTCCTTAGGTCCTTCATACATGTTCCTTCACTTGACCCTTCCCCTTCTTTCCCCTGTTATCCCTTCCCAAAGGAGAAGTTAAACAAACTGAAAAACTCACAGCCACAGACAATAATATAAATACCAGAGAGAAAGGAGGGTAGAGGTAGATTGAAAAGTGTGAAACAGGGATAAGTTGTGATGGAAGAAGAAGACTTCATTTAGTATGGTGAACATACAATACAATATACAGATGAGGTATTATAGAATTGTTCACCTGAAACCTATGTATTTATTAACCAATGTCACCCCAATAATTTCAATAAAAGTAATTCTGCCTACACAGGAAAAAGAAGTTACCACAGTCCTTTCCCCTTCTGCATAATGACTTGGCTTTTGATTGACCTCCTAGTTGTGTTCCACTTCTCACATAAAATGAAATATACCAACTATGATAGGAGGCCACATTACTTAGGGTAGAGTTACAAATAAACTATTAACACCTCATGGGGTTGGGAGTTACCTCTTCCTTGAGTATGGTGAAGCATAACAATTGAGCATAATATTTGAGGAAACATTAGAAATTATGCCTCTGTTATTGTTATTGGAATGATTGGATCATATGAGGCTCCTATAAAATCCTTCCAGAATCCTGCCTTTAGCATCTTAAGTCACCATTTCCCTTATACTTAAAAGTGATGCTTAAAAGTGATTTGTACTGTCTCCCCTTTCTCATGGTGTACTTATACCATATCTTACAATTTGAACTGAAGCTTGATTACACCGTTTAAATTTTTGTCTCAAAAGAGGCCTGTTATTTCTCTCCTACCCACAACATCTCTGTGCCTATTCTACTGGATATTTCTGAACCAATTCATACTATTTTTTATGTTTGAAATTTATCATTGTCTATCACCACCTCCTTCTGTACAGATTCTTTTCTCATTCTGATCCATTCTTTTCAACTCCTCTTTATTTTCCCTTCTGTTTTTCCCACTAAATACAGGCATCATGCAAAAACAGTACTGTATTTCCCCTTTTACTCAGCTCTATTATTTCAATGATCACCTCAATTTTACTCCTGCCAAATCTCTCATGGAAAGATTCTAGCCCTTTTTGCAACAGGTAGAGGGCATAGATATAAGCTCATCATTCCTCAAGAACCAGCAACCCTTCTGTTCATAGAACTTCCATTTTACTCCTCATTTGTGTTAAAAAATATTAGTGATACTTGTGAGTCTTCTATTTCCTTTCATCCTCATCTGAATAAGTGGATCAGGAAAGTATACATTACCTTTAAATCATACCATGAATCACTTTTTCTATCCCATTTTATTATCACTACTATCCCAAACTCATTATTTCTCGTATACCCTATCTCAATAACCTAAAATTCATTCTATAAATGACCGCTAATGGAATCCTGAAGTTGCCACCACTATCCCACTACTAAAAAGATCTGTAGCCTACTAAAATAAACCTTACTTCCTTAATCTGTTATTTCAAAGTAAAAAACAAGGGTCACAGATGCAAAATCTTTACCTGGGTGAGGAGGACTATGAAAAAGCTGAAATGTGCCAGATGGAGAATGCATGCTTCATGTATGTAAAGGAAGCAGCTGCTAGTTTTAGCATGATGATGACATATAGAAATGTGGTTCATTGATCCAAGATCTTTAATTTATCAACAAATATTTAGAAGTCCTACTTTGGGGAGTTCCATAAAACTCTTTATTTGAAAAAGTTGATCTTTATTTTTTTAACTATGTGTGAGTCAAGCAATAAAGTATTTGCTGGCTAGATCCCGTCCATGGTCAACAGTCTGTGGTCAATTTCTGCTTAACTGCCCTTGTCACAAACTTTTCCCCCAGTTATCTTGTGTAACATACATTCCACAGAAGTTAAATTACTACTTACATAATTTGCACTATTCATTTTTTACTTTATTCATCTAAAATTCAGAAACATTTTTTTCCAACTATGCCTCCCTTTAATCATTTCCAGTTTGTAAAAAAGCACTACTTGAAATGAATATTGCTCTATTCTTTTAACTCTACCTCTTATGAACCAACTTTCTTTGATCTTTTCTAAATAATCTAGAATAAGATTATTCATAAAAAAGTTTTTGTTAAATAGTTTCACCAACTAAACAATAAATTTTCCATGACTATGGTTCTCAGTAGAGGTGACATGACACTTTTTTCTAGGGATCATTATGGAAATTAGAAGAGATTATTTTTCTTGTCCTAATAGCTTTGTTGGTTGGGATTTTCTGTGGTTTACTGCATATAGTCAGGAAATACTATATATTTTGTAATACATGTGACAATTCTGCCCATATAATTATCCTGTGCTCCACCCTCCCAATTATCTAAAGTCTCATTAAATATTTATGATGGTAAAAAACCTGTTTAAATAATTTGGGCTGAGAATGTAACACTGTTTCACAGAGAGACCAAAGTCTGGTTTGCATGATTTTAACAAACATTTTGTTTTTCAGGAACATAATACTATTCAAATTGAAATATTTTACTTTGCTTTATTTGGATTTTTTTAGTAGGCCCTATCACCACCTTGGAAAATTATATCATTAATGAAAATATGTTTATAGTGTCTGAGTTTCCTTTAAATTACATGTATATAATTCTGTATTTTAGCTGCCATGTTCACCTTGATTTTACATAGATTTGTAAACATCTAATTACATTAGTATATTATAGAATAGTTATAATGAAGCATGTTCATATCAAAATATATAGTATTCAAAATTTCTTGACTTATTCTCTTTTTTATATCAAAGCATTATTGATTTTGTTTTATAAATGTTTTAAGGGGAAGTTATATCATCTATAATTTTTGGTAGATATTAAATAAACCATTACAAAATAATTTTAGTGATTTAAAATAACAGGGGTAGCTGGGACCCACCGTGTTGAAAAGCATACTTCTGTGGTACACATGGTCCTGGGTGAGCTTTGGCTTCCTTGGGGTAGCTTTGTGATGGTAGAGACTTTCAAGAATGGTGTGAAGATTAGGTATGCAATTGAAAATGAAGTACCATTACAGGTCAATTTTATCATCTTTAATGATGTGAGAAATGAAGGAAAAGAGAGGAATTTAGTTCCCCTGCTCCCTTGTACCCTGTGAAACCAAATTGTGTTAGAAGTATGTCAGATGTTTCCCATGGATCCCAATACTTATTCTTGCTTTAACAATTAATTATTAAATATTGCATGTTTCTGCAAATGTTGATTTATTTGTCTCCACTAAATAGCTCGATCCTTGATCAGAGTTATGCTCTTACTTTCTTTTAACATACCCTTTACTTAGCATATACTAAATGATATCCTTTTAATTACAAGCAACAGAAATATGTTCTAACATGAGAAAAATTGTGGTTATGAACTTTAATATATGGGTAATGATGAGGCTCATATAATTTAAAGAAAGCTAAACAACTGAGTATCAAGAAAACTAGAAACCAGAGTTGCACCAAACATGTTCAGTGCCATTCATTGGGGAATCAGTTGAGTTGAGTTCCTGATTTCTTTCTTGGCAACAATCAGTCATGACTGTTGAAAAAGAAAAATAGCACTATTAGAGTCCATAGAGAAATTGCTAAGAGTTGAACAGACATTTCAGTGTGTATCTATTGTGAGGTCTCAATATTTGTTTAACAGAGGAATAAATAAAAGAGGAGAATGTGATAAAAAATGTTTTCCATGACCCCTGGCTGGGTGGCTCAGTTAATTGGAGCATCATACTGTACACCAAAAAAACTGCAGGTTTGATTCCTGGTCTGGGCACATACCTAGGTTGTGGTTTCAATCCCCAGTCAGGATGCAAATAGGAGGAAACTGGTGATTCTCTCCCACAGTAATGCGCCTCCCTGTCTCTGTCTCTATTTCTCTCTCTCTCACTATCTCTCACATCCTCTCTCTCTAAAATCAGTAAATACATATCCTCAGGTGATGTTTTAAAAGTTTATATTTTCCATGAGTCAATATTTTACAATTTTTCTCTAATCCAGTTTGAGAAAAAAAATGTTGTGCTAACATTGAACTAAATCATTTTATTGATACATTTTTGGTGATATTTACATTAAAATAAATTTACCTTGATTGAAAAGTAGAAGAAAATACGTTGAATACATAATGAAAGTGTATTTCAGAACTTGAAATTTTCATTCAAATTGATAGATGAAAATATTTCACAATGAACTATGCAATTATTTTCCTCCAAATATCAATTTGCATTTCCATATTATTATGCTAAACACTTTTCAAGGGTCTTAATAGGAAATAAGTTGGTTCACACTTACTATAGAATACTCTCTGAACAAATGGCAATCTATTTTTTTATTTAATAAGTTCTCAGTACCTGATAGATCATAGCAATGCAATTTATACTAATTGGATACTTATATCAGTTGAGATATCTTATATTACCAGGTAAATGTTATTCTAAAATGTGCTATATGGTACTGTAATATGATATTGTTGAAATATTTGAGATTGAACAAAAGATACTCAAATCCTAAAATATTTAAGAAACTTAAAACTTACATTACAATGGAAAGGTGTAAATTATGAAAATTTTGAACAATTAATTCAAATTTTAATATATAGAGTTTCATTAAACTTTGTTCTCCACTGACTAAAACACAGAATAAAAATATTCCACAAAAAAGTCACTGAACAAATTATTTATAACCAATGTCAAAGTAAATTTTGTCAAGAATTGGGAAGAGGCTGATATTTTACACTATTTGAAAGATAACAATTTAGCCTACCATGTTTTCATGAATGTTGTGGAAGACATAAAGCCCCTGAGTCATGGCTAAAGCATATTTTATAACTCACAGTGGGCACTGCAGCCAAGAATCATTATTTTTGCTCCACTATCCTGAGCTCAAGTTTCCATGGGGTGATGTATAGAGGACCAAGTGACACATTCACAAAGAGAGTTTTAAAAAAAGTAGAAGAATCCAGAGCTTAGGGAAATCGGATATTTTGTTATGGAAAGCAGGTTTGCCTGACTCTTTTTTTTTAATTGTTGTTCTTGTACAGTTATCTGTCTTTTACTCCTATCCCACCTCACTGCCCCAACTCTCCCCACCTCCCTCTCATATCCAGCCCCCCTAGTTTTTGTCCATGTGTCTTCCCTACTTGTTGCTACAAACCCTTCCTCTTTTCCCCTGAAATCCCCTCCCCTTTCCTGTCTGGTGACTGTCAGCCTCTTCTCAATTTCAGTGCCTTTGGTTATATTATGCTTGTTTGTTTGTTTTGTTGATTAGGTTCCTGTTAAAGGTGAGACCATAGGGTATTTGTCTTTCACAGCCTCGCTTATTTTGTTTAGCATAATGCTCTCCAGTTCCTTCCATGCTGTCATGAAGGATAGGAGCTCCTTCTTGCTTTCTGCTGCATAGAATTGCATTGTGTAAATGTACCATAGTTTCTTGATCCATTCATTTACTGATGGGCATCTAGGTTGCTTCCAACAATTGGCTATTCTAAATTGTGCTGCTATTGAACATTGGGGTGCATAGATTATTTTGGATTGGTGTTTCAGGGTTCTTAGGATATAATCCTAGCAGTGGAATTGCTGGTTCAAAAAGTAGATCCATTTTTAGTTTTCTTAGAAAATTCCATGCTGCTTTCCATATGGTTGTACCAGTCTGCAATCCCACCAGCAGTGCACTAGGGTCCACTTTTCTCTACAACCTCTCCAACACTTGTTGTTTGTTGCTTTGTTTATGATGGTCATTCTGACTGGTGTGAAGTGGTATTTCATTGTGGTTTCAATTTGCATCTCGCTGATAGTGATATTGAGCATCTTTTCATGTATCTCTGGATCCTCTATATGACCTTCTGGGAGAAGTGCTTGACTTCTTAGAGTGGAATCATGTAAGTACTTTATATATTTTGGAGATTAAACCCTTGTCTGAGGTATCATTGGCAAATATGGTTTCCCATACAGTTTGTTCTCTTTTTATTTTAATACTGTTTTCTTTAGCTGTGCAGAAGCTTTTTATTTTAATGAGATCCCATTTCTTTATTTTTTCCTTTACATCCCTTGCTTTAGGGGAAATCTCAGTAAAAATGTTGCTGCATGAAATATCTGAGATTTTCCTGCCTGTAGGACTTTTATGGTGTCACGGCTTATATTTAAATCTTTTATCCACCTTGAAGTTATTTTTTTGTATGGTATAAGTTGGTGCTTGAGTTTCTTTTTTTTTTTTTTTTTTTTGCATGTAGCTGTCCAGTCCTCAGAATACCACTTGTTGAAGAGGCTATGTTTATTCCATTTTATGTTGCTACACACTTTGTCAAAATTAATTGACCATAGAGACTTGGGTTTATTTCTGGGCTCTCTGTTCTATTCCACTGGTCCATGCGCCTGTTTTCATGCCAGTACCAGGCTGTTTTGATTACAGTAACCTTGTAGTACACTTTGGTGACAGATATTGTGATCCGTCATACTTTGATCTTCTTTCTCAAAATTACTACAGCTATTCAAGGTCATTTATGATTCCATATAAATTTTCAGAGTGTTTGTTCTATGTCTGTGAATATGCCATTGGTACCTTAAGAGGTATTGCATTGAATCTGTAAATTGCTTTGGGTAGTATGGACATTTTGATGATGTTAATTCTTCCGATCCATGAACATGGTACATGCTTCCATTTGTTTGTGTCTTCCTTGATTTCTTTCTTCAGTGTTGTGTAGTTTTGTGCATACAGGTCTTTTACCTCCTTGATTAGGTTTATTCCCAAGTATTTTATTTTTCCTTTTGCAATATCAAATGGGATTTTTTTCTTGATTTCTGCTTCTGCTGTTTCATTGTTGGTATACCAAAATGCTTTTGATTTCTGGATATTGACTTTGGATCCAGGTGTTTGGACAAATTCATTTATTAGGTAGAGCAGCTTTTTGGCCAAGTCTATAGGATTTTCTATGTACACTATCATGTCATCTGCAAACAATAATAGTTTTGTTTCTTCCTTTCCAATTTGGATGTCTTTTATTTCCTTTTCTTGTCTAATCACTGTGGCTAAGACTTCCAATACTGTATTGAATAGAAGTGGTGAATGTGGACAACCTTGTGTTGTTCCTGATCTTAGTGGAAAAGATTTTAGTTTTTGCCCATTGAGTATGATGATGGCTGTAGGCCTCTCATATATGGCCTTTGTTATGTTGAGGAATGCTCCCTGTATTCCCACTTTGCTGAGTGTTTTTATCATAAATGAGTGCTGTACCTTAACAAATGCTTTTTCTGCATCTATTGATATGATCATGTGATTTTTGTCTTTGCTTTTGTTTATGTGATGTATTACATTTACTGATTTGCGAATGTTGAACCATCCTTGCATGCCTGGGATAAATCCCTCTTGGTCATGTTGTATGATCTTTTTAATGTATTGTTGGATACGGTTTGCCAATATTTTGTTGAGGATTTCAGCATCTATGTTCATCAGCAATACGGGTCTGAAGTTTTCTTTCTTTCTTGTGTCTTTATCTGGTTTTGGGTTTAGGAAAATGCTGGCTTCATATAAAGAGTTTGGGAGTATTCCATCATTTTGGATTTTTTGGAATAGTCTGTGAAGGATAGGGGTTAGCTCTTCCTTAAATGCTTTATAGAATTCTCCAGTGAAACCATCCAGTCCTGGGCTTTTGTGTGTTGGGAGTTTTTTATTACTACCTCAATTTCATCTGCTGTTATTGTTCTATTCAGACTTTCTACTTCTTCTTCATTGAGTTTTGGAAGATTATATTTTTCTAGACATTTGTCCATTTTTCCTAGGTTTTCAAATTTCTTGGTGTACCATTTTTCATAGTAATTTCCTACAATCCTTTGTATTTCTGTGGTGTCAGTTGAAATCTCTCCTCTTTCATTTCTGATTGTGTTTATTTGAATCCTCTCTCTTTTTTTCTTGATGAGCTTGCTTAAAGGCTTGTTGATTTTCTTTATCTTTTCAAAGAAGCAGCTCCTGGATTCATTGATTCTTAGAATTGTGCTTTTAGTCTCTATGTCATTTAATTCTGCTCTGATCTTGGTTATTTACTTCCTTCTACTTGCTCTGATCTGTCTTTCTTGTTGTTCCTCAAGTTCTTGTAGGCATAGGGTTAAGTTTGTTTTTTTTTTTTTTTAATGTTCCTACCTTTTTTAGGTAGGCCTGTATCACTATGAACTTCCCTCTGAGGATTGCCTTTGCTGTGTCCCATACGTTTTGGGTAATTGTGAGTTCATTTTTGTTTGTTTCCAGAAACTTTTAGATTCCCTCCCTAATTTCATTCTTGATCCATTCCTTGTTTAATAATATTTTATTCAATCTACATGATTTTGTGTGTTTTTGGTTTTTCCCCTTCGGTTTTGTTTCTTGTTTCAGTCCCTTGTGGTCAGAGAAAATGCTTGGTATGATTTCAGTTTTCTTGGATTTGTTGAGGTTTGTTTTGTGTCCTATCATGTGGTCTATCTTTGAAAATGTTCCATGTGCATTTAAGAAGAATATGTATTTAGCTTCTTTGGGATGAAGTGCTCTCTATATATCTGCTATGTCCATTTTATCTAGAGTGTTGTTCAATGCCACAATATCTTTGTTATTATGTTAGGAAGATCTGTCCATTTTTGACAGTGGGCTGTTAAAATACCCTACTATAATTGTGTTGCTGTCAATATCTTTCTTGAAGTCCTCTAAGATTTTCTTTATGCATTCAGGTGCTCCTATGTTGGGTACATATATATTGACAATGTTTATGTCTTCTTGGCGGATTCTTCCCTTGAGTACTATGAAGTGATCTTCTGGGTCTCTCTTTATGGCTCTTCTTTTGAAGTCTATTTTGTCTGATATGAGTATTGCTACCCTGGCTTTTTTCCCTGTCCATTTACTTCTAAAATTTGTTTCCAGCCCTTCACTTTGAGTCTGTGTATGTCTTTTGCTCTGAGGTGGGTCTCTTGTAGGCAGCATATGTGTGGGTCATGCTTTCTTATCCATTCAGCTATTCTGTCTTGTTTTTGGAGAATTTAATCCATTTATATTTAAGGTCATTATTGATAGGTTCTTATTCATTGCCATTTTCATACCTGTGTTTCTCTCTCTCTCTCTCTCTCTCTCTCTCTCTCTCTCTCTCTCTCTCTCTCTCTCTCTGTCTCTTTCTCTCTTCCTTTCCTTAAAGCAGTTCCTTTAGCATTTGTTGCAGAACTGGTTTGGTAGAGGTATATTCTTTTAGACTTCTTTTGTGTGGGAAGCTCTTTATTTGGCCTTCTATCTTGATTGAAAGCCTTGTTGGGTAAAGTAGTCTTGGTTGCATGCCTTTGGTTCTCATTACTTGGAGTATTTCTTGACATTCTTTTCTGGTTTGGAGCATTTCCACTGAGAAGTCAGCTGCTAAACTAATTGGGGCTCCCTTGTATGTTACTTCCTTTTTGTCCCTTGCTGCCTTTAAGATTCTCTCTCTGTCTTGGAATTTTGCCATTTTAATTATGATGTGTCTTGAAGTGGGCCTTTTTGGGTTCCTCTTGATTGGGACTCCCTGTGTTTCCTGGATTTGTGTGACTTATTCTTTCACCAAATTATGGAAGTTTTCCATCACTAGTTTTCAAATAGGTTTTCTATCCCTTGTTCTTCTTCTTCTCTTCTGGTATCTCTATTGTATGCATATTGTTACATCTCATATTTTCTTGCTTTTCTCTTAATCCCTCTTCATTTTTTCTGAGCCTCTTTTCCTTTTCTTGCTCTTTCTGGGTGTTTTTTTCTAATTTGTCCTCCAACGCACAGATCCAATCTTCTGCTTCATCAATTCTGCTTTTCATTCCTTCCACTGTATTCTTCAGTTCAGAAATTATTTTCTTCATTTCCTCTTGGCCCTTGTTGATAGTTTCTATTTCTTTTTTCATGTTGATATAGTTTGCAGTGAGTTCATCACAGCTTCCCTGTGGTTTCTGGTAGCTCATTGAGAGCTCATGGAGCTTCCTGACAACCATTACTTTGAACTCAATATCTGATAGTTGAATTGCCTCTATTTCATTTAGCATTCTTTCTGGAGCATCCTCCTTTCCTTTTATTTGGGGATTGTTTCTTTGTCTTTCCATTGTTTGTGAGACTCTTCTTGTTAGCCTCAGCTTCTAAAATTGATCTGTTCTGGTTCTGTGGTTTTATGTTGTGAACTTCTGTGGTAGAATATCTGTGAGATTCAGTGGTGCTGTCTCCTTCGGGTATCCTGGTGATCACAGCTTCCGCTGGGTCAGCTCTTGGAATTTCACCTCTTTGGGACCAACTCTGTTTTTTTCACTGTTCCAGGTTTTCTTTGTTTGTTTGTTTGTTGCCTCACTCATGGGTATTTAGAAAGAGAAAAGAATAATAAAAAATGAAAAAGGAAGAAAAATCAAAGATGAAGGAAGAAGAGATAAAATTGGAAAGAAAGAAAGAAAGAAAGAATAAAACAAGAAAGTTGTAAACAAAAGCAAAAGGAGTTGAGGGGTAAAAAAGATAAAAATAATGAAAAATAATAAAAAATATTTAAAGAAAAGAAAAACAACAAAGAAAGAAACAAAACAACAACAGCAATAAAAACAAACAAACAAACAAAAAACCTCTTGCTGTTTTCACACTTGCCAAGCTAGATTTTCTGGTCTTGCTGGCTGCAAAGGCCGAGGGCTGATGGTATGGCTGTTCTCCCCGTTGAGCACTCAATTATCTTTTGGCTAGTGCTCCCAGGGCTGGCCTGGCGCTTCTCCACATAGGGCCTCAGGCGTGTGTTCTGAGCCTCCTGGGGAGTGTGAACTTTCCTGAGTTCATGGGTGTGGGCTCGGGTCTCCCACGCTGTGCACTCACCTAAATTTCATGGGAGTGATCTCCGAGTTTCTCTTGGATCATGCGCACTCCCTGGATTCACATGCTCAGGCTCCGGTTCTCCCACAGATTGCTTGCACTCCCTGGGTTACTCAGGTGGGCCAGAGGTCTCAGGCCACACAGTTGTCCCCTTCATGCTCGGGCACCTTTGGCCAAAGGTCTCTGGTCAGTCATCTGCTGTCGCATGTGCGAGAGGTCCCACGGTCGGGGGGGGGCAGTTGTTTCCGATTGTGCATGGGTGTCTTTGGTCACTGAGCCATCTGCTGTCTCACTCACGTACCGTCTCCCTCCCTAGAGCCCCGTAGCAGGTCTGGCATGCGCCAGGCCAGAGGCCTCAGCAGCCCTGGTCCCCGTTGATTCTTGGTCTCTTATTTTCTGAAGTACTGCCCTTACCTCTGATTTTTCAATGTCCGCTACAACCTTCGATCTCCTACTTTCAAATATGCTGTATTTCCACTGGTTGACCGCTCCATTTCTCCACAGATCGGCCAGGTTCCTCTCCCATGTGCAGGGGGAAATGGAATCTGCTCCCTCCTACCTGCCGCCATCTTCCTTCCCCTTGGTTTGCCTGACTCTTAAAAGAAGACACAATCTCTGTCCTCCAGGCCTGTTGACTATATAAACAGCATTGAAAAGCTCATGTAGATCCATCCATGCTATTGCAAAGAGTAGGAACTCCTTCTTTCTTCCTGCTGTGTAGTATTCCATGTGTAAATGTATCATAGTTTTTTGATCCACTCATTTACTGATGGGCACTTAGGTTGCATCCAGGACATGGCCATTGTGTATTGTGCTGCTATGAACATTGGGGTGCATAGGTCCTTCTGAATTGGTGTTTCAGGAGTATTATACTAAGTGAAACAAGCCAAGTGGTAAAAGAGAAATACCATATGATCTCACCTATAAGTGGAAACTAATCAACCAAACAAATAATCAAAATGCAACCAGAGGCATTGAAATAAAGAACAATCTGACAGTAACCAGAGAGGAGTAGGGAGAGGAATAATAGGAGATAATAGGGGGTGCCATCAAGGAACATGTATAAAAGACACATGGACAAATTCAAAAGGGGTGGGTTTTAGGGTGGGAAGTGGGGATGGTTGGAGTGAGGGGGCATGGTGAGATGAAAATGGAAACAAAATTGTACTTGAATAACAATAAAATTGAAAAAATTGAGAGGAACTGAAAAAAGGAGAAAAGCTAGAGTATTTCAGGGCAGTCAGTGTCTCTGCTCATAATAAAGCAGAATTTCAAGAATGAGAGTGGTTTCACAGCAGGCTACAGAAACCTTCCACAAAACTTTTCCCAGAAGTCACAAATAAATGTGGCAAAGTCTGTCTTGGACCAGAAAATTTACATGATATAATTTTGATTTAACAGTTTCCCTTTCTTCTCTTATAAATGTTGTAATGTTGTTTAATCCCTGGCACACAGTGTAGCCATGAGTCAAATAACTATTGTTAAAAAAAGACTACACTCCACAGCCTACAAAAATTGGAGCATCCTGGTAAGAGGAGTTACTATATCACCAATAACATTATTTTTAATGTTTTATGCTTTAATTGATCTATTTTCAATATCTAAAGTGTGTGTTTTATAACACCTTAGTTAATGTTAAAATTACTTCTTTTCTTATTTTACTGAGATTTACTTGTATGTTAATGACAAAAATGTTCTTTAGACTTATCTTTGTGCATGTTTCCTCTATTGATCTGAATACCTTAAATTTAAGCATTTTTCTCATATCCCAATTGGAGATTACTAGTTTGTATTAAAAAGCTTCACATATGATGCTACCCAACTAAACTCAGGTGTGTATTGATTTATTTAGCCTGAAAATATTAATCTTGAAAACTTGTGTTGGTTAGTCCTCAGTGATGTTTCTCCTTCTGGTTTTAAAAATAAAGTTCTGAAAGAGGTATCTCTCTGTCCAATATGGTAGTCATCAATTACATTGTTGAGAATTTTAAATATGACTAATACAAATGAGCAACTGATTTCCAATTTTAACTTTAATAAAAATTAAATTTAAATAATTACATTTAAATACTAATGGTCAAATTAGTTATTCGAAAATGTGTATGTTTGTAATAACTGGGGTATATAAATCATCTTTTCCAACAATAAATTTGATAGAAATTCAATGTAGATCAAGTTTTATCATAAAAACTGAGTATATGAAATAAGATGTGCTATAAGAGTGAAATTCAGAGCAGACTTTGAAAGATATTTTAAAATATCTTCAGGTTTGTAATATATTGGACAGAGCTAGAAATTTTAAGTTGTGTGCATTCTTCAAACAGCTGATAACTCTGTATTTCCATGTTTTCTAATAGGATCTCTATGTAACTGCATTCAATTACAAGGAATTCAGTCACATATGTTAAATAATTTTTTAAAGTAATCATATAGCTTTCTGTTTTATTAAATATTTTTACATATCTTGGAAGTTATTTCATTGATTTCATTGATAAGTAATTCATAATGTAAGTGATTTAAACAAATCCTAATTGATTAACCTGTGTTTTGCCTGATTGAGATTGTTGTTAAACCCTAACATTGCTCACCTTTCTTTGTGATATTTAAAACTCTACAAAAGGGATTGCTGGGTCATCCAGGGCAGGCAGATGTTCATACTTCTGCAATGGAAGCAGGGAATGGAAGGTGGAATTAAGAAAACCCATGTGGAATTGTAAACCACTTATGCTTATCCTGGTTTCTGGACCCCAACTGCAGATTTCACACCCATGTAGATGTTTGGAAAAGCCTAATATAAAAATGTGGAAAGTTCCAAAAATGAATTCATTGCCGCTGGCATGATTATCCTGAGATTCTTAGGATGGTAGAAGGGTCAGTGTGCTGCTGTTTTTCTCCAATTGTCACCATTACATGGTTTTTGATAACTCTTACTTTTTAAAAAACATATCAGTATATTATTTTGATAAAAAACAGGTAATATTAAAAATGACAGAGGTTAAATAATATGCAAATAAATCCATAGCAAAAAAGAGTGAGAGACAATACTTCTACTGACACCAGACAGTATCAGTTGCAAAGCTATGAGTGTTCCTCCAGCACCTGAGATTAGAGTTTTGACTCTCTTTTCTGTATAAGCATGCCCTAAGGAATAAATAGTAAAATTAAACAGGGTTTGTTAAAAATGTATGAGATGAAGAATGCAGCATTCAAAAGCACAGTTGGCATTTAAAAAATAATTTGATTCACAACAAAAAATATGTAACAACCTAAACACTTGACATTTCAGGAAATTATTGCTGATTTATCACTGATCCTTAAAGCATGACAATCTTCACCTTTATTTATTGTGAAAATGACTAGATAAGCATTACCTATTTCTACTACAATATAGCCACTATATCTCAGCCAAAATTAAAAAAGGGCTAAGCTAAATATTACAACCTTAGTGCTTTTAAAATCTGTTTCTTTCTACTTTTTTTTTTTACTTTGAAGTGACAAAATTGATATGGCAAAAAATTTTCAATTCAAAAACAGTGATTATCTAAAATGTGTTGTTTACTGGGTAAACTCATTTGGTGGTTAACAAATAGTTGCATAATCATAACTAAATGTACAATTAAGGGGACAGCTTGCCTAGCAAAATTTGGGGAATTGGTAATTGTGGAGGTGGTGACATCAGAACACAAATTTGAAAGATAGGTTAATGCAAGTTCACCAAGAAGTTAAAGTATGAAAAGGCAATCAGGGTTATGTGTGTCATGACATGTAGGCCTAAAAAGCAATGGCATTTTCAAAAACTGAAGTAATTCATTTGGGGTGAAACTTTCATGTTTTAGAAAAAAGTGAGATCATATAAGAAGGCAGGAAACATATCATAAAGACATTTGAGGGCAAGGTAAGAAATTTAAAATATAAAATAATTTTAAGGGATGTATATAATATATTAGCAATTATGAGGATAAATTAGAATTCACAAACTGAAGTGATGATATCAAAAAGATGGGATAAATATGAAATCCCTTAGTCCAATAGGATATGATTAAGGCAATAAAGAAAATAAAAATAGCTGTCAGGTGACAAGGCTCTTAGTGGCATTCTCTGAGTAAACAAATATTGGTTATTACCAGTAAGTGAGGTTTTGTGTTTGTTGTGTTTGTCCAGGGAATATATTTATGAGTGATCTTTTGGATATTCATTAATCTATTCAAACATATCTATTATGTGTATTCTATAAACCAAGGTATATTTATATACATGGATGATTAGTTCCACTGTCTGGGAAATAGCTCAATAAAGGTGGGCAGAATTATACTCTTAATTCCCGCTGGAACAGAAATATATAAATTTCAATTTTTATTTTATCATGTATAAATATATAACTATAGTAACATTAATAAATCATGTATAAATATGCTACCATATATAAATCATGAGACTAGAATATGTTTTTCTTGCAGAACGTATACCAATTAAGGTAAGTGTATTTTAATTTAAAATTTTGTTGATAAAGAAAAATAAATATATATTGGTAAAAGGGTCATAAATTTGAATGGGAAATTATAAAAGAGGGACATATTTAGTGAAAAAATCTTGCAATCAATTTTAACAAAGTTATCATTGAAATTGCTTTAATAAAAGCAAGTGAAATAAACACTAATCAATTTTAAACTTAAAATTCAGGCATATTTTAAGAAATAGAAATAAAAGTCACTCAGGATTTGATTTCTCACAAGCAAACTGTATGTGAATGTTGTTTAGACTGAGCTTTACATGGAGACCAGAGATTCTTTAGAACAGCAGTCCCCAAGGTGGAGTGAAGGAAAAGTGGAGCTCGGGTGGTGATGAGCTTCATTAGCCCCATTGTGGAATTGGGGGTGGAAGGGTGCCAGAGGCAAAGAAGAGCTCGGTGGAGCTTCACTCCACTGCTGTGGATGGGAAGGGTGGGGGAGACAGGAGGCAGAGCTCAGGCTACCTTTGCTTGTTGCCATGTTCCCAATAAATTCCCGTGTGAAATGAATCCCATATTTAGTTATCAAAAAATGGATGCTTACATTAATTTAACACTATAGCACTAGAAAACCTTGTATAAATAAATAACAATCATATTACCTGAAAATAAGAGGAGATGTATTTCTTACATTTTAAATGGTCTTATTTTAGTTTTTACCATAAGAACCATAAATAAATAAATAAGTAAATAAATAAATAAATAAAAAGAAAGGATCAAGCCTGGAAAGGAATTGTATGTGGTATTGACCTAGAAATTCAGGCATAGGGTAGGGCTAGGTGAAAGGAATTAAAAGTGGGATATGTGGGCTGGTGGCATTAGCTAAGCATTTAGGATGCTGAGTTTTACTGAAATAAAAATTCTTCCGTTTTTCAATTTAGCTATTGGCAGGCTGTGGTAAGTACTGTGCACTGTCCTGTGGGCACATTAACTGGCAAAGATTAAGACTCGCTTTGTGCACTGCATAGAATACTTTAGCAAATAAAGATTAGTGAGCCTAGCAGCACATTTTTTTCCTGGCAAACATCAGTTATTTTTTTAAATATTTGGAAATAGCAAATTCTTGATAACAGACCAAGAACATTCACCCTCCTAATGTTTAAACCCATTTATTTTGTAGTATAGAATTAAGGTAGCATTTCCAATTCATTTAATCTTATCTCATTACAATGTTATAATAACAGTGTTATTGCTATTTTAGGGCCAAATTGTTATTGAGCTTTTAAAAAAAAATCCAAAAATAACATTTTAACCAGTCATAAAAACAAATTGAAATTGATGTGAGCTAAACTAGCTGAAAACATGCATTTCATGATTTCACAAGGGCACCATACCACACATTCCTCCGTAACTACAGGACATAATCCTGACCACCAGTGCCAGCAATCTTTGCTATAGTCTTCTTACATTTACAACTGGTATGATGGTTATGTACATTACATTTTCATTGTACTATAAAAATTCGTCCGTTTAAATTGCAAATATTTACCCCTTTTTTTCATAGGTAAATTACTGTTTGAGATGTTAGGTACTTTGAGGCATCCATAAAATTCAGTGGTTTGTGGTACATTTAGTAAAATAATTCAGTCCAAATACACAAGTACCTTGTAAAACAGCATACCTTAGTGATTGGTAGGCAGTACTATATGTACAAGCATTCTTAGGAAGTGATTCTATATAAAAAAATCAAATGTCCAAAATTGATTCTCTGTTTTAAGTGAGTGAACTAGGGTACACATGAAGGTCATGAAAAAGTATATTAATGAGGGGTAAAATATAAGTTAAAAAGAGTAATTTTGAGCTGATCCCAAATGATGTTGCTGTCAATATATATATAGAGAGATTAAAATATCTTGGTAGTATTTATATAGGTAAAGGAAAGGACATCATAAGTAGTCAGAACTGTTTCTGATGTATTCACTCATTACCCATGCATTCATTCATTCATTCATTCATTCATTCAACAACAGGTAGTCAAATCACATTTATTGGTTCTGAGCAACATGTTTGTCAGTGTGTTTGATAGGAAATACCAACAACATTCTCATGCAGGGGACACACATATAAGCAATGGATTAAAACAGATTGTGATAGGATTGATGAAAAACATATGAGGTTTTAAGGAAATAATTAGAACTTCTTTTTCAATCACTGAAGGAAAAATGTATTTCTTCATTGATATGATCAACCTGATAAGTAACTCTTAGAAAATCTGCAAATATCTGACATAGTTTCATTAAATTTTACTTGAAAATGTATCTGATGAATAGATGTAGAAGACACAAATCTATTGTCTTGAAAAATAAAGTGCTTGAGGTTGCCACATGTTTTACGTGCCATTAGTATTCAACACTCAGGCCAATGCAAGAGCTGAGGGGAAACTTGAAGGCACATACAGAATGTTATTGTGAAGACAAAAAAAAAGGTGTTTCTCCAAGTGCAGTTAAAATCATGAAAGTACTTCAGTAAAAATATGATTGTGGGGATTTGTATTTATCCTTTTTCATGATTTTTACATGACTTTTACAGTACTGCTTCACATTTATGTGGGAAAATGTGATTTCAATAACTGCCAGGACTACAGACTCAGTCTGGGACCTTAAAAACGAAGCTGTTCTTTCTACTTCTCACACAGGAACTAATAATAAAGCTTCCTAGGAATTACTTCACTGATGATTTAGTTCATGATGTGCAAGGAAGTAGAGGAATCGACTCACTCTCCCGTAACTATATTGACTCTAGTTCTTCCAGCAGCAAGAACAACTTGTTCTTGTGTAGAGCAAATGGATAATATAGCTCAAAGTAACACCAGTAACACGGATATGTTGAGAACAAAAGTGTCAATTTTATATAGTTTCTTTTCTTCATAACACTGCACTTATAGTCCATCTGATACATTTTATTTTTCAGTGCCAGCCTTATGGTGCTTCAAAAAATTGACAAGCACTCAGAACTATGTTTGAGAGCCATTTGGAAGAGCAATATCATTAACAAAAGGCAGCAAAACACTAAAAAGGGGGGGTGCTATATAGAACATAAAAAGGACACTTGTTTATAGTATGAGAGCTGAAACAAGAAGAGAGTGTCCACACCTTGGTCAACCTCAGCTGGGTGTAGGCATTTCAGAAGATTCAAATTTCTCACCACTCTATTTGTGAATGACCATGAAAGCATCCCAAGCATTGATTTGGGGGTTACAAAATATTTTAGCGAGTGGACAAATTCACAAGGGATCTACACATAATGAGGATTGAATCTGCATATACTACATTATAACACACATGTAAAGCATTAAATACATAGTGTCACGTAAAGTACAGACTGATGCAGGTATATTCTTTTCTGTAAATAACTTTAAATCAACAAGTGGCATTGCAATATGAAACTCATCAATAATTGTGAGTCTTGGTTAGCTTTCTAACAAAATAAGATGTGTTCTCAGTTATCATTTCCCACTATGAAGCTGCATAGATATCACCACAACTCAATGATTTTAACAATTCACATTTATTTAGCACATCATGAATTAATTGTGAAGGCTGGGCTTGCCTAAACAGCTCTTCTGGCCATGGAGAAGTTACTAACAGGGTTTTGTGTCAACTTGATCAAGGATGGACAGGAACAGACGAGGCAACCAGACTTCATATTCCCTGTATCCATCAACTAGAACAAGCCAAAGTGATAGAGCCTGCAATGTCACATGGTGAAGTGCACAGATACAAGAGTTTTTAGGGAGAAGGGCTTAAACAATTTAAAGTAAATAAATTAATGCACTATCTGTATATGATAACCGAGTTAGTGAACTACTATGTATTCAGAAAAAATCTAATATCAATGGTATTTTAAAGTATTTCAGAGTTTTTCAAATAATATTACATTTATAAAGAAGAAAATTAATAAAAAAACATGATGTGTATTTTGATATAGACAAAAGCATATTGAAAAGGAAGCAAATTTTCATCTAGTCTCCCAAGCCCTGGCCCCTGGTAACCGCCAGTCTACTCTGTGTGTCTACCAGTCTGTTTCAATTTTGTTTATCTTATTTTTCAGATTCCACATATAAGTGAAATCATCTGGTATTCGTCTTTCACTGACTAATTTCACCTGGCATTATACCCTTCAGATCCATCCATACTGTCACAAATGGTATGATTTCATTCCTTTCTATGTCAAGTAATATTCCATTGTATATATGTACTAAAACTTCTTTTATCCATTTGTCTATTGATGGGCACTTGGGATGTTTTCGTTTATTGGCTATTGTAAATAATGCTGCAATGAACATAGGGGTGCTTATATTCTTTCACATTAGTGTTTTGAGTTTCTTTGGATATATTCCCAAAGTGAAGGTGAGGGGATTAAAATAGTGATGAGGATTTAAATTACAGTATAGAAACTTGGTCAATGATATTGTGATAACTATAT
Source organism: Anoura caudifer (assembly GCA_004027475.1). NCBI lineage: Eukaryota > Metazoa > Chordata > Mammalia > Chiroptera > Phyllostomidae > Anoura > Anoura caudifer. The sequence goes on along the minus strand of PVKU01002344.1, from coordinate 4,145 downwards.
GTGATGCCAGAGGATAGGCAGGGAAAAACACTCTGTGAAATATAACCACTATGCTGTACATCTGAGACTAATACAAAATAACATTAACTATAACCTGTAATTGAAAGAAATTGTAGGATTATTAAATAAACAAAAGCAAATTATATTTTCATCTTAAAACAACTAAAATAGTTGTATTGGTCCTCAACATTTTGATGTGAGAACTAAAATTTAACTTTGCTATCCTGGTTAAAGGTAAAAGCCTCACTGTTGTTTGAATATTTTATCACTTTTCTGAAGACATAAGAAGAAAGGATAAATGATTAAAATTTAAATATTTGAAAGTCAACTGGAATAGAGACAGCAGAGCATGAATGCTATGGCAAATATTTTTGCACAGACCAAGCTAGCACCAAGATAGCTTCTGCCTGGAGAATTTAGTATCATCTGTCGTATGACATGTAACATGATTTCCAAGGTGGGGTTTTTGAGTTTAGTTCGTCATGCTGAAATCCCATGACAATTGACCTCTGGAAGCACTGAGAAGAAAAGAACATCTAGTTGCCTAAATTAAACACATTGTGCTGGACTTTTAACTTTGGCGGTCTTTAGGTTTTCTAAATTTAGGTGGGTCTAGTACCTGCATCTGAACAGGGGTTTGAAGTAATATTCCCTACATAATTCAATTGGTAAGTGTTGTTGAGGTTGGCATTTAAACACAGATGAAACACTGTAGTGAATCCCATTGTGTTTTGCACATCTTCTAATTTTTGAGATTTTGCAGGCTTTTACTAAGCTCTGTTTCTAATGTCACCATTTCAATCACCCTTCAAGTGAGCATACTCTTGCAGAGAAATATTGCAATACTTGAGGTTATTGTTATAATTCTCAGATATCAATAATCTTGAGATTTTCCGAGTTTAGTCTAATTGATTTTTAAGAAATCTGTATCCTCTGTATTTTTATTTTCACCAGCAGGAGTATCAGGTTTGAGAACCATAAATATTTTATATTTTTGCTAATTTAATAAGCACAAAACAGCCATTTACATTTTCTAACTATAATGTTGTCTGCTTTACACACATCTATTTACTTATTTTCTTTGCTCTTAGGTGAAGTATATGTTACAGTCATGGCATGCAGAGGAAAAATTTGGAAGTATATATTATTAATCATGCTATTATAGTTGTCCCAATTTTTTCTCCATTTTATCTCCCCTGCATCCTGCAACCCCTGCCCTCCAGCATTCCCTGACCCCTTAGTTCATCCCCATGGGTTGTACATATAAGTTCTTTGGCTTCTCTTTTCCTATACTATTCTTAACCACCCCCTCTCTATTTTATGTCTACCAATTGTGCTTCTTATTATCTGTACCCTTCCTGCCCCATTCTTCCCCTCCTCCTCCCTACTGAAACCCTCCATGTGATCTCCGTTTCTCTGGTTCTACTCCTGTTCTAGTTGTTTGCTTAGCTTTTGTTTTTTCAGTTCAGTTGTTAATAGTTATGAGTTTGTTGTCATTTTATCATTCATACTTTTTGATATTCTATTTCTTAGATAAGTCCCTTTAACATTTCATATAATAAGGGCTTGGTGATGATGAACTCCTTTAACTTGACCTGGGAAGTACTTTATCTGCTTTCCCATTCTAAATGGTAGCTTTGCTGGATAGAGTAATCTTCGATGTAGACCCTTGCCTTTCATGACTTGGAATACTTCTCCCCAGCCCCTTCTTGCCTGCAAAGTATCATTTGAGAAATCAGCTGATAGTATTATAGTAACTCCTTTGTAGGTAACTGTCTCCTTTTCTCTTGCTGGTTTTAAGATTCTCTCCTTATCTTTAATCTTGGGTGATGTAATTATGATGTGCCTTGGTGTGTTCCTCCTTGGATCCAATTTCTTTGGGACTCTCTGGGCTTCCTGGACTTCCTGGAAATCTATTTTCATTGGCAGATTGGAAATGTTTTCCTTCATTATTTGTTCAAATAAGTTTTTAATTTTTTGCTCTTGTTCTTCTCCTTCTGGCACCCCTATGATTCAGTTGTTTAGAGTGTTTAAAGTTGTCCCAGAGGTTCCTAAGCCTCTCATTCTCTCTCTCTCTTTTTTTTTTAATTCTTGTTTCTTCATTGTTCCAGTTGGGTGTTTATTTTTTCTCTTTGTTCAAAACCATTGATTTGATTCTAATTTCCTTCCCTTCAGTGTCGGTCCCATGTATATTTTGCTTTATTTCACTTTGGGTAGTCTTATTTTTTCATTTTGCCACTGAGCTCATTCAGTTCTGTGAGCACCCTGATTATCAGTGTTTTGAACTCTGCATCAGATAGATTGTCATTTAGCTCTATTTTTGGAGTTTTGATCTGTCTTTTCATTTGGACCATATTTCTTTGTCTTAGCACACATGTTATATTATAAAGAGTGGAGCCCTAGGTATTCACCAGGGTGGGGCAACCCTTTTTGTTGCATTGTAATGCTTTCTATGGGGGAGGAAATCAGAGAGGAAACAATGCCACTAGCTCACTCTGCTCTAGCCCCACTTTCCAATGAACTCTCTTGTGAAACTGGGAGTTTCTCCCACCATCATAACCCTTACAGTATTTTACAGCTAGCTTTTAGTCTTTAGTTTCCCATTCAGCCAGCATTGCCTTGCCCATGCTGTCCGCCACCTTGCCATGCATCCTCTCAGCTTGGCTGCCCATCTCAGCCCCACCTACTGGTCCAGGTGAGTGTTTCTTTAACTCCTTGGTTGTTGGAGTTCCATGCAGTTTGATTTTCTGGTGCTTCTAATTATTGTTTTTAAATTGGTTGTTATCCTTCTTTTGGTTATGCAAGGAAGCAAAAAGTTTCTACTTACACTTCCATCTTGGCTGGAACCTTTTCCTTCTCATGAAACTTTTAAAATAAATATTATAATACAGCATCTCTATAAATTAGGAAAATTCTACTGCAGTTGGGCTTGTACATTCAATCACTAAAAAAGAATTTATAAAATATATATTTAACAGAAAAAATAATTATAACAATGATTGAGGACATTCTAATATTATGTTACTGAAAACTAAATTGAAGAAAGTAATCAATGGACTTCAAAAGAAAATCTTAACAAAAGCCAATAAATGCTAAAAGTTTTTAAGAAATGATTCTAGATAAAGCAGCAACTTAATTAAACAGTTAATGTAACCAGAATACAGTTTAATAGAGGAGAAATATTTTAAGTAAATACAATTGATAAAATTGAATTTTGTTTTTACTCCATATATAATTTAAGGTATAGAGATATATTTTCTTGAAATAAGCATACAAGCATGCAAATACATGCATAAATTGTTTTAGTCTATATGTAAAACTTAGAGATTACCCTTAGCCTAGTCAGTCTTCTGAAATGTTAGCCATACCTCATGGATAATTCATCATAAAAATTGCATGCATAAATGAGGCAATTTTTCCAATAATTGTTAAATAAAGTATTTGTATTTGATTCATTTAGATAATTCAATGCAAGATATGAAAGATATTTTTGGTGGAGAATAAGTTATTTATAGATATTTAACAGTGGACATTTGATGTTTATGGACTTTAGAGCAGATTTAACAGAACATGTTAATAGTTAACAATTCTCAGAAAATGCATCAGAATTGAATGTGATTAACCTTGCTGTAGCAAAGATAAAATCTTTATGTTCAGGTGGAAACATTTCATTACAGTTTTTTGCTATCTCAACTCACAGGGAACAAAGCCCATTGGTTTTGCTTATTGAACCAACCAAACAGAATCAATCAAAATACTTACATAGCATCTGCAAACACCAGAGAATACAAACAGAGTTCAAGAAAATGCATCTCAAGGGCTCTGTTTGTATAGGCCTGGCCTCTCTAATATCTAGTCAAGCTCAGTGCACTAGCTGGAGAGGCTTTGCTTGATGCACTGCCTAATGGCTTGGCTCTTCAATCCTGACACATTCCATTATGGCACATATGTTATGCTGCCTGTGTGCAGACTATGAGGCAGAATTGAAGCAACACATTCCCAGTCCAAACAAACTTCAAATTAATGCTGTGAAGGGGAGAATAGCATTCTGAATTTCCATGAACAACTATCTGTGCTGAATTGAAGAGATATCAAAGAAGCCATGAAGAAGTAAAGTAGGAAGTATAAAAAAGTAAAAGAAAAAA